>AP028266.1:3085000-3645000 GCA_030269945.2 Trilocha varians
AGTGCCGTGTTGAGAAAAAAATTGAAATGAGATTTTTATTGTTTTAGAATTGAGTATTTTAAAAAATATATTTTACCAGTCGGATGGAAATTTTACTCTTTATAATACTGCATTAAAAAGTCATTTTCGTAAAAAATGTCAGATTGGCCAAACAAGCACTGAGGCGACGAGTTACTGTTGTAGATTATATTTGTATTGTAACAACCCTACTGTCTACTGTTGGGCTCAAGTCTCCTCAGTAGAAGCATCAAACACAGTCCACCATAGTTGCTTTGGAAGGATTTTGAAATCCTTATCTAATGTGCAGGTTTTATCGCGATGTTTTCCTTAATCGTGTTTAGTCAGTGGTTTTATGATACAACATTGCAAATTATATTCAAGAAATCGTAACCAATTTTAATAATAATATATTATTATACTCATTATGCAATTAATAACTTTCTACGGAATTAATTTTGTATTTAGAATCCTATTTTGAACACTCAGAGCAATTTGATTTGTTCAATTATATTCAACTAATTTAGTCGTGGTGGCCGAGTGGTTGAAGCGCTTGCCTTCCGTACGGGAGGTCGCGGGTTCAAAACCGGCCGGCTTGTACCTCTAAATCTTAATATGAAACAGATTTATGTGCAATTTTTCACAACACCACTGGCTAAAAACGGTGAAGGAAAACATCGTGAGGAAACTTGCATATCGGAAAAGGTTTCTAAAAATCCTTAGAAGATATGTGAAGTCCCCAATCCGCATTAGACAAGCGTGGTGGACTATACCTAACCCCTCTTCAGAGGAGACCTGAGCTCAACAGTGGGCAGTAATGGGTTGTTACAGTACAGTAATTTAGTTAGTTGAGATGCGATCTGGAATCACTTGTCACCTGATACATTGACCCATTCGGATCTTTTGCATCAACCTCAGCGTATTCTAGTCCGTAAGATAAACGATTCCAAAATCAAAAGTTTTTTTTTAACTACCAAATTCCAAGCTCGTAGTTCACTTGTATTTTCCAAAAACGTGACACGTTTGTAAAATCTGAAAGCCTGGCTCGAGAACCATTACCCTGAATACCATAAGCTTTCATCCAACTTCCAGCATACTTGATGCCTATCTGTGAATGCGGTAGGCGTGGCTATCTCCAGCCAATGTTCATTCAGGCGATATTTAGCACAACCAGGCTACCTAGACCGACCTCAGCTCTCGACCTCTCGATAACAAAGGTCCTGCAGAAGGTACCTCGCGAATCACTGGAGGTCTTCCACCACTGGTTAGGTTCCAAGCCCCGCCCATCGGCGCGCTTGAATGGCTTTTCCACTGTGCGAGAATGAGACAAAACTACAAATTAGAGAGAGACGTCAGAGAATTTTCTCGAAGATAGTTCAGAGGTTATGTAATATGACAATAGATGTATATAATATACTGGAACGTAGTTATGTAAATGAGAAGGATATTTATTGCTATAACGAGAAAATTGATGTCATTCTTGATATACGGGAAAAGTTTAGAGTTTGATCTTTATTAGGATCAGAAATGATTTACTGAATATGTTGTTGATTTATCTGTATAAGTTTATATTATTATAGATATTTACTTTACAGGTGAATAATTTTTGTGACAAATTATTATCTACTGTTCGGCTCTACAAATCCTTTACCTGCTATTAGGAGTTCTTTCAGATCTCTCATCATCATTATCATCATCAGTCTATAGATATCAGATATATTACTATATCATATACTACTATATTATACTATATCAGAACTCTCATTAACTTAAAATTGTAATGAAACGATGTGTCCTACGTATACTGGTACCACCAACAAAATACCTGTAAAAAATCTAATGCTGCCAGTGAGAGAGGAGTAAAGAACGAATCATAAAATAAAACTAAGAAAATAAAAGTTGTGAAAAAATGTACTAAACGTCTGTATTCGGCAATGAAATGTTCTAAATTCAAATAAGCGCGCGAACATCTATTCTCTATTACAATTAAAAAAGTATTTACACAAAAGAGGTTTAAATAATAATTATTCAAACTATTTATAGATGGCGCTTTCGTCGACAGTATCTTAAGTCTTAGGTAGATTAAATAAATTATTAATTGTTGATTCTGTCGCCTACAATACCGAAAACCGTTTTTTCTTGCATTATCTATATTATTGCTTATTGCTTACCCCGCAATTTTAATGTTAAAATTCCATATATTTTCCGAGATAGAACCTACTAAAGTCCTAACAAAGTTACAAAAAGTAGAACATTGAAATGGCTCTCCAGTAAAATTGCTTTTGTCCATTTGTTGTAATATACTTAGGACCCGTCGAAAAGAGAGTTAATTAACTGTCTTCAGTGTAATCTTTTTGTCAAATAACTATCTCTTACTTGAACCTCGTGTACAATATGTGACATTTTTTTAATTTTTATACCATAATTTGACTATAATATACCATTCGTTATCAATATACAACAGTAAGTACGCCTCATAACTGATATCAGTATGTAACAGCTCAATATAAGCTCAATATGAGCTGTTACATCTTAATACCTATATATATTTCTTGTGTGCGTCTGTATGTGACTGAACTCCTCCTAAACGCCTAGACCAATTTTGATGAATTTTTTTGTGTGTGTTTGTGGAGATTCGAGAATGGTTTAAATTTACAGTTTGGTCTGGAAAATGTGACGCAGACGAAGTTGCACGGGCCCGCTAGTAATCTATAAAACTTTTCATTGTTAAACTCGTTCTGGTATTATTCTAAACAAAGGTACCTTGTATATTCGATTTATTTTGTAACAAAACACATACTGTCAATTGCTGAATTCAGTTCTCTGTACATATGTCAGTCATAGTTCACCATGTTTTCCCGTTGGTAGTAGGTAGTAGGTTTTTTTATTGCCACGCAGGCAGACGAGCTAACGGATCACCTGATCGTAAGCGGTTACCGTCGCTTATGGACCTCTGCATTGCCAGAAGACATTGCGGGGCCGCTACCTACGGCCTACCCTTAAGGACTCTCTTCAAGCCTCGTTTGAAGAAGGACAAGTCATAGGGGTTTTCAATTCATTCTTTGAAATTGATGCCTAGGTTTAAAATGATTTCCTTCACCAGTTCAAGCCATTTCTGTATGATAAATTTCAATTAAATCATTTTACTAATTTTAATTTTAATTTAGAGGTATGAACACCTAAAAAGTGTAGTGCGATCTACGTTAGGATCTCCATTTCATACAATTTTCCTTTCTAGACTAATTAATTATTTTTGTCCTACAATAAATAGCTATCAACATACAATAACCTACTATGTAAATAACAAGTAAATTAAAATATACATGTTCCCACATGTTTTGGAACCAAAATTCCAAATTAAATTTAATATTTTCATAAATAAATCAACTTACAATTTCTTACACAAAACAAAACTACCCCAAACAATATAAAAATGTCCAATTATACTGTGTCTGAAACAATTTAATAGGGTTGGAATCTACATACGGTCCGACCCTCCCTTAGAGAGGGGTAGCATAACCGTATTTCACCCCCAAGTCGTAAAAACTAAGAAACATTGCCCTGGAAAATGTCAGATATATTCTTTTTTAAGAAAGATTTTAGTATTAAGATATTGGTAAAATTACATGATGAAAATTTAACTTATTTTGTAGTTAAAACAAGTAGAAAATTTATTCAGACACTCGGGGTTTTCTATAATACTTTCATGCATTTTTCAACGGGTTCTTACCGCGATATTGAATTAATTGAGTTGTCTCGATACTAAGAACCCGTTGAAAATGTATGAAAGTAGAAAATTATGTAAAAAATCGCAAATATTGAAATAAATATATAGGTAAATTCAGAAATTACTGATTTCTATTATTTTAACAGTTTCGATTCCCTGATTGGTACTAACCATTAGTATTTTCAAGAAATTTGAATGAAGTCGTGCTTCTTTTAAAAAGAAAGAAATGTTTTCTTTGAGTTATGTTTGTTATTTAGACTATTAGATAGTTTGAACGAAAAGGTATTTAAAAATCCATCCTGGATAAAAAACTTGAGTTTGAAGATAGAATTTAAATTGAATCTTAGATGTTTAATTCGTTAAAACACTAACAGTTACAAACTAGTAGAAACACAAATTAAAAAAAAAAGAAATTCTTTCAGGGGTTTATCTGTATGCTTGTACAACAAAATCCCACAAGATGTTCAAAACCTACCTATACATAGATTTAAGAAAACTATCAAAGAACGTCTGTGCAAGAAAGCCTAAAAGGTCAATGATTACCTGGACGATTGCACAAAATGGGTATGACTTGCTCGCCAAGGTCATTTCTTTATCGATTTTTTTTTGTATATTTAAGGTAAAATTGTATAATACTGTTTAAATACTTTAAAATATATATATATATATGCTCATATCACAAAAAAGACATGCCCGCTGAGTTTCTTGCCAGTTCTTCTCAGGACGGTGGCTATAATTATTATTTTTTGTGTCCGAACTGGTGGTAGCTAAAAGCAATTTTGACGTCAACAAGAATGAGCACGTCATCAATGTTGAAAATAAAGTATTTCATTTCATTACAATAATCCATTATTTTGAAAACACATAACTTTTTCTTCTTACCTTTTAATCCGAATCATTCATTAACAAGTAGGTAATTCATTCCCCAATCCCATTTTAACATCTAAAACTGCATAAAAACCAAACTGCACCATACATGAACATAACACACAGAGGTCTATTGTGAGCTCTGAATACGGACTCATTACAGGTAATGGCTTGCGGTCACAATGGATTCTACGTCTACCTATAGCACTCTGTGGAACAGTGGCGTGCACTCCATAGATGATAGATAGATATATAGATAGGAAATGCTTTATTGCACACGAAAATTATTTGTTGATCCTTTTTTTTAGCTTAATTTTAGACCAATTATGTTAATATTTATTATTGATGTAGTTCTGAATTATTTTCTTTTATTCTTTCTTTCTAAAATACGTGGGTGATAATGTACATGAATGAACTTAATGCTAAACAGTATTATCTACCAGCTAATCCTGGAGTAATGTGGATAGTATTAGGTAGTGCATGAAACATTTAATGATAGTTATAATATATGTATTGCATACCCTATCAAATTTGAATAAAAAAAAAGCAGCGAAAAAATGTTTCAATAATATACACTGCCCATTTTATTATTTAAATATAAATAAATATAATTAGTGAAAAAATGTAAATATTTACATGTAAATACATGTATTTTACATGCCAAAATTTACATTTCTGCATACCCTGTCTAAAACATACATTCACACCACCACTGTGGTAGTAACATTGATTTTTGATATAGGTATGATTTCATAAGTGAAAATTCTGAATCTAACAAGGTCTATTGATACTATTAGTTTCTTTTCTTGAAGATTGAAATGATTTTTTTGGTCTGTGGAATTCTAGTCACCGTTCAGTTAAGAGTATTTTTGGAATAGGAATTACGTGACAGAAAAACGACAAATTTTAGCGTCATTCAGAACAAAAATAATCAATAATTAAATGCGCATCATCATCATCATCATCATAATCATGATCGCTCTTTCAGTTTCCAGTTTTTCTAGGTGTTCCTGTAGGGGGACGGCGCGACGAGAAAGAGTGCCTAGCGCGTAACGCGTCGCGCCGTCTCTCATAACCCCGAGCTGAGTGCTGGCCTCAGCCGGGGTTCAGACGCGGAGTGTGAGCGGTTGGAGATTTTAGTACGGTTCAACTCCCACATACCCGCCCCGCGGTTGGGGATCCGGTGATTTCCTACAACTGAAAAAAAAAGTGTTCCTGTAGAGTCAGCGACCTGACTAGGATATTAAATACCTACATACTAATGAAAAAGTTAAACTCCAATTAGACTACAACAATGACATCTTTATCCGATCCAAGTAAACAAACTCTAAACTCAAGAAACAGACGCCATTTTGAAACACAATAATGAAAGGCAAACATCAATATTACAATCAAGAATCGTGAATATTCAGCTGGCATATGAACTAGTGCACAA
The DNA here is from genome assembly GCA_030269945.2 of Trilocha varians. Classification (NCBI taxonomy): domain Eukaryota; kingdom Metazoa; phylum Arthropoda; class Insecta; order Lepidoptera; family Bombycidae; genus Trilocha; species Trilocha varians. Next base: position 3,091,027 of record AP028266.1, read on the forward strand.
ATCCAATCACCGAAGGGACGGCAGCGATGTTTATGCTGGCTTCCTGACGCTCTGTTTGTGTGTTGCATGCGCCGGGTGCATTGACGCGACTATTCCTAGGGTTCCCAGTTTATGGATTTAATATTTCATAAGTGAAATTTCAATATGTCATTGACATGAAATCTAGGTGGTTTTAATCGAATGTGACACATCCCAGAAATATAAAAAAAAATGGTTGCCTGTAAAGTAGGTTTACGGGCGAAAGTTTTACGTGAAACGACTCGGGCATGGTTAGCCCGCCTGAGAGCGAGAGAGACAGACATAAAAAGTGAAAGGCACGCGTGCCTCTCACTCGCTCTCATTGTGAGCGCATAACGTGAGCGGAGCGTAACGCAGTTTCTTGAACTGTCACCCGGCAAACCAATTTATAAGACGTTGTCACGTCAAAAAAATAAGTCCTATCAGACGATATTTACTAGGTATGTAACACATACGCATCGCATTCTCTGGATTAGCATTCACAAAACCAAAATGATGCTAATGTTGTGTGAATGTTTTGTTAAAAGTATATGAATGTAATCCAGTTTAAATCTGTACAGTATATCTGTGTGAAAAACCTTTTTTCCTTTTCTAAATCTCATGACCTGATTGTCATTATGTACTATATCTTACTATTAAGTAGAGAGAGGAGATTAAACCGCTTCTTCTGGTTCTGGTTTAAAAAGGTACTGTAGTATTGAATAAACTCTAAGATTATTGACAAGAATACATATATGATAAACAATAACTGGTCAAGTGACAGCCCTACACGAGTGCGAGGTACCGTGCCGAAGTCATTAGCAGTAATGGCTGATCCACCGTCAGGCTTAGAGTTTACATGTATGTACATATGCTGCCTACGACCATGTCTGTTACTATGTATACATCGATATCATTCTTAACAATTTAATGTCAATCTTAAGAGTACAATTAAATGTGTTTAGGAAGTTTTACTCGGGGACGGAGCGACGGGAAAGAGTGCCGATGGCGTAACGCGTCGCGCCGTCCCTCATAACCCCGTGCTGGGTTCTGGCCTCAGCTGGGGTTCGGACGCTGAGTGTGAGCGGTTGGAGGTTTTAGTGCGGTTCAACTCCCACATACCCACAAAAAAAAACAAAAAAAAAAAAGAAAAAGGAAGTTTTACTTATTATGTTTGCAAAGCAAGTAATGAAGTGATGGTTGAGTTAAAGTAGTTTCTTTATGGAATTTAAACTGGTTTTAAAGTAAAATTTTGTACTTATAGTTTGTTAAGCAAGTTATAAGATGACTTTCGAGCGCAAAAGTTAACACGTAGTTTTTTCAGTGAACCGATTTTTACGATTATTTTTGAATTGTACTGAACTTTATATAATTTTATATAATAATAAAATGTTTATCAGTTCGTATACACAGATTTATCTGAAAAGCATTCATGTGTATCAAAATCAATTTCCATGAAAATATTGTTTCAACTAAAAATTATTAACACCAAATAAATTCCTTTCAAAATCATCCCTGCGACGCCATTTACAAAAAGACTCAAAAAAATCGACAACTGCACCATCCGTTTAAAAAAATCGACAAAAAATCTTGTTACCATTATTTTTACGTTTTGCCCCCGCAGCTAACAGGTTACGACTTTGATTAAATATAACTGGATACACAGAAAATTTTTTCTCCAAAAACTTATGAGTACTACCTAACATCTTACAATTGAACAATAATAACAGATACCTATATGTATATGATGGGGTGATCACAAGGGAAACCAACCTATTCACCGTGCGGGTAGTTGGAAGTGGAGACTTGCTATAAATACAGGCCTTGGCCGCTGTTATTATTCATTCGTGTTTGAATTGTCGAGGCGAACGGACCTCTTGATGTAAAAGTAATAAACTGTTAAAGCTCGTTATTTTGAATTTTTTATTCAAAACTATGGATTATCAAGTGTTCAAGTGGACATTGTGACGTCATTCCTGACAAACCAAACGAAGATCGACTATTTACAACGTCATTACACCTCAACACACTATTTACGCCGTTATATACTATTATACATTCCTTAGTAGGTATAGGTATTTTTATTTTACGGGTATTTGCCCATCTCTCACTCCCACCACTGTAACTCCTGTGTAGCCAGGATCCACAGCGGCGACCATCGTAATGACTGAGCAGTGAAGACCAGGAACTCGAAGGAAAGCTAACACATCGTGAGCCCTACAAAGTATTTAATCAGAAGATAATAAGCAAGAGTAGGAATAGGTATTAATTCCGACCAACTTACAATTATTTCAATTATATCGAGTCTTCAATTATTATTGAACAATGCAATAATATGACGCAATGATGGGTTTGGAATGAACTCCTAATGCTAAACAATATCTATAGACTTATCGTATCTTATATTATTTCTATTTAAAAAGTTTTCTTTGAAACAAAATATTTTAATTTTGTCAGCGTTTTTATACCATTTTATGCCCGAACTGTGTATGTAGTTATTATTGATCAAAGTGCTAGGGCTTAAAATAACTGGATGTCATCGTCCTCACAAAGAGGGCACAGGTAGGCCTAATGAGCGTAAAGTGCAAAATATTTACGCTGACTGGCTACATGTCCACGTTTGTCCACACTTAAAGTAAAGGTTTGTGCTTAAAGTGTTGAGAAACGCGGCGTTTTGTTAAACGCAAGACTTGTTTGTCAAGTATTCTTCAAACGAGGCTTGAGGAGGATCTTTAAAGTTAGGTCGTAGGTAGCGACCCTTCAGAGTCCTCTGACATTGCAGAGGTTCATAAGCGACGGTAACCACTTACGATAAGGTGGCCCGTTGGCTCGTCTGCCTACAAAAAATAATGTAGCTGATGAGCTACCGGGCCACGGGCTAAGTGTGTACCATCGCTAGTCGATATTGCGAGGCCTATCTATGACCTACTTATGAACTTATTGATACGAAACAATTGCCAATCTGGTAGTAGTAGTAAGTATAGTAAAAAAAACTATAGTATCTATAAATATCTAAAGATTCGCTCGAAGTGAACGGAGTTATCAACTACAAACTAAATGTGCCTAAAAATTTATGACAGGACAAATAGATAAAGTAATCGAATGACACTAGTACTAAGTACTTAAGTAAAAGTATACATATCTATTATGTAATCCACAGTCAATTTATTTAATTTCACTATTAGTCTAGCCTCTCCAACATTTAAGAAAAAAGCAAAGCCCATTTAACTTGCCAGCTCTGACTTCAATTATCTTCAAAAGGTTTTTAAAGCTGCGTTTATTTATTCTGTATGTATAAGCCCTTACATTTGAATACAATTGCTCAGATACCGTATAACGTGTTCGTTGAATAGGAAAATAAGCACTAGGAAAGACTTCTCTTACATAATTAGGCTTTGATTGGAGCAGGTGAAGCAATATAGCATCATAAAATTCTCTTGGCTACGTAATAATATAGCTATATTGCTTTGAAGTGGCTTTATAACATTTAGGATTTAAAAATAGTTTTATATGAAAAAAAATGTCGTGGTGGCCGAGTGGTTGAAGCGCTTGCCTTCCGTACGGGAGGTCGCGGGTTCAAAACCGGCCGGCTTGTACCTCTAAATCTTAATATGAAAAAGATGTATGTGCAATTTTTCACAACACCACTGGCTAAAAACGGTGAAGGGAAACATCGTGAGGAAACCTGCATATCGGAAAAGGGTTCTAAAAATCCTTTGAAGATATGTGAAGTCCCCAATCCGCACTAGGCAAGCGTGGTGGACTATGCCTAACCCCTCTTCGGAGGAGACCAGAGCTCAGCAGTGGGCAGTAACGGGTTGTTACAATAAATTACAATTATTGCCAATAATAATAAGTAAGCTGAAATTAAGATGAATAAAAGTACGAAATTATAATTCGGGATCCGATCACTATCACTTCTAAATTAAAAAATATGTTTTAAAAAGTAATAATAAGCTTCGATTACTCTGATAGCGGTTATAAAGAAATACCCGCTACTTCATCCGGCTTCTCTTATTATCATATCTTCAAAAGAATCACATGTATGCAATTAATTTAAAAACAATGTAACAAAGGGTTGAAAAGTCACTAGTTTCCAGTTAATGTACATGAGAGGACATGTTGTTATTAACAAAGCTACTGTTGATATAACTTTGTTGCCGTCGAACCATGAACTCTTACTGTGAGAGATATGCTGTTTCATATTACAAAGGAAAGTAATTTAAAAAGTGTAAATTTAATTGTTAATAGAGAGTCTTTAGTGTTTAAAATGAGACATCTAAAAATTTTGAAGTAGAAGAACGATAATACATACAACATCAAAGGGGTGACATGATTTTAAAAAAGTAGTGTGAATGAGATTAAAAGAAAGGAAAGGAAAAGAATCACCGACAAAAGAGAATCCACAAAAGTCATCGATGATCTACATCACTGTAAGAAACTGAAATGGCGGTGGGCTGGACACATTGCTCGTATGGACGATAACAAGTGGATCAAGCAAATAGTAACATGGGATGGACCGCACAATAAAAGATCTAGAGGAAGACTAAAGCATATTATAAACTTAATGATTATATAAATGACTACACAAAATGGGAATGGGTTGCTGTTCCCGGGCCATTTCAATTGATACATTTGTTAAAAACAAAAATATTGTAAGACAATATTTAAAAAAAAAAACAATGTATTAAATTTAAAAAAAAGACATGCCCGCTGAGTTTTTTTGCGCCGATTCTTCTCAAGACGGAGGCGTAATTTTAGCGAACTGGTGGTAGAACTTTTGATTTTATTTTTGACTTTTGAAATGTAATAATGTTTAATTGTATGTGTGTCCATATCTAATTTGAAATAAATGATTTGACTTTGACTTTGACTTTGACTTTGACTTTGACTTTGACTTTGACTTTGACTACAAGAGAAATGGCTAGATGAGATTTTAAAAACAGCAGATATGAATTGGATGCAAAAAGCGAGGGATAGAAAATTATGGAGAAAAATGGAGGAGGCCTTTACTCGATGAGAGGTCCTTAATTGAAAATAATTTAAATGTGGAATGTTTTGAAGTTCGTTATTTAATTTGTAATTTTATTTGAAAAAGAATTATTGTAACTTAATCTAATTTAAATATGAATTTATCAATTTTATTATATTGAATTGAATTGTAATGAATTGTGTAATTATCGTATTAAGGAATAATAAAGATTATTGTAATTGTAATTGTAGTGTGAATGAGATAACACTTATCAAAATTGCCAAGATATTTATCGTTTCAAAAAGTAAGTTCTCTGACAAAACCGTGACTTTATCAAAAATGGGTAATTTTGAGTTTTTTTTTGGAATTTCGTAATTTATTACAGTCAAATTAGACCAAAACTAAGAGTAAAAGTTACATAAATACCCACCAACGAGACAACTCAATTAATTAAATATCGTTGAATAAGAACCCGTTGAATGAAAGTAAAACGGTAAGTTATATATCCTTCAAATATCTCAGACAAAAATTGTGATACAAAAAAATATTAATACTGTACGAAGATCTAAATTGAACGGGCTAATATTTTCGTCAGTTTTATACAATTTTCTTTCTGTAAAGTCTTCTATGGCCTGGTCAACCTCATGTTTGTACAATAACACTACTCGTTGTGATTGCTCGGAGCGTGAATTTGTAATGGCCGTACTAGGAAACCAATTAAGGCTGCATTTTGAATGCGTTGTACAAATTATTATAAAGATTGGTTTGTTAATTAAATTAATTGGTTGTTCGTTAATTGGAGCGGTGTTTTTAATTATTGTAGTAATGCCACACATGTTATTAAAACAGGAGTTCAACAATGGCCCCTGCACTAGGCTAGGCCTGTATCGCGGAAGGCTGTAAGGATTGTACAATTATAAGTTCCAAATGAAAGATGGAAGAGAAAACACAGTCAGAATAGAACCACCTTCCTTCTAAATTTTAGTGGTTGTTAATAATAATCAATCTAAAGAAAATGATATTTTACAAATCAGTCAATATTAGACTATTAAATGATAATATTTTTACTACAAAAACGAAAACGATCGACTTCCATTTCTCAAGCATAGCACAAAATCTTCAGTTAGATCTTTATCAAATTAATATAAGATAATGCTCAAAATGTTTGCTTTCTAACAAACAAGAATCATTAAAATCGGTTCATATAAAAATAAAATATACGCAAAAACGCATAGCAAATCGTGAAATTTTGTCCGTAAAAAAACACATTGTTAAACACAGATCCTAAAATTCTTGTTCGATCTAAAAAAAACAACGGGACCTATGTTCAGCCATTACTTGACACCAGAATCATTCAAATCGGTCCACCCAAACTAAAGTTACCGAGGAACAAACATCCCTCCTCCTTTTTGGAAGTCGGTCAAAAAGAAAATTCATCATCTACTCCTAATCTTAAACTTACTATACAGTGACTTAGTTTACATAAAGTACATAACTCCTCTTTTCCATTAAATAAAATCATTATAATTCCTAAATTATAATAATCTTAACTAATAAAATTACAAAGCAGAACTCCGCTAAAACTATTCCAAAATCTCTACGACATGGTGTCTCTCTATACTAAAGCCTCCTGTACACAATAGGCTCTTGTGAGTGCAGAACGCCACGAAACACGTGTCCTGTGGTCACCCGATTGATTGTAGAACTGTTAATATATAGACAGGTAGTTTAAGTTATATAAAAAAACTTGAGAGGTGTCAAGGGACACCCGGACGAAGTTCCTTTCGATTTATTAGTGAGGGAATTGTAATAAAATATTTTGATCACAGCGCCATCTAGCATTAATCATATAAGACAAAATAAGGAATTGTTTTAAAAGATTTTAATCACAGCGCTATCTAGCGATAAGAATCTAAAACAAAAAAGTGTCGTGACAACTTTTTCATAAGAATTTCCGTCTAGCCCCCTTTCGATAACGCGCGATAAGGAAAGAATTAAAGAATTCAGGTTTGTACTCTTTCTATCATCTTCTGATAAAATTCGTTGCGAAGTCCAGGATAAGTTAACTTTCCCTCGGGTTCCTGGGCTTCACTGCTCAGAGTCATTACGATGGTCGCAGCTGTGGATCCTGGCTACAGAAATTACAGTGATTGGGGTGAAAGGTGGGCAAGTGCTGCACACGTTGTGTTTCAACCGAATGTATTTCCTCAAAATTTTTAATATATTGACAGATGAATGAGCCGAAAATCAACCTAACGGTAAGTGGCTACCGTTGCTCTTGAGCTTCTGTAGTACCAAGCTATTTGCAACTCATCACCTACTGTTTTTCTTAAATTTCGGTTAAACATACGCCTAATCCCTCTACGGAAAATACTAGAGTCCAACAGTGGGCAATGAGTCAGTACAGTTCGTATCTAAACTGTTATAAGTCTACGCTGAATAGATGCAGTGATTTGGAAGCCGAATCAAGTCAGCTCTCGTCCGATGCAGACACGACCAACATATCTATACAATACAAAGCAAATGCATTAAATTTCATCACAAACTTATAAATTAGATCTTTAGTCAACAAGTTGCAAAACGTTTTAGACAAAATGTTGTTTTATGCTAATGAGCCTTTAAAAAACATTCACATCTAATGAGCTATCATACATATTTGAGGAGCTTTATTTATTTATTTGTTTATTTAAGGAAACAACAGTACATTTTAAAACTTATGGACATAATTACATACATTACATTTATATCTATTTAACACGTTTTTCAACTTGTTGACTAGACTATTTAGTACATATTCTCTTACAAACTCACACATTACACTGACATGAAAAAATTAGTCAAATGTTTCAGAAACTAATGCAAAACTAAAAACAAATTTGTTGACCCTAGTATGAACGATATCTATTTTATTAAAAGCCTTCATTAGAGACTACTTAAAACATGCTCGTAATTCTAAAAAAATACTTTATTGGCGCTTTTAATTTAAACTCCTGAACTTACAAATCAACAAAATACAAAATTACAAATCTTAACATCACACCACTACACCAAATTCCCGAACAGCAAACTTTCAAAAACAGAATTTCGAAACTATAATCCTACCCCTTACAAAATACGAGAATATATTCCTACCCCTAGTATAATATAGCTTCACATCACATGCAGGGTTGGCGGGGTTTTCACGCTACCATGACCCCGGCTACGAATCCCCCGCTCTATATTTGAAAAATATTTTTTCGAACCCTCTAGAATATATTTTTAATATCCGCAAAGAGGTTTTTACTTTAGAGTATAGTTTAATTTTCTGTGCGTTTTTTGCTGTATATTTATGGTATTTTTTGACTGACTTTTAAATAGAAGTTAAATTTTTTCACGGGTCACCATCACTCATGGACCTCTGCATTGTGACACGCTACCTACCGATGCGGACAGCGCAGGACCGATCGATGTGGCGAGGTTTATCTATGCCTATGTCCAGCAGTGGACGTCTACAGGCTGATGATGATGATGATGACTACCTTAAAGGACTTTTTCCCTTGTTTGAAGAAGGACATAGCGCTCGGATGTAGAGTTTTTTGTAAATCTAAATAACATTTCAGCTCAATCGGAAACTGGGAATTTGGTCAAATTTAAATTGCAACATTGCACCCGAACTTACATAGTTAGATACATTTCTTTAAACACTCGCGGTTATCTACATCACTTACACTATTACTAAACGGGTTCTTTCCACGATTATTTTCTCGTTCGTCGCTACTGTCAGTGTGGTATGTCGAAATGTGAGTTCGAGTTCCAGTGGTACCGCTAAACGAACGAGAAAGAGGGTAGACAGATTTGTCTGCTCTTAAATGACCTACCCGCAGTTCCTCAGTCTTCCCGTGATCATGGCGCTTGAAACAGTACTGAAATATCAGGACCTCTCAATTAAAAATAATCGTGGTAAGAACCCGTTTAGTAATAATGTAAGTGATTTTAAAAATAGATTTTTTTATTTACCAAGCAAAAACTACCTTCCAAAACCATATATTTTCCAATATTTAGTATCAGTCATGATATTCGATATTCAATCTGTCTCTGGCAACATTCCAGAGGCTTTCACGGATGGCTTCGCGGTTGCATCGGACTATTGGAATCGTGATACGATTGTTAATAGCATTATATACCTGGCAGAGATTCATGTTCCACTATTAATTTTAAAATCGTTTATTTTTAAATAACTTCTCTCTATATATGCATTTTTTGGTTTTGGAAGGTTTGTTTACGTCGTTTGTGAACCAATTTGGATGAATATTTTTTGTTAGATAAAAGACTTATGAAAATAATTGTGCTTAGAAAATCAGTGTTTAATGATGGCAAATAAACCGAGAAAAGAAGTCAGTCATTCATTATCATCATCATCACCAATAAGTCTGCATTGTCCCCTGACATTGCAAAGATCTATAATTGCTGGACTTTACTTACCTCTCAAGTGAGGTATGTGTGAGCCGAACTGTACTTTAACTTACTAACTAATTTTTAGCTTAGTACATACCCTGATGCGAAGGCTCTGTATAACTCTATTCCTATCGGGTTCCTTTTCTTTATTCATTCAAATAGAGATAGTATTAAGAACTCTTTGAAGACAGCTTATCCAATCGACCTCTTTAGTCTAGTAGTGCCATAGGTGACATTTAACAGCCACAAACGAGTGGTCATGATACGTCAAAGAAAAGTAGTAAAATATATTCTCTTCTTTCGGCTTTTCTCCTCTAGGAATTTGACGCTTCACCACTAGTAGATAGGAACATATAATATTATGTTATATCTGTACATACAACATACATTTCTGGTTCACATAACAATAATATAACCTCAAAACATATCTCATCAAGATTCAAATTTCAACTTTAATATCAAACTAAGAACTTGTACTTTGACATGTGGAATGTAATTAACTTGACGAACAAACAGTCACATATGTGGTTTATATTATAACAAGTTAGTTAGTGTAGTTAGTTTTACCGCATGCGAGAGATTTAACTAAATAGAGCCGGGTTTACTGTTAGCGGTAAACGACTGATTAGGCAGTGTTAGTTTAACGAATGGTTACTAAAAATAATGTTAAAAATAAGTACTGTAGTTGTGATTTCAGTAAAGCCAAATAAATGTAAATTTTTGACTTATGTCGATAGAAATTACAAAAACCTGAAATATTAAAATTCATTACATAAATAAATTACATGACAACATAAAATTCTGTAACTTTAACATTACTGTGTCACATTTTAAGCAATTGTTTTCATGTCTTGTTCAAGAGACGAAGCAAACCATGATACTAATAAAATTAAGTCTTGTATGGGTAGGCGGTAGATAACAGCCCCTCTTTGCCCTGGCATTGCAGAGGTTCACGAGCGACGGTGACCGCTTACCATCAGGTGGGCCGTATGCTCGTTTATCTACCTTGCAATAAAAAAAAATCATTTAAACTAGTAGAACCGGCCCTCTTCATATCAAAGTAACATGTTTCAGCAAATATCAGAGATCCGAGACACATGTGATCTTTGATCTCATCGCCTGCAAATTGGCGGTTTGCGGCGAGAGGTAACAGCTTCGAGAATCTTACTCAAACTATGTCATATTGATTATTATATCACAAATTTAACATATATCATTTAGTACAGATCTATAGTTTGTTATTATTTTAGTGTAAGTTGCTTGAGATCCCTATGTCCATAGTATATTTTGATTTAAATGGACATTTAAGAGTTTGGACTGTGTTCATTAAATAGCAAAATGATTTAATTAAGCTTTATATTAACTTGCACTGGGTGTAACTATGTATATAATGAATCTTGTAAGCTAAATTTGACAAACTTCCCGGTGTCCAATTGAACTGACATATTGCACGCACGACAGTGACCGGAACCGTCGGCTTGTGAGTGAAATCTATATAAATTAGGTATAATATTAATATACTCTGGATTTGCTCGCCGTTTTCCTCGGTATGGCGGCCCTTTTATATTTAACAAAGTCCAGTTGTGTTGCTCCACCAAAAATTTGACTTTCTTTTTGGGCAGCCAAAAAGAAAGTTAGGGAGTGGTTAACGGAACTTTCCTACAGAGAAACTAAGAGAATAGTTGAGAAGTCACAGAAGGGATCCGTTTTGTAATTTCGTGTTTTTATTCACACTAATTCTAGTTCACTTCATTCATCGCATTAGTATCACTAAGTCATTTATTTCTTTTTAAGGTCGTGTAACATATTATTATTGGCATCATTCCAACTGCCCTTGTAAACAATTAATTCATATTGTGATTGATATTATGACCCTATCAGGTCCTCACGATACAGGCCAGGCCTAGTGTGAGGGCCTCTGGAAACATATTATTTGTATAATAGTTGTGTAAAACAAAAGTGATGTTACGGTATTGTTAGAAAATGTACTTTCTCTTTTATATTTATACTCAAAACTTTATTACAAACTCATATTTTTATGTGTAAACAAATAAATAACAAAAAAATATCACAAGAAAATTTGTAATGCAGGCAAAGTTGCATCAACTAGTAATAAATAAAGATAAAGTAACTACTGGTTCAACGAAAACTAAATTTCGCAGTAAAGTCACCGATCCACTGGCGCGTAAAACGCACGTCAGACGCAGAACGCGCGTCCGCGACAGACGCACGCAAGCCAACCGCAGCGACAAATATATACTAAACTAAACATGTTACATGCAGTCCTGATCTGCGGATGTAGTGTTACGGAGTTTTAAAAGTCGTGTTTCAAAAGTTATGTTTTTTACAAATTAGTTTTTTGAATGATGAAAACTTAAGAAATACGACGACACAAAAGCCATAAAACTATATTATTCACGGACTTGTGCATAATTTTTATATTTTGTACATATTTTATGTGTTGTAAAAAAAATAAACTTTTTATTTCAATAATTTGGAATTCAAAATAGGATTAAGTATTTTTTTAAATTGAACTATTGATAAAACCAGTTTTTAAGGATAAAATATATTGTAAAATAAATCATATTTCATTCATTCAACAAATTGAATCTTAAGAACTAAAATTAAAAACAAGAACGCCTATTACGAGCCCGTACATAAATCAACCCATTATTAGTTTTTACCATCGTCAGGGCAGCAGGAAATATCCAGAATCACTCTCTCCGGTCCGATCCAATCAATAGTCGATTAATCAGTCACAGCGCTGCGTCGGCGCCGTCACGTGGAAAATCTTACAAAAAATCGCGGGCGGCGTGTTTACGCGCTAGTGAGTAGCCGGCCTATTTGACCGAAATACGTGGAATCGCCAGGGATTAATAGTATATTTGGTAAATTAAAAGCTTTAGGTATATACAAGCTTTTAAAATCTAAGATGCTGGGAGTCATTAACCGAGCGAAGCGGTACTTCACGCCGAGGCAAAGGCTTGTGCGCTACAAGGCACAGGTACGGTCACGCGTGGAGTACTCCCACCTCTGGGCTGGTGCTCCCAAATACCAGTTGCAACCACTTGACTCCGTGCAGGGCAGAGCTGTTCGTATCGTTGATGATCCCAGGTTCACGGACCATCTGGAACCTTTGGGACTGCGAAGAGACTTTGGATCTCTTTGCATCCTATACCAGTTATTCCACGGGGAGTGCTCTGAGGAATTATTTGAGATGATTCCAACATCTCCCTTCTATTACCGTACCACCCGGCGTCGAGGTGGAGTTCATCCTTACTATATGGAACCACCGCGGTCATCCACGGTCCGTTCGCTAATAAGTCTGATATCACATAACAGTGCAAATTAAATAAAAAAACCACCAACATCGTATCCACATCATCCTTGTCCGACAAGAGAAGGGTAGGCTGTCGGTTGTCGATAACAGTGCGTCATAAATCATTGGCGGGCAAATGTCTTGTCGTTGAACGCAGCCGACGATTTGCGTGCGTTTCCCGTGCGTTTCTACAGATAACGGAATGTATACCTTATGTTATTTATAGGCGTACTTTATTTCAAAATTCTTGTTTAGGATATAGGTAGTTCAATAATGTACATTACTGATATAGTCACGATATGCAAATACTGCTGAAAATATGGTTAAAAAAGCAACATTTTTTTTATTTTGTGGCGACCAATAATAACGCGCGAGATCCTGAATCGCGGTTACGACATTTACAGAAATCTTCGCATATATACGACATCTGAAATCTACTACAGTGGGCTTCGGCCTGACCGGGCATACACTACCTCGCCCGGTCGGAGATCTTCCTTTGGCCTAATATCACTAACACCCACAACTTATGCGAAGATTTTTGCAAATGTAGTAACCGCGATTCAGGATCTCGTGCGTTATATTGGTCGTCACACTCTTATTGCTACATAGACAGACGAACCAACGGGTCACCTGTTTGTAAGTGGTTACCATCGCTCATGGAACTCTGCAAAATACGACCTACACTTAAGGACTCAACCCTCGTTTGAGGAAGCCTTGATTTATTTCAACTTAATGCTACGTACTACCTACATTTATCTCTAAACTGTAATACTTACAAACAATATAAAATCTATAAAAAACTTGAGAGGTGTCATGGGACATCCTAATAGAACGAAATTCCTTTCGATTAAAAGATATCTTATATATTTTTTTCTTAACGCGATAAGGAACGTGTTTTAAAAGATTTTGATCACAGCGCCATCTAGCGATAATCATCTAAAACAAAAAAGGTTCGTGACAACTTTAAAAGTGTCGTGACAACTTTTCGTAACATTTTTTTCCGTCTAGCCCCCTTTCGATAACGCGCGATAAGGAACTTCGTTCCAACAAAAATACAAAATCTAACAAACCAAATTAATCAACTATCAGACCACTCAAACGTACTCTAAAATCTTAATAATTTCCAAACGCTTCGGAATTTCGCTGCTAAATTCTAATATAGTTTCCAGTGTAGGTATCTGTATAATTCAATATGTGCGATGACGTCATGCGTGTCGGTATGTCCGTACGCTCGAGCCCGTAAATCCACACGCCTTGATGGAGAGCTTAATTAATTCCCAAATATCTTAATATGTTACGTGTATGTTGTTATATATAAAATAGTGTTAGAGGTAAGAAGTGTGTTTGTTTTATGTTAATTGGTAGGTATATTGTAGTCCATTTTCATTTATTTGCTCATTTTTTACATTATATTTTTAAAAAAACAATCACAAGAAAATAAATTTAAAAATACAATATAAAAAAAGCAGAAGGTCACTGGAGACGGGTTCTACGACCCAAGCCATCAGTGGTCAGGGCTCAAGAGAGAGGAACCTCCTCACAATACGTGCAGTGTCAAGAACGACCGCCTTCTGAATCAGGCCCTTTACCCAGCCGGAGAGCGAAAGCTTCTCTAGATGACGGTCGAAGCTTTTCGCTATTAGACCGTGCACAGATACAACGATCGGAACAATGATGGTCGATTCAACACGCCACATGTCGGTCACCTCGTAGGCCAGGTCCACACATATTGTAGTTATTTTTAATGTATTTTTCAGCAGGGTAATACGGTAAGTCATCTGTAAATTTGATGGTGGTGGCTCCAAATATTACAGGAGTCCATCACGGTACTTACCATTAGGTAGGCTGCTAGATTGTCTACCACGGTGTAAAAAAAAACTACAACAAAAGACTGTATTTTTAACATTAAGAAGTCTATTCTAGTGTAATAATATTTTAACGCGCGAACACAAGTAAGTGTGGTCTGTTTTTAGTTTTGGATGGAACTTTAAAACTCGTTTTCAATTTACCCATATCGATTGGTTACTAATATCAAGGCTTGCTTTAAAAACAGGTAAACATAACCAAAGTTTTTAACATTAATGGCCGTATTGTAATTTTGCGTATCGTCTACGGCTTTTTGCATTTTATAAAATAGGGTAATTTAAAATGTTATTTGGAAGTTAGACACGTTCTCATTTTTGAAAAAGATTTAAGTTCCTAATTTGTATTAGTTTTTTCTAAAGCCATGTAGGCAAACGAGCCAATCCTGAACCTGATACCTGATCGTAAGTGGTTCATGGTCATGGAATGTCTTGCATAGATTGTATAAATTACAATCCAATCATAAACCTATTACTAAATTGAAGTATCTATATATAGTTGGAAATGGTAGCATTTCCATTTAAACTTTGAAGCTATTTATACGACATTTCAGCATCGAAAAAATCATGTCCTGCAGTTTTTATTCCCTACTCATTACTACGGCGGAAATGTACGACTTTTTTGTGCGTTTTTTGCCTTTTTCCGTTAAAAGAGATAAAAAATGAAGATGAACTGGCGAGGTGCAGAGTAAATACGAACCGGTTAGTGATGTGGATTAGCGGTTACGTTCTATCGATAAAAATCTATAATAATATTATAAAGCTGAAGAGTTTGTTTGTTTGTTTGAACGCGCTAATCTCAGGATCTACTGGTCCGATTTCAAAAATTCTTTCACTGTTGGAAAGTCCATTTATTGAGGAAGGTTATAGGCTATATTTTATTTTCAAAAAAAATAGGGATCCGCATGAAAATATCGAATATGTAACAAAAAGTGAAAAATCGAAAACCTATTTATGCGTACGCTGCAAAAACTATTAACAATAGAACAAAATGATGTACTACGGGTTTTTAGGTCTTTTGAAGACAAACAAAAAAGTCCGCGACAGCATATATTTAACTATCATAGTTTAGTCACAATAACCGCTTTTATGTTTATGAAATATATTTTTTCGTCCCAAGATTGAATTTAACGTTAAATGAGTATCGTTATATCAACCCTTATCCAAATTAAGTATTATGTTATCAAGAGTATTAATGTACAAGTAAATTACTTTTTGTTTTATTCCAATCGGACTTTTCGTTTAGAAGTTATTACGAGTATAAAACGCAATGAATATGTAGGTGCAATAGCGGGCCGCGAAAATAATAACTCGACGACATTGCGAGTACTGTTTGAACCCCTTTGTAACGTAGACGTAGTTGCGTGGGTCAGCTAGTTATATTATAATGAGGTTTTTTAGTATTGTTAACTGGTCTTTCAAATCTTGATGCGTAAAATTAGTTTTTGAAGTTTTTAAATTATTTTCTTTACGAAAGCACTAGACAGAGTAGGTATTTCCGCCATTTTGGTTTATAACGTAAGTGACAGCTAACAGTCTTGATGTTTATCGGCTTATTGTGATCTCTTCTAGGATATTATATGTCAGTTAACAAACACAATGAAAATATTATGCCGCCTTTCTTTTCTTAACTTGCATTGGAAGTTGTCGAATATGGAAAAGCGGCATTAAGTGAATACTAAATTTTAAATATTATATAAGAGATATCTTCTTCGTCTCTTCTGTATATATGTTAATTTTACTCTAATTTTCCACATTACTTATCGTAACATCAAAATTATGTAAGTCTAATTTTTTAACCCACCTCAATTATCGATAAAACTTTTTTCCCATCCTTAAATAAGCGACCGGCCGCAGTGCTCACGGGCCGCTTAACACGAAAAGTCGTTTCAAGCAAATATATTAGAATTTATATTACAGTACGTGAGTTGGAATGAATGGATGTAGGTAGTATCCCTACGCATAGATACTACCCTAAAGTTTTCACGTTTATGTAAATAAGTTTCGGGCTGGTTTTTGCGGTTGTGTGGTTATCGATTTTATTTGACCGACTTGAAAAAGAAGTTGGGCCGCTAGTATTAGTATACATTAATACTGTATGATACAGTAGTCGGATTTTCCTGGGCTTCACTGCTCAGAGTCATTACGATGGTCGCTGCTGTGGATCCAGGCTACACAGGAGTTACAGTGGTGGGAGTGAGAGGTGGGCCAATACCCGATAGTAGTCGTACTAAAATAGGAACGAACAAAATATTTTTATAATCATCAAACAATGAATACAATTATTACCCAATTTTCCAATCTTTGAAGAGAACCTTATATACTTCAACATCGTACATGAATACAGTAGAAATAAATAAAATGTTAGTAATAACGGTCACTCTTGGACCTCTGCAATATCAGGGAACACTGTCCCGGTACCTATCTACGTTTAAGGATCTTTCATAAGTCTACGATACGCACCCCTGGGGGTATCACGACGGGAAAGTGTGCCGCAGTGCGTAACGCGTCGCGCCATCCTGCATAACCAGCCGGGGTTCTAACGCTGAGAGTGAGCGATTGGAGTTTTTAGTGAGGTTCAACTCCCACATACAATCTGGCGATTTTCTCCAACTAAAACAAAAAAAAACGATACGCACCCACATCGCAATCACATAATTTTACAATTATTATACGGGGTGTCCCAAAAAGTAGTGATAAGCGGAGATCCATAGATAGAGCACCTCCTGAGGTACCCGAATCACACTCATATAGCCTATGACATAAATAACATAGCGTCTAATTGGCGAAATACTCAAAATCGGTTTAATAAATTGAAAGATACCGACATTACCTCGTTAGTAGGTACCTATAGGTACTATTTAAGTATAATATGTACAGGTATACCCCGGTTTATGCCAAGAAGTCGTCAAAGAGTAGTTTGCAAATAGTCCAACAGTTGAGCCGCATTATAAAGAGGGGTCGACTTGGCTTCTTCAGCGGAGCGGATACGACGAAACTTCGACTTGTCTTGAAGATTCTATTATGTGGATTATCGATATAAGCGAACAAAAAGGTTTTTTAAGTTGGAGGAAATCGAATGGTATATGTGGGAGTTGAACTGCACTAAAATCTCCTCGATTGAGGTGAGAATTCAGCATGAGTTATGTAGCAGAACACGTTGTAACAATTTTGGGCCAGTGGCTACTGTTACTTCACCAGCTGGCTCAGAATAAAGATATGAGACTGCTCAGGGAATAGGTTAATAAAATAATACACTTAGATACAGACTACAGACATATATTCAACAACACACACACAAGTTATAAATTATTAACACAAAGATTTAAATGAGGTTAAATTAAATTACGATTTAAACTTTGGAACTGGCTTGATAAAATTATGCGATGAGATGGTCGTAGGTTACATAATTAAATAAAAAAATGATACGTAACTTATGTACGATCTGGATCGTATGTTTACGCAGATAACAAAAAGGTAGGTGTATTTTAAAATGAGTTAAGCACGATTATCGTGCTAGTAAGTTTAAATTTAGTTTATGTGTTATTTCTACGATCAAAAATACATGATTCACGATTAGAGCGTTAAATGGCACCAACTAAATGCTACGAAAATAAAAACTTTGCGTGGTCAGTGCTGACCGACACGCCTCTGACAGGACAATAGGTTTTGTTTTCTCGGCAGTTAACGTGTTTAACATGATAATCTTTAATTGTTAATTAAATTTGGTTTTCCATAACGTTCAGAAACATTTATTTCGATTAAAAGTAACATATTTATACCTTTATTTTACTTATTTCAAAGATTACTTAGTTAAAAAACTCTAGAAAAATACATTACTGGTCTATTAGTTTTATAAGTTAGAATTTGAAATCTAATTCTAATCAAATAACAACCCGAAAATAAACTAAAAAAATTAAATTCGAATATCGAACAGCACCAAGATAACCGTCGATACATAACCAAATTCCTTCGTCTCGCCTCTTGGCAGTTCGTAGGAAGGGAAATGCCACATAACAATGATGTATTTGAGACAAAATGGCATCTAGACGGGGGCGACTTTGTCTTCCCTCTATTGTTAAGGGGTTACTTACTACTTTAAGAGACTAGTAAAATTTTATGTTTAATATTGTCTAGTGTGAGTTTGTGTCCTAGTTTGCAAGATTGTATGTCACTCATAGAAAAAAGAAACAAAGAAAATACGTTTGTTCAGACACACAACTTACACATAACAGGAACAATATACCTATTACTAAAAATAGATTAAAACTAAGATTAAACAATAATATAAAAGTAATAAAAAATAATTTAAAACAATTAAATAATGAAATAAAAAAAGGTTATGTGCGACTCATGATGATATTATGAAACATTTTATTAATTTTAGATTTTTTATGCAATACAATATGTTGTATTTCATACTGCGTTAAGTTTGAAATTTCTTTATGTATTTTGCGACTAATTTTTAGTTCTATCTTAGTCTAATATATATTTTTAATACCGACAAGTATCTACAATCTAGTGTATGTAAAGACTATTTTTTCGGTTTTCGAACACAATAAAATCCTGATAAAATATTATGGAAATAATAAAAAAGCACACGATCGGAAATCTAATTTGCGTAAACGCGTCGCGAACTCATAAAATCACAATTTTCGTGATACCAACCGGATTTCGCATAAAGAATCCGCGAAGAATGGTTTAACCGTTTTTACGCTCGTCACTTATCAAAGATTAAATTTTCACCTTCAGCTAACTGAAAAAATCCCATTATTTCCGCCAGATGTCACCGAAATCAAATGTCGTTTGAACAAAAATGAGTGGAGACGATAATTTTTATTGTACTAAAAATTACTTTAACTCGATATATAGACATACTTTATTTGTGATGAAAAAAAAAGAAACATACAAAGATAAAAAAAAAAAAATAATACACAAAAAATAAGAGACAATTGCGAGTAATTACATATATGTAGATAAACCGTGTCATCTTTTACAAAAATCAACACCATGTGCTGAAATAGATGTGAAGATATTAATAATTATAATGCAATATATTTATATGAATTACTTTTTATATTTTAAAGCGCAATGTTTTAACAATAGCCTAAATCGTTTTTACCTAAATTTTCAAAATTTTATGACAAAAGATAGAAATAACTGAGAATAGAAATAGACTTAATTATCGTACTAATGTGATTTATCTCTTTTCACTAACTAGGTTTTAAAGAACCTCATATAGAAGCAGTCCTTTTGACATCGTTAATAACTTTTTGGAACGAAGTTCCTTATCGCGAGTTGTGAAAGGGGGCTAGACGGAAAAAAATCTTACGAAAAGTTGTCACGACACTTTTTTTGTTTTAGATAATTATCGCTAGATGGCGCTGTGATCAAAATCTTTTAAAACACGTTCTTTATCGCGCGTTACGTTAGGAAAAAAAAATATAGGATATGTTTTAATCGAAAGGAACTTCGTTCTATTCGGGTGTCCCATGACACCTCTCAAGTTTTTTTTCTATTTTGTTCGTACGTATAGACATAATGAATTTTAATAAAACTTAACAGTTGTATAGATTACACATTAGAATAAATACTTTACATTTGGACCCGATAGATGACGTGACAAACAAAGCAACATATACTTTCAAAAATACTCTATACCTTCTCTATACCTTCCTTTAGTCGCTTGATGTCGGTGAAACGCAAAGTTTTTTTTCAAGAGACAGACAGACAGACATTAATCAATGTCTATCACGGGCAGGCATCGCTATATACAATCGATATCGAGTGGTGTCCGACTGTATTGTTTGTGTCAACGATGGAGGATAGAATTTTGATTGATTTTTTTTGCATATTTTAATTGGATGTTTGTGAAGGAGTGAATGTGAATTAGACTGATTTTAATCTACATTTTGTAATGGTATTGTAAATCTTATACATATATGGTGGATCTGTAACTTTTTCCATCTGAAGATAAAAGGTTCCAGAAATAAAAGTGGTTCTAAGTTGTATTTCGACAGCTAATCCACTTCCTCTGTCGCAAAGTTATAGATCTACCCTATATATTTTAACTTTCTGTGATTATAAATTTGAAACAAAAATTATTTAAAGCATTTAAACTAAGCTTCATCGTCATCATCAGCCTTTAGACGTCCACTGCTGGACATAGACCTCGAAGAATTTCCATCTAAGCCGGTCCATCTTGTGGGGGGTTGCCAACGTTGCGCTTACCGGTTCGTGGCCGCCACTTCAGAACTTTTTCCTGAACTAATGCTTAAGCTAATGAAAATGACTGTAAAATATAATAAGCCACATACCTATATAAAAATATTTGAAAACAAACATAAACAAACATCTTGCATTAAGGGTAAGTCCTAAGAAACAACTGCAAAATTAATTTATCAAAACTCAAAATTCAAATTTCGTTAACCGGGCACGATGACACAGTGTAAACAAATTATAGTCATTTCATATTTTTTCTTCATGGTATTTCTCATTATCATTTTTCTTGTTAACCAAGTTGATCACCCAATGGTAGGATGTTACTGTTGCCTTTTAATTTCAAAAAGGCCTATTCAAGCTTAGTTAGAACAATAAGTCTTCCTGTGATCATGAAATTAAATGAAATACTTTTTTTTCAACATTGATGACGTACTCATTCTTGTTGACGTCAAAAGTTAAAAGCTACCACCAGTTCGGACACAAAAAAATAATAATTGTAGCCACCGTCCTGAGAAGAACTGGCAAGAAACTCAGCGGGCATCTCTTTTTTCTTTTATGAGCATATATTTATTTTGATGACGCTTGCAACAGCGTTGAATTATCTAGAATATAATATTCTTATATCTCCAATAATTTCAATCGTGGTAAATAAAGATATTAGGTATATAGTTAACTCTCATTAGGTAATATTACAGATAAAGATAAAAAGCTAAATGTTGTGAAGAAAAAAAAGCAGTCCAATTCGTAAGTGCACAGTAAAATAATGTAAGCTATACAGGGTGTCCCAGAAAGTAGTTTCAAGCAAGAGCACACCTTTAGGCACCCGAATCACCCCCATGTATGTTCCGTGATTTTTCGAGTTATGATCTTTTTTCAGAAATTTGGAAATTTTGGACTCGAACAACTTTATAGTTTAAAAATAAATAAGTATAAGATTTCTTTTGGCAACAGAATTTTCATGAGTTGTGCTTAATAATTAGCTTCATAATTTTGAATGAAAATTATGAAATGTTCCATTTCTGTAGTAGTGCATTTGTTATTAAATATACAAAGTTTTAATTTTTTTTTGAATGAACTCTTTGCAATTTATCTATACTATAACTCGAGTGCACGAATATGGAAAATTTCAATCTGAATTTATAATTCTCTCGAGTTTCGATGTTATAGCAACTTGCCCTCCGACAGATAATGAAATAAGAAATTTGTTTACATATTTTATTGTTTATTTCAATTATTAATTCGTTGTTAATATTATTTAAAAAATACATATTTAGTGTGACAATTGGTCGTACGATACTTCGTTTTATATTGTGAAAAACCAACTGTAAAGCATTAAATTTATGAGTTTTTGAACCGATTTCAATAATTTCATAACTCTTGTTGTGATAATAATAAATTTACTTCAGAACACTGTTAATTTATATGAAATCTAAAATAGGAATATATTGAGAGTCACACATTCTTATATTCTTACAGAATACTCAAAACAGAGCTCCAACTTTTTTTATTGCAAGATAAACGATATTATAACAAGCATGCTTGATGAACGCACACATAAACATCTTTTACAGACCCAATTTACTAAACAAAGTGGATGAGTTTTTTTAATTGCCATGTAGGCAGACTAGCCAATAGGCCACCTGATTGTAAGTAGTTACCGTCGCTTATGGACCTCTGCAATCTTTATTGATACCACAAAACACACAACAAAATTATAAGGCCAACCCAGGCCTCCAAACTAGTTATTAACTGTGCTATGGAGATCAGTGCTCCCAACAGTAGGTACAATTTATGATAAGGTTGACAAATATTATAATAAAAATAAAAACAAAGTAAAATAATAAAAATACAAAATGAAACCTTTGACTTGACTTTTTTTATTATGATTATTTAATGTTACCTTTATTCCGTAAGTTAATACGAGAGTAACGCCACCTTTTCGAAATATTATGTCATGCTTATATAATTAATTAACCTATTTTGGCAATGATTCCAGTAATTTTTCAGTTTTAAAGTAGTTAAAAACACTTAACCACTCAAAAATTATCTTCTTTATCTCAAAGCAATGTTAGAAAACACTAAACTTCAGACACTAAACTGACATTGCAGAGGTTCATGAGCGACGGTAACCACTTACCATCAGGTGGGCCGTTGGCTCGTCTGCCTACATGGCAATAAAAAAAAAAAAACTTCACTAAAGGATCGCTACATACGACCTACCTTTAAAGGTCATACTAAAACTGTATTTGTAAATACATAGCTAAAAAACAATTCATATGCTATTCTTACTTCTGTTTTCTATTTTCTTAATTCATGTGAAGTAAAATTCACATTTCTTCGAGCTACGTTGCTACGAAGCTCTACGTCGTCGCTACGGAGCTACAACGCTACGATATTTTTCGGTCCGTCAGATACTTCTCGCTTGATGTGACTCGAGAATCTTATTATCTGATTTTGTTAAAGGATTATACAATTTATTTTTGAATATTCATCGTATTATCGTTAATTTCGTTATATTTCAGTTGGATTTTGGTATTATGAGAGACTGGGTAAAGCTGGTGTAATAAATTCAGTTATTTTAAGGTTTGTGAAAATCTTTGATTGGGGCAAACATAAAATAGAATAAACTTATTCGGACACTCGCGGTTTTCTATAATACTTTCATACATTTTCAACAGGTTCTTACTACGATATTTAATTAATTGAGTTGTCTCGATATTTCAACGTTGTTGCAAACGTCGTGATCACGAGAAGACTGGATACTGCGGGTCGATTTAAGAGCAAACAAATCTGTCTACCCTCTTTCTCGTTCGCTTTTGGGTAGTACCACTGGAACGTGGTATGTCGTGATGTGAGTTCGTTGAAATATCAAGACAACTAAATTAATTAAATATCGTGGTAAGAACCCGTTGGAAATGCATGAAAGTATAAAAATATAATATTTAAAATAACATTTCTAATAACATGTTTAAGATCAAAGTTCTGCTTTTAAATAAACGATTATTTATTGAAGATAGGATTTTAATACCTATTGTCATTTGAATTCTAACTTGTAGTTTCAAGATATTCATGAATAATTATAATAGTTTATCATGTAGTTATGAAAAAAATAACATACTACTCTGTACTGTACTGTACTGTACCAACCCATTACTGCCCAATGCTGAGCTCAGGTCTCGTCCGAAGAGGGATGAGGCATAGTCCACCACACTTGCCTAATGCGGATTGGGGACTTCACATATCTTCAAAGGATTTTTAGAACCCTTTTCCGATATGCAGGTTTCCTCACGATGTTTTCTTTCACCGTTTTTAGCCATTGGTGTTGTGAAAAATTGCACATAAATCTTTTTCATATTTAGATTTAGAGGTACAAGCCGGCCGGTTTTGAACCCGCGACCTCCCGTACGGAAGGCAAGCGCTTCAACCACTCGGCCACCACGACTATAACTGACTGACATACTACTTATTCTTATTCTACTACAACAACAATCAAGTCTTTTATAAACTATCAAAAAATCATCACAACCATTTAAAAAAAATATTATTCCTAACAAAAGACTTTTCTTTGAATTCCGCCTTATATGCTTAAGATTCTGCACGCGTTGAAACCACATGTGCGAAGTCGCGTTAAAGATCCGGCTGATCCGCTCTGACACATATCACACCATACGTACACCATCGAGGAATTGTATGGAGATGATGCAAGAGAAAATATTTAGTTGAATTAGAATTTGCAGATTTTTTTCGACATAGTTTATTTTAAAAAGGTTTTTAAATACGAGCTCAAGATCCTGGATATCATGTAGAGTGGTAGCTAATACAAGTAAAACGAAACCAAACACGATGGGTTTATCATGTTTAATGCAAGTGTTACCTGTACCTCGCCACAACGACAGGTTCAGCGCTGTCCGCATTCAGCGACCTCCCGCGAACTACAAACTGGTAGACTACGAAATAGTAGAGAAAAATTTTGAGAGGTGTCAAGGGACACCCGGATGGAACGAAGTTCATTTCGATTAAAAGATATCTTATATATTTTTTTCCTAATTCCTTTTTTACGCGCGATAAGGAACGTGTTTTAAAAGATTTTGATCACAGCGCCATCTAGCGATAATCATCTAAAACAAATAATGAACTTGTTTTAAAAGATTTTGATCACAGCGCCATCTAGCGATAATCATCTAAAACAAAAAAAGTGTCGTGACAACTTTTCGTAAGATTTTTTTCCGTCTAGCCCCCTTTCACAACGCGCGATACGGAACTTCGTTCCAACAAGATGGAGAACCACCTGGTCAGGATCTATCAATCGAAAATCATTGATATCAAACCCAGCGCACGAGATTCCAGGAATACTAACATTAATAATTTTACCTAAAAATTTCAAGTTCAATTACTAAATACAATGCAGATATCAGTTATAGCTCCATACTTGACACTAAGACTGATGTTGTATCATCTTTATACAGATAATCGTTGAATCTAACCCCATGAGTGCAGCGAGGTGTACAAGGCGAGACGTGACGACTTCCCGCTGTACTGAATCCACGCTGGTTTCGTTTACCCAACATATCTTTTGTCTTTTCTTAGATTTGTGTGAAAGACAGTGTGAGTAATAGTTTTAGCATATTTGTTGCTATGGTTTAGTAAGAAAGGAAAGGCATTATTTGAATGGCTTAGTTTATTTGTGATTAAATTGCACAAGATAAATATAGGCTCTGTCACATAAGACGGAATAAAAAAGTTCCCGTCCCTGGATTTTTACGACTAAGATTAACCAAACAAGGCTGCACCTTTCAAGATCCGATCTCAAGTTTTAGAGAGACTAATGAACATCATAATATCATTATATTTTTGTAAGATTGTAAAGCTGAAATATTTAGAAGATCATCCAACTTTAATTGCACAGTCCTTCCATCAAACCTAAATATCTAACTACATGTGAACTTATTCAGACACTCGCGGTTTTCTATAATACTTTCATGCATTTTCAACGGGTTCTTACCACGATATTTAATTAATTGAGTTGTCTCGATATTTCA
Source organism: Trilocha varians (assembly GCA_030269945.2). Classification (NCBI taxonomy): domain Eukaryota; kingdom Metazoa; phylum Arthropoda; class Insecta; order Lepidoptera; family Bombycidae; genus Trilocha; species Trilocha varians. Next base: position 3,116,872 of record AP028266.1, read on the forward strand.
ACGTTGTTGCAAACGTCATGATCACGAGAAGACTGGATACTGCGGGTCAATTTAACAAATCTGTCTGTAGTAAGAACCCGTTGAAAATGCATGAAAGTATAACTACATGTGATTGCAAACATCTAATAAAAGACCCAAAATAAATGACAAAATAAAAATAACGTTGAAAATAATGGAAGTTATCAGAGAATTTGATTCGCGAAGAAAATAATAGTCTTCGTACCGTGAGGTGAATCACGATCAAATCAACCGGCCGCACAGAATCCGAACCTCATTTCTTCTTAAACCAGCTCAATGGGAAACCACACGAAGTTTGGACTTGGAACTTAAAAAAAAAGAAGTAACGTAAAAAGTAAGAACAAGATTTTAGTTGGATATCATGTAGTAAAGAACTAGCGAAGACAAATTGAACGAGCCCAAACATGTTGAGTCAATCTTGTTTAGTACAGGAATTCCTATGGTTTTCGACTCCATCAGATCAGCACCATGTTACCAAGATATTGCATTCTCATGCATCTTTCATCTGCATGAAAACCGATTTTGATTATTGTTTCTTTGTTAGTAAGCAGACACTTCGGCCATATACTAATGCAAATTTGAAAAGCAGAATTAGTAGTTTTTGTGCCATTCATACTTTGAAGTGGCAATGGGCAGGACACATTGTGCGAAGAACGGATGGCCGATGGGGCCGAAGTTCTGGAGTGGCGGCTACGAACCGGTAGGCGCAATGTTGGTAGACCCCTCGCAAGATGGACCTACGATCTGGTCAAGATCGCGGGAGGTCACTGGATGCAGATGGCGTAAGACCGGTCGATGTGGCGATGTTTGGGGGAGGCCTATGTCCAGCAGTGGACGTCTATAGGTTGATAATGATGATGATGATGTGCCATTCAAAAATTTAAGATTGCTATTCAACAACAGAATTTGATCGCGATCATTTTAAAAAATATATAAATTAAACAAGCTGATGGATCTAATAAACTTTTACTAACTCCATAGTTTTAGCAGTCACATAAACAATTTCCTCGGCGACAGGAGCTCGGTACATTCGCTTAGAAATATAATTCAATCTCAACACAATACGGCATTGGAGGGCAGACCGCGTGAACCGCACACAATAATATCAAGACGACAATGTGTGGAAAGTCTTTGTGATATAAAATCTAATGTTAAGAATCACAGTTTATTAATACTGCACTGTTTAGAACTGTCACTGCTAGGTCTTCTCTGTACTGTACTGTATCTACCTACCACTGCCTACAGCTGCGTTTAGATCTCGTCAGTAGAGGGATCACTGCGGATTGTTTTAAATCTCGGCTAGTCAGCGATCGTCAGTCATGTTTTAATTTTTTACGTATTCTTTACACGTGCATACGACCCATCGTAGCAGAGGCTCTACTACGGCATAAGGCATTGGGGTCGTTATAAGTATTTATTAAGCCTCGTTTATATATAGATGTTATAGCGCTCCTGGAACACCGAGAATGGGACATACCTATGCCATTAAAGTGTACATAAGTATAATAAAAATATATATCTTTATTTTTCTCACCACAATGACTTAACAATTATCAGATCTTACATACAAATTATTATAGCATATATATTGTGGGAGACTGGTGCCTAAACTAGGCGGGGAGCCTGTATTTCAGGACACCAGGATCACCACCCAAATTACAAAAAACAATATAGAGTAGTATGACATGAAATAGTACCAGTGTAAATATAGTAAAGCAACGACATTAATTAAAGAAGCAACACAACTATATACTATAAAACATACCTAGTACTCAAAATAAAAAAGAATTAAATAAAATGACAAAAATAAACATGTAAAATAAACGTAAATATAGTGGAAAATTTGAATATAATATACGCTCCGTATTGAGTAATTACTTTCTTTAGAGAGCACAAGGTAAATCACAATCGAGATTGTAGTAAATTAGCACTTAACTTTAAATTTAACATTAAGTTATTTGTACATTATTTCTCGTACTTAACTCTTAATAAACCTAATTAAGTCCAAACTATAATAGCAAGCAGGTTTTCCGTTTCAACATAGGTCAATGATAAGAGCCATATCTCAAGTTTCATCTTGCACCATATTTTATTAAGGTGGACAATTGGTTGATTTTTATTAGATTTTTCATATAAGTAAATGCCTAAAAAACAAAAGAAACGCTTCGCGAATTTCGTCGCAAAGCGACCCCGAGAAATATCACCAAGGACAAGTCTTCTTTTCTGGAGGGCTAGTTTAGGGTTGAATGTCACCAAAGCATGCTGTTTCATAATTGTTTGCTGTAGTGTGTGTGTATACAAGCTGACCTCAGTAATAACCAGTAGTTACCGTAATAAATTTTAGCAATGTTAGAAGACAATGCGAGGTCGCTTCATACAATCTAACACTTCCAAACTTCATTTACATCATCGTCGTCATTCCCAGCACGGCATAAAAATAAACATAAATTTTACAGCCACAATAAAATAATTTATCACAAAAGCTGGTATCAAAGAGTATATTTAAAAATTAAGCTTTTAATAAGGGTATAAAGCGATTCTGAGTCGAGACCGTAAGTAGGTAATATAATTTTGAAGACGTAAAGTCAAAGAGCCCCTGTGTCGCAATAAACTTAATTATATTAATGTAGACCTCAGAACGTGACGTGTGTTCTGGGGTAACCATGATTTACAACAAAAATAAATTATGGAAATAGATAAAATATTTTAAATTTCTTTAAACATTTGCGATTATCTACATCACTTCCACAATTACTAAACGGGTTCTTACCACGATAGTTTTCTTATGAAACGGAAATTCTTATGAAAAAGTTGTCACGACACTTTTTTGTTTTAGATGATTATCGCTAGATGGCGCTGTGATTAAAATCTTTTAAAACAATTCCTTATTTTGTTTTGTATGATTAATGCTAGATGGCGCTGTGATCAAAATATTGTATGTCTCTTTCTTCCAGAGAGAGAGAGACAGACGTTTTAAACTAACTAATTATTGTAACTTAAAAAAATAAAATTTTATTACAATTCCCTCACTAATTAATCTAAAGGAACTTCGTTCCATCCGGGTGTCCCTTGACACCTCTCAAGTTTTTATATTTTATTTTAGATCGGAATTAGATAAAAACAAAATACATTAACCCAGTCCCGATCAGGTAGTCACAGCGGACGCGCGTGTCTCTCGTCGTTCAATCGGAGATCGCGTCTTGTTATTTACCTACGAGTTAGTGAAGTACCGTGCATAAATTGTGATTATAGTGGATTTTAATAGGGCTACTCCTGGCAACAGGAGTCCCTATAATAACAATGAATAATCACCCAACGTCCCATAAACCCACAACGTCACAACATCCCACAATGAACTCAACACCCAAACCATCAAGCTACGCCAACGTAACGTCATCAACGAGTTTTCCCAAAAAGGACCAAGCAATAATATTAGATTCTATTGACGGAGTAACCCTCAGAGAATATCTTGTTGCCTTGTCAGCGATTACACCACCCGCGAACATACGTTTTATATCACGTATATCGAATGCTAGAATATGCATTTATTTAGATTCCAAGAAAACAGCCGACAACTTAATTGACGAAAAAATGAAGGTTTCCGTGAAATCCAATATATTAGAAATAAAACCGTTGATTACGAGGAACAAAAGAATCGTCCTATCCAACGTCTGCCCAGTCATCCCTAATAATATCATCGAACAAAAATTTGAAGAACTACGTATAAAAGTTTTATCACCTATAAGTTTTATGAAAATTGGTGTGAGCGACCCAGGTTTTTCACACATTTTAAGTTTTAGGCGACAACTTTTTATAAGTCCCGATGACGAAATACACTTACCAGAATCTTTCCAAATAACATTTGAAGGAACCAACTATTGGATCTATACTTCCACCGATGCCTTGAAATGTTTTTCTTGCAACTCACTAGGTCATTTAGCCAAAAATTGTACATCACATAAACAAGAACTAGAAAAGGAGACAGACAATAACGAAATTACTCAATCGTTCGATGAATTACAAGGATTCCCCGTACCGACTCCGTTAAAGGGAAAAAAACGAATTCATTCCCCTACCATAACTGAATCTTCAAAAATTGAAGACAATCTACAGCAGCAACAAGATGAAGAACCGGATAAAATGGAGTATGAGACTGATGAGACGGGAAGCAATGTTTCAATAAGCAATGGCTCAATAGATGATAATGAAGATATAAATAAGAGAACTAAAAAAAAAATAAAGATAGCTGACACCCGCACCAATGAAGACGTTTGGAACAGTATCCGAGAAAATATAACAGAACTAAGCACTGAAAATTCCTTCCCTATAGACTTAGACCAGTTTATTAGTTTATTAGAAAACTCAAAAGGCAAGCAAAACGTTAAAGAATTAGTATTTTCATACACAGATAATATTAAAGACCTCATAAAAATGTGCAACAAATTACATTGTAAAATGAACAAAAGCTTAAAAAACAGATGTTCACGCCTCTCTAGGAAACTACACGAATTGTTAAACCCACTCTTGTTGTCAGACTGAGACGATTTTTTTTTTTTTCTTTGTAGTCGGACTAAATTATTAAACTATACACACAATTTATACTAATATATATAATAACACTACATACTTTTACAAATCTTAGACACTTATATATATATATATATACAACTAATATATCTAATTAGGATGAATATCTTGCAGTGGAATATCAATGGCTACTTTAGGAGACTTGAGAATATTAAACTACTAGTAAATCGAACATGGCCAACATGTATCTGTTTTCAAGAAACTAACTTTACCTCTAACTATTGCGCTTATATGTCGGGATATGACCAGTTCTATAGAAATCGAATACATGGTGGTAGGGCTAGTGGCGGAGTAGTAATATACATTAAATCGCATACAATTCCTGAGGAAATAAAACTAAACACAAACTTTGAAGCCATAGCAGTAAAGATTAAATTCCCATTTTCAATTACAATATGTAACATTTATATACCTAACAGCCATCCATTAGATAAACAAGAAATTAATAAACTCATTGAACAATTACCAAAACCTTTCATAATTTTAGGCGACTTTAACAGTCACCATTTCTATTGGGGCTCGAACAAATGTGATGGTAGAGGTAACATAATAGCAGATTTGCTCGATGAACATGACGATATCGCTTTATTAAACAACGGACAACCCACCCATTTCGATAGTAATACAGGTCGCACTAGTATTATAGATTTATCAATAGCTTCACAAAATATTATGCCATATTTTGAATGGAATGCTCTAGATGATTTGTATGATAGCGACCATTTTCCGATCATAATTAATTCCCAGATCTGTAATGATAATACAAAAGATAGTATTAAAGTACCTCAAAAATGGAAAACTGAAAAAGCCAATTGGGTTATGTTTACTGAAGAGATAAATAAATATATTACAGAGTTACCTAGTTTAGATATGGACATGCCTAATTATTCTATTAATGATTACGTAGAAAAATTTACCGAAATTATTCTTAAAGCAGCTCAAAAGTCAATACCTAAAACATCAGGGATATTAAAAAAGAACAACCTACCTTGGTGGACAGATGAATGCAAAACTGCAACTAAAGAAACTAAAAAAGCATTAAAATTGTTTAAACGATATGCTAGAAATGACCCTGATTCAAATTACAAAGTAGATTATAAAAAAAAACGAGCTTATTGCAGAAGGCTAATTAAAGAAAATAGAAAGCGTTATTGGGAGAATTGGGTGTCGTCTATAAATAATAATACTCTTGTTGGCGATATATGGAAACAAATTCAAAAACTAAGTCATAGAAACAGTAAATTCAATAATATAGTATTAGAGAGAGAAAATGGGTCATTTACGTCTAATCCTATGGAAATTTCTAACTTACTGGTTAAAAAGTTTGTAACAAATTCTAGCTCTGAAAATTATGATCCAAAATTCCTAGAAATAAAAAACTATGAAGAGACATATTCAAATTTTAATATTATAGAAAATTCTAACCCAATTAATAATAATATAACTTTACATGAAATTTTACAAGTAATTGATCAAAGCAATAATTCCAGTCCTGGACCCGATAATATACCAAACATTTTCATCAAACACTTACCTACAAGAGCTTTAGAATATTTGTTACAACTTTATAATTTTATATACAAAAATCAAGTATTTCCTGACAGTTGGAGAGAAGCACTGGTGATTCCGATTTTAAAACCAGGCAAAATTGCTAGTTTACAAGCCAGCTATAGACCAATTTCCTTGACGTGCAATATGTGTAAAATATTAGAAAAAGTAATCAGTAAGAGAATGAGGTGGTATGTAGAAACCAACCAATATCTTTCACCGTTTCAGTATGGGTTTCGGCAATATAGATCAACAGCTGACTTTTTGATGAACATTGAGAGTGAGCTACTAGATGGATTTGCAAATAGTAACTATACAGTAGTAGTATCCTTAGACATCGAAAAGGCTTATGAAATGGTATGGAAACACAGAGTTCTGAAATTATTACATGGTATGAACATTGTTGGCAATTCTTTGGCTTTTGTCAGGAACTTCCTTTCAAATAGAACAATGAAAGTACGAATAAACGACTGTATATCCGATCCTATCTCAGTCGAGAATGGTTTGCCACAAGGTTCAGTACTAAGTGTTATTTTGTTCTTAGTAGCCATAAATGATGTTTTTGATAATATTGAAAAACCAGTAAAGGGTTTCCTGTTTGCCGATGATCTTACAATAATTTGCAGTGGCGGAACATTGAGTCCTACTTTGAAGCTCATTCAAAATACACTTAATAAATTACAGGAATGGTCAGAACGAGTTGGATTTAAATTTTCGAACACAAAAACGGAATTCATGATATTTACAAATAAAAGAAAATGTCCCAAGAACTCTGAATTAACTTTAAATAATCAAATCATTAAAGAAGTAAGTAGTCTAAAAATGTTGGGATTGATATTTGATAAAAAAATGACATGGAATACACATATTAATAACCTTAAATCGGAATGTTATAAAAGGCTAAACATCATAAAGTCCTTATCATCTACAGGATGGGGATCGGAAAGAAGTTGTTTAATAAATATATATCGTACTCTAATCAGACAAAAATTGGATTATGGAAGTACTATTTATGATTCTGCAAAAAGTCGAACAGTTAATTCTTTAGAAAGTATCCAAAATACTGCCCTTCGTCTTAGTATTGGTGGTTTTAAAACGAGCCCCATTAAAAGTATTCTGGCTGAAGCTGGTGAAATGCCATTAGAATTTAGGAGGAAACAACTAATACTTACTTATGTAACAAATATAATGACACAACCTGAAAATCCCTCTTACCATTATTACACCAAAGTATCAGCAGTCGACTCTGAATATGAGCTTCAGCCTAATTTATCCCAACCATTACGAATCAGAGCAGTCAAATACTTAAATGAATTAAACCTGGAAATCCCGAAATTATTTACAAAAAAAACTCCAGCCCTTGGTCCATGGGAAAACTTAGAATTACCAGTTAACCTTGAATTGGCCAAATATACAAAGAGTAAAACCCCTCAGAGTTCATATAAACAATTATTTTTTGAAATTGACGATAGATATAGGGATTATAAAACTTATTACACTGACGGTTCTGTTAAAGATGGGCGTTCAGGTTGTTCCGTAGTATCAGCAAATGATTGTTACAAGTATAGACTAGTAAATTTTAGTTCTATTTTCAGTTGTGAGGGAATAGCTATTCTTAAGGGATTGGAATTGATCCATAGTCAACCTAGTACAGACAAATATATAATATACACAGACTCGAAATCATGCTTAACAGCGTTAAATAATGTGAACAACTCAAATAGCCTTATTCTAGAAATTAAACAAAAAATAATAAATTTATTAAAAGAAAACTACAAATTTGAAATAATATGGATTCCAAGTCACCAAGGTATATCTGGTAATGAAAAGGCTGACCAGGTAGCTAAAACCGCAACAAGTGATTATGAAGAGGTACAGTTGATTAATTCCACTGCAACTGATTTTCAAAAACACATTAAACTCAAAATTAAAACTCATTGGGATCATCTCTGGAAATTAGAAAACACTTCATTTTTGAGTAAAATTAGAATTACAATCTTTGATAAATTTTCATTTCCCTTAACTAAAAGAAAGGATCAAGTTGTGTTAACACGATTGCGGATTGGACATACAAATTTAACTCACATACATCTTATAACTAAAAAAGATAAAAACAAATGTAAATGTGGTGTAGATCAGTCTGTGGTACACATGTTAATCGATTGCAAAGAATATGACAAAGAAAGACAATCTTGTAAACTACCAGATAACCTATCGGATTGTCTGACTCAGGAAGGGTATAAACAGACACTAAAATTTTTGAAAATCATAGATTTGTATAAGTTAATATAAGTTTGAAACCAATGTTACCTTAAATGTAAATGTAAACTGTGGTCGTTAATGACCTTGATGTTAAAAAGCGACCTTAAATAAATAAATGAAAAAAAAAAAAATACATTAAATGAAAAGTTTGCTTTGAAATTGACCACATATGAAACAAAATGCATTGTATTTATACTTTCCAGTATTATTTCAGTTAGTACCTATAAAACAGAATAGCCTGCTGTCTGTCACTATCTACACTACGCTGCAGATTTTAATGCAGTTTCTTTTAAGATAAACAATGATCATAATGAAAGGTCTCTCTATAAAAAAAACTTGAGAGGTGTCATGGGACACCCGAATAGAACGAAGTTCCTTTCGATTAAAAGATATCTTTTTTTTTTTTCTAACGTAACGCGCGATAAGGAACGTGTTTTAAAAGATTTTGATCACAGCGCCATCTAACGATAATCATCTAAAACAAAAAAGTGTCGTGACAACTTTTCGTAAGATTTTTTTCCGTCTTTCGATAACGCGCGATAAGGAACTTCGTCCCCATATAACAATAATTAAGGATTTTTCTCAACGCTACTTTAGAAACTAATTAAAACATTAAAAATAGTCACAAAACTACAGTAAACAAACCTGTTTATTTCCCTACCTCAGTAAAACGGGACACATTACACTGTGTAGGTAATGAAAGGGTAATTACGGCAAGCAGGCGCGCGTAGCTAATTAACGTATGAGCTCTTATGAGAGTCGACTGTATCGCGCGATTTGTATGTTGTGCTATAAATCTTTGTAAAAAACATTTTATTTTTAACTGCTGATGAAAAATAAAGAGGTTTTTACTTGATGGTAAGCAGAAACACTGAACGTAGACAGTGTAATGTAAACGTTGTTCATTGGTGTCCAGCAATCCTTTCATGACACGATGTATTGTGAATCATACTTATTTCTCAAGCTCTAGATGTTATAAATTGTAGCTAAGAGGTTTTATTGCAAGATAGATGAAGGAGCTCACCTGATGGTAAGCGGTTACCGTCGCTCATGAACCTTTGCAATGCCAGTGCAATGATGGGCCGTTATCTATCGCCAACTTATACAGGACTTTTCTTAAACCTCGTTTAAAGAGAAACATAGCGCCGAACACCGTGAAGATGTTAGATGCGTGCTTAAAGCTAGGCACACCGAGCCTAGCTTTAAGCAGATGAACCGATTTGGGTTTTTGGATCAAAGTTCCTTATTGCGCGTTGTGAAAGGAGGCTAGACGGAAAAAATTCTTACGAAAAGTTGTCACGACACTAGATGGCGCTGTGATCAAAATCTTTTAAAACACTTCCTTATCACGCGTAAAAAAAAATTAGGAAAAAGAAATTATAAGATATCTTTTAATCGAAAGAAACTTCGTTCCATCCGGGTGTCCCTTGACTTCTCTCAAGTTTTTTTTTTGTATTTAAGGTGAATTAAACGAACAAACGGTCATGCTGAAAACGGTTACCGTTGCTCATGGGTTTCAGCAATACCATGGCTCAAAGCCATCACCTACCTCATACTGTATAGAAACTTCCTTAAACCTAGTTTGAAAAAGTCATTAAAAAAGTTAAACCGATTCCAAAACTAAAGTTGTTCTAAGTTGTGTTTCGACAAGTCATTCTCTCCATTTCAGTTGGGTTACAGATCCACCCTGTAAGGGGTGGGTCATATAAAGTTTGCATTTTCCAAAAGTTCGACTGTCATATTGGCTGTGTGGCATGTTGCGCCATCCTGTTGAAACCAAATGTCGTCCATGTCTCTCTCTCTCTTCAACTTTTGGAAACAAAAATTCGTTGAGCATGGCACGGTAACGCTCGCCTTTGACCGTAACGGCGGCTCCTTGCTCATTTTCGAATAATGCCGACGGACCAAAACCCACACCAAACCGTAACTCTTTGTGGCTGCATTGACTTCTCAATGGTGACGTGTGGATTTTCCTACCCCCAGATGCGATTTCGTAAATGTCAAACCTTTAACTAAATTATGAACACAAATTGAATGACATTTGAGCTGTCAATCTCTAAATAAACAGTAGTTCAAAATGCAAACGTTAGATTGCCCACCCTATATATTTCACCGAAGATGATCAATATTTGCTAACACATCCTAGATAACCTAAACTCACATCAAAGTTAATAGTCTACGATCGAATATAGTTTACGATGCAATTACGAGCGAGGCGATCACACGATGTCGTCTGATGGGATTGCCCGACCGGTCGGAAATGCTTCGATACGGTTAACCGTTGCTCTAGGAACGACAGATTATCCGGATGAATACTTTAAATTTTTAAATCACCGGTTTGTAGTATAATATTTGTGGTGAGAGATAGATAGAACTTGAGTCTTGTTTTATGTTGATGATTTTTAGTGAAGCAAAATCGATTTTATGGCTATTATTAGGTGGTAAATATGCAGCCGTCTGTATGGTATGAGTTCTCTATGATCTATGAAACTAATGCAGTTGAAAACATTAAATAAATAAACTCTTACATTTAAATAATAACATTACTTATTTGTGGCCGCTTGAAGCGCTTGCCTTCCGTACGGGAGGTCGCGGGTTCAAAACCGGCCGGCTTGTACCTCTAAATCTTAATATGAAAAAAAAATGTGCAATTTTGTACAACACCACTGGCTAAAAGCGGTGAAGGAAAACATCGTGAGGAAACCTGTAAATCGGAAAAGGGGTTCTAAAAATCCTTTGAAGATATATGAAGTCCCCAATCCGCATTAGGCAAGCGTGGTGGACTATGCCTAACCCCTCATCGGAGGAGACCTGAGCTCAGCAGTGGGCAGTAATTGGTTGTTACAGTACAGTACAGTATTACTTATTTTAAAGAGTATGCATTTTATAAATTAAGCTATCACGAATCATTGTTAAATATGTACTATTCATGTTCCTACAGTAAACAATATCAAGGTTTTTCACAATGATTTTCTTCCAAGCTACTCCAACCATCTACCAAAATAATAAACTTCGTTATTACCTCATTTCTCTTAATAATTTGAAGCAAAACACTTCCTTATCATCCCGTATCAATTAACAACAAAAAATCAGTTAATTTTCGTGTTAAATTTAGCGACCGGGCAACAATAAATTTGTGATAACGTTAAAAAGGTTTCTAATTATTGAAGCACCATTAGCTCGCCCGAAAAAAGGTTAAATTTTTGGCTCCATTTATTAATCTTGGTTCCTCACGCTCGATTAGGTGAAAAGGATGGATGGCCTGATCCTCACGAGTTCGCTTGTTTTGTGTTTAGATAATGCTAATTTTAGATAAACATGGTTTAAGTAGAATATGTTGTTGATTTTTAGAAGAAATGCGTTAACGTTCTAATACTAAAGCTGTAGAAAAAATATTTTGTAGAAAAATTGTGGCTTTCATTTTTCGTTAAAAATACTAGTCAACTGAAATGTATACAGGGTGATTTCTTAGTGAGGGTATATATTGAAGGTCATGATAGCTGATGGTTATATACGACCAGTAAAAATATTATTACCAAAGAATATGGCTTAATGCCTTAGTAATCGCAACTTAAAAATATCTAAAATTATATATAATTATAGCAAAATGATGGTTTTTTGACAGCTAATGGGTGTGGCGGAGGTGTGGGATGCGCGAAACCACTAGAGGTCGTTAGTCTTTTAGCCGAAATTGTTTATGATTGAGGTAGTTTTGTCGAATTTAGATTTAAAAAAAAAAATGTAATTTTACCTATTTTTGTAATATTCCGTATTAGAACAGAGTACTCATCACTCTCCTGCAATATGTACCCTCTCTAACAAATCACCCTGTTTATATATATCACCTTACAAAAATAGAAAATAATCATTGAAGTCGGTTAAAAAGTACCTAATGAACGTACTGTAACAGTATTATATCAACAAATTGTCAATTTTCATCACAGGAAATTGAATTTAAAACCTCTTTCGTATAATCTTTCGTCAGATTTTCCAGCTACAGTGACAATAGAATACGATTTTATTTACTATTTTTTCTTTACTTCTTACTCAGACGAAATCTCGTCGTATTAGTACAGAAAAATAATTAGGGACAGCTTGATCGACCCCTTATCCAAGCTAATGAAGTGGACACAACCAACCAGTCACTTCCTGCTTCGATTAATCTCGGGATTCAAGCCGTGGTTCTTGTTTAAAACTCCCTCTAATAAAGATTAGTGCTAGAAAGATATAGCATTCAGGAGGTAGATTTATTGTAAGTTATTTCATATGGGAAGAGATGTAGGAAATGTTAAGATCTTCTACTTAAAAGTTAACTTATTGAAGTTAAGAATTAAAATACTTATTGATCTAGAAATTGTAATTTACAGCAGTGTACGGCTACTTGTATGATCTTTATTCTGAAAAAGCATATAATAGTAGTGAATCTTTTAAAAAATATGTTCGTAATTATTCAAAAATTTTTAGAAAAGTTTGTGTTATGGTTAAGTCGCTACATTTATCTAATCTGATTAACAATGCATCAGACAAAATTAAAATGACTTGGAATATAATTAATCGGGAAACAGGAAATGTAAGAAACGATGATACTAAATTTGCGTTAAAAATTAATGATAAAATAATAAACACGCAACAAGAAATTGCTAATATATTTGAAAATTATTTTGCAGATAGTCCAGTTTCCACTACAAAGTCTCTTATTTCTTCTCCCACTATTGCTGAATCGTTATTAAAAGAACATGTTAATAAATGTAGTGTTAGTTTTCAATTTACAAATATTAGTGCTATGGACATAATGAGAAATTTTAAACAAATTAATGTTAAAAAAACTCCTGATCTTTGGGGAATATCGGTCAAAGTAATAAAACCTATTATTGATGTAATTGCACCATACCTTGCAACAATATTTAATGACTGTATAAAATTGGGTGTGTTTCCTGATCTAATGAAATATAGTAAAGTGATACCATTATTTAAATCCGGTAGCACCTCGGATCCCTCCAACTTTAGACCAATTTCAGTGCTACCTTCGTTTAGTAAAATTTTTGAAAAAGTGATCTTAGAACAGCTACTTAATCATTTCAATTTAAATAACCTTCTACACAGTAAACAACACGGTTTTACTAGGGGACGTTCGACTATAGACGCAGGTACAAATTTAATAAGACATATTTTTGAGGCTTGGGAAGAGTCGCATGATGCTCTTGGAGTCTTTTGCGATTTATCTAAGGCTTTTGATTGCGTTGATCACGACACATTATTAAGGAAACTACGCCATTATGGAATTAGGGATTCTTCGTTGGCTCTTATTGGTTCATATTTATCCGGGAGAATACAGAAAGTTGATGTTAAAGGAAAGCGGTCTTCTGGCGTACCTTTGAAAATGGGAGTCCCTCAGGGATCTATTCTGGGTCCTTTCTTGTTTCTTGTTTATATAAACGACTTACCTAGTTTTGTGGAATGCCGGCATGAGATAGTATTATTTGCTGATGATACATCTTTACTTTTCAAAATCAAACGTCAGATGAATGACTATGACGACGTGAATAATGCTATCTCCCGCATACTGAACTGGTTTAGCGTCAATAATCTTTTGTTGAACAGTAAGAAAACTAAATGTATTAAATTCACGTTGCCAAATGTAAAACAAGTCGAAAGTAATGTTATGGTGAGTGGGGAGGCATTGGAGCTTGTTGAGTCTACAGTTTTTCTTGGTATAACAGTAGATTCCAAATTACAGTGGGGCCCTCACATATGTAAGTTGGCTAGTAGGCTTAGCTCAGCAGCATACGCGGTTAAAAAAATAAGATTATATACAAATGAAAGTCGTGGTGGCCGAGTGGTCGAAGCGCTTCCTTCCGAACGGGAGGTCGCGGGTTCAAATCCGGCCGGCTTGTACCTCTAAATCTAAATGTGAAAAAGATTTATGTGCAATTTTTCACAACACCACTGGCTAAAAACGGTGAAGGAAAACATCGTGAGGAAACCTGCATGTCGGAAAAGGATTCTAAAAATCCTTTGAAGATATGTGAAGTTCCCAATCCGCACTAGGCAAGCGTGGTGGACTATGCCTTATCCCTCTTCTGAGGAGACCTGAGCCCAACAGTGGGCAGTAATGGGTTGGTACAGTACAGTACAGTACAAATGAAAATACAGCTCGTTTAGTTTATTTTAGTTATTTTCATAGTGTAATGTCCTATGGTATTTTATTATGGGGTAATGCTGCCGACGTTCAAATGATTTTTGTTCTACAGAAAAGAGCCATTCGAGCAATCTATAATATGCACCCAAGAGAATCCTTGAGGGACAAGTTTAAAGAAATAAATATTCTAACGTTTGCATCCCAATACATTTTAGAGAACGTAATGTTTGTAAGGAAAAATATTGATGATTTCCCCAAAGTTTCAGACTTGCACAACTTTAATACCCGGAACAAACACAAGCTTGCTTGCAAGCTTTACCAGCAACTCGGTTACGCAAAATCAATAAATCATTTGTGAGTTTGTCGATATGCCTTTACAACAAGATTCCACTTAACGTTCAAAGCCTAAATACGCATACATTTAAAAAAGTTGTGAAAAATCGTTTGTGCAGTAAAGCTTATTACACAATTAGTGATTTTCTAGATGACTGCACTAAGTGGGAATGAAGCTTTCGTTTTAGGTCAACATTGTAACAAAAATTGTAATAAAAAATTGTAATATTGAGTTGAAAAGATAAAAAAAAAAACAGAAAAATAATACAAAAAAAAGACATGCCCGCTGAGTTTCTTGCCAGTTCTTCTCAGGACAGTGGCTATTTCTTTTTCCGAACTGGTGGTAGCCTTTTGACATCAACAAGCATGAAAATTTCATTAACGTTGAGAATAAATAATTTCATTTCATTTCATTTCATTTCATTTCATTTGTTGTTGATGGTGATGATGAATCAGCCTTATTAATAGACATTAACTGTTAAAGCGAAATTGGCATGCACGACAATGCAGCGACGTAATTGATGTGTGAATGTTGGTTATTGCAAAAGGTTTTTTTTTTTATTGCCTTGTAAGCAGACGAGCCAACGGGCCACCTGATCGTAAGTGGTTACCGTCGCTCATGAACCTCTGTAATGTCAGGGGACATTGAGGGGTCGCTACCTACGACCTAACTTTAAGGACCCTCCTCAATCCTCGTTTGAAGAAGGACAAGTCATAGCGCTCTGGGAATACCGAAGAGGGGAGCTCATTCCATAGCCGGATGGTGCGTGGCAAAAAAGTGTTCCTGAAACGGACCGTGGTTTAAGTGCAACTTGCATTCATGCGATAAGGCTTTGAAAGTAAGCATGCACTAGGGGCTGATAGTAATTACTACCTAATTATGTAAGTCTGGGTGGAATCAATTCGACTAACTTCCATAGAATTATTACATCTAGAATCAACATCATGAACAACAGAATGAAGCCAATTTAAAGTGCACCGATCGCGCGTAACTACACGATATTCTGGCGTTAGTGTAACGATGACACACAATTCGTTTAACACACTAGTAAAATATTACATCCACATAAATTATTTAAAATTTCACTTTGTTATTTATGATGTTGATTCAAAACATCGTGTTATTACGCGCGATCGGTGCGCTTTAAATTGGCTTCATTCTGTTGCTCATGATATTGATTCCAGATGTAATAATTCTATGCTAACTTCCCAGTTTCCTATAGAACTGATTTTCTTTACCCACACGCATATCGTGTGACAATGTAATACTACGGAGTTGGAAGGTAGCCATAGGAACTCCTATAATAAACAAGCAAGACTCATCGTGTGCGATTGTTTATTAATATTTTTGTCACACAGTGATTTTTGTATATTTCAGATTAAAACATGATACACTTCTATAAAGTGCTTTGTCGTAGTGATTGAATCATTATAATATTTAGGTCCGATGGAAACACTGAGTGTAAACGGTGTGATATATACTTTTAGGAATCAGAAATGGACTTAATTAAAAAAAAGAAATGTAAGGACACCGAGGTCCTTTCCGTACGAACGACAACCGACAACTCATCCCCACGTCCGCTACACAACGGTTTTTATACTAGTTTGTATGACGTAACACACTCAGTTTGAACATCCAAGTAAAATAATAAAATCGAAGCTATCACGGCCTCTCCTGACTGTGTCCGTCCTCGGGCACCTCCAATATGGATGTGCATACAGATTAACATCTATTTAAACCTGCAATGTGATTACACACGGCTAAACATCCATTTAAACCGGTAATGTGGATGTACACACAGCTAAACATCCGTATAAACCTGTAATGTGGATGTGCACACAGCTAAACATCCGTATAAACCTGTAACGTGGATGTGCACACAGCTAAACATCCGTATAAACCTGTAATATGGATGTGCACACAGCTAAACATCCTTCTACACCTTCGGGATGTGCACACAGCTAAACATCCACGTAGGCTCGTGTCCCAGATTCGCACAGCATCGCTGTCCAGCATACGCCCTCGGCATCGCATCCAGTAGACGCCCTCGGAATCGCGTCCAGCAGACGCCCTCAGCACCTCCCTCTTCCATCAAGCTGCACAACGCACTTGAGTTTATCTGACACAGAAATAATTTAACATTACAAAGGTTCTACGGAACAGAATTAACGTGTAGAACTTACATCAAAGCTATGTTTTTCACATAGCCTCTTCACATAGGAAATCTTAGTATGGAAGCGTCCTCAAAATATGCTCGGCCTCACCTGACACAAGACTTACTATTACACGAACCAATCTGTAAAGGCATCAGTTGATTCCTATTCCTCGGTAACTATTCGAAATAAGCATTAAACATAGCTGCAATATATCACGCGCCCATATGTGGACTACTTAGGCATTTTTGATGCGTTGCTCAGACTGTCATCAGATAAGCTCCATTAATATCACAATGATGAGTCCAGTTGAAGAATAGTTTGGTTACTGTTGCAAACGTACTCCTTGTGCATCAACAGTTGCCAGTTACTACATCTACAGATCTGGCAACGTGATAAGACGCTTTGCCAGCTAGAACCACGTCGAAATGATGCTTCCAACTCATTTGAATTGTTCAGGTTGAGCTTCTTTACGCACCGAGTTTCTCATCAGCGCTATTTCATCTTAATCCGCGGTAATCCACCTTAATCCGCTGTAATCCACCTGAATCCGCGGTAATCCACCTGAATCCGCGGTAATCCACCTTTATCCGTGGTAATCCACCTTAATCCGCGGTAATCCTCCTTAATCCACGGTAATCCTCCTTAATCCACGGTAATCCTCCTTAATCCACGGTAGTCCACCTTTATCTGCGGCAATCCACGTCGCGCCATAGCACATCGGCGAGTCGTCACGCCAAAGTCGTCATGAAACACAAATAAGATAAAACATTTCAAACAGTGGGTAGTTGATTAGTTCCAAAGTAAAATTAAATCAATTTAAGATAGCTCAAAGCGACCAAGGCTGTAGGCCTGGAATCCTATCCCACTTCTGATTTTAGGAATCAGAAATGGACTTAATTAAAAAAAAGAAATGTAAGGACACCGAGGTCCTTTCCGTACGAACGACAACCGACAACTCATCCCCACGTCCGCTACACAACGGTTTTTATACTAGTTTGTATGACGTAACACACTCAGTTTGAACATCCAAGTAAAATAATAAAATCGAAGCTATCAATACGTTACTCATCTGTGTACAGCTACAATCCTTTCATGACACGATGTAGTGTGAATCATAATCTCGTCTCGTTTGGGCTCGTAGTAGGTACTTGTATTAGCTAGCACTCTAGTACATATATGATATACAGGATCTTAAAGCTTGTAATTAAAATATTTTGTTTAAAATGTGTCGTGGTGGCTGAGTGGTCGAAGCGCGTCATTCCGAACGGGAGGTCGCGGGTTCAAATCCGGCTTGTAACTCTAAATTTAAATGTGAAAAAGATTTAAGTGCAATTTTTCACAACACCACTGGTTAAAAACGGTGAAGGAAAACATCGTGAGGAAACCTGCATATCGGAAAAGGGTTCTAAAAATCCTTTGAAGATATGTGAAGTCCCCAATCCGCAATGGGCAAGCGAGGTGGACTATGCCTAACTCCTCTTCTGAGGAGACCTGAGCCCAACAGTGAGCAGTAATGGGTTAGTACAGGTTTAAAATGAATGATTTATTGCAAAATAGATAAACAAGCTTACGGCCCAGCTGACAGTAAGCGGTTACCATTGTTCATGAACCTCTGCAATGTCAGGGCAAAGAGAGCTTTTTAACCACTCGTCTATAGCTGTCAAATGTCACCTATTAATAGCACTAGACAAAGGCCAATTTTGGTTTGTTACCAGTTGAGTGATTAATGTGGAATATTTACACTTTAATCGCTCAACTGGTAACAAACCAAAGTGGAAAAGTTCTGGAGTGGCGGCCACGAACCGGTAAGCGCAATGTTGGTAGACCCCCCACAAGATGGACCGACGATCTGGTCAAGATCGCGGGAGGTCACTGGATGCAGATGGCGCAGGACCGGTCGATGTGGCGAAGTTTGGGGGAGGCCTATGTCCAGCAGTGGACGGCTATAGGCTGATGATGATGATGATGATGATTTACACTTTGGGTTAAACTAACAATAAATAAGAACACTAATAAATTTATTTATTTAATTTCGAATATATCATAGTGTATATAATATTTAGTCAGATATTTACACAATAACAGGATAGTTTCTACTTTAATAAATATAAATATATTAAATATAAATAAATGATACGATACACAACCCATTTCTATGATAATACGTATTTTTTATTTAAAATAAAAAGCAGGAGTCAAATAAATATCCAAAGTTTTTTGTTTATTTTATTATTTATTTTTTTGGTATACGTTTTCCTATATAATAAGCTTTATATAATTTTCGTTGATTTTGTATAAAGAAATCATCAGGTTTAATTTTGTGCATAAAACATATTATTATTTATGTATATATATTGCTTAATATTCGTACTATTATATAATATACTATAATATTGAGGTAACCTTGAGATTTAATTTCTAATAAATGGGTAATAATACTTAGCCAAATAAAATAAAATAAAACGTGTACTGAAATTTGTATAATTTAAAAGTTATAAAGCAATTTTTAAAAATCTACAAAAATTACTAACCTCAAAAAGGACGGTTAAAAAATTGAGTAAAAAAATCGATTAAATCATTAATAATATCGATAACTAACGTAAACAATTGGTGTTACTTAAATGAGCAAAAAACATTTATCTATTGTATTTAAAAATCGGGATTTCTTGTAAATTGGCGTATTATTCCTGTATTATTGCATTTTGGCACATTATAATCTAATATATATTATAATATTAAATACTAATTATCGATTAATCGTACAACTACATTCGAATGTAATATCGATAATATAATTCTATTCAACAGTTAACATCGATAAAAGCTGTAATATATATTATATGCATATAGTATAATATATTTTATTATAATATAATAACGGGAAATAAAAAGAAACTCAAAATAAATTAATTCAATTTCACATTTAATTTTTGTATTATCACATAAAAATATATGTTTAAATACAAAGAAATAACAAACAAATAAGTTATAGAAATGAAGCTTATTGAGTGTGAAAGAGATACAATTATTATTGTCCTTTTCTAACATAACTTTTAACTGAAAATACTATTAGGAATATCTACTATCACCAAAAAGTTACAATTAAAACTGAAATTTTTATGAATACTTAAATCATTATTAAATTTTACGACCATTTTCTAAACTATTTGCGAGTTCCTTAGAGTATTATTTTAAATTAATTATAAAAAAATAGGCCTCGATTTTATTAAAATTATGGTATATTATAATTTTAGTACATCAATAAAATAACAGTACTAGTTCAGAAAAAAATCAATATAAAATATTTTCACGTGTGTATTGGCAAATGAAGCCTATCGCGTTACGATAAAGAACACATTCGTAACAAATAATTTGGAATTTTGACACCGAATATTTGTTTTTTTTATTTTTTTTTTATTGCGAGATAGATCAACGAGCCTACAGCCCACCTGATGGTAAGCGGTCACCGTCGCTCATGAACCTCTGCAATGCCAGGGCAATGAGGGGCTGTTATCTATCGCCTACCGATACGGGACTGATCGTTGGTACCATTTTTACGCTCTAATTATTTAACTTGTTGGTATCAATCAGGTGTTTATAGGTATTTATTTAATATTCATTTATTTGGGAAACAACAGTACAAGTTATTACATAAATATATAAACACAAAAAAATAACTTCTTTAGAGCAAACAAGTTTCTTAGCATAAATCAGATGTTTTGCGTCAGGTTTAAGATAAAACATATAGCACAAATTAATGATTTAAGTATTCAGTAAAAAAAGGTGTATTCGAAAAACATTTTTCAACTTTTCTATGTTTCATTTCATAGACAACTCACTTTGTTTCAGAAAACATAACGTAAATATAATTTTTAAAATTATATTGAGCAAAATGTTGCATTAATTGAAAAGTTTTTTTTCAAATTTTTCGCCATTTTTGACCATAACTTCATCATAAGCAAAATTAACTTTGGAAGCTCAATATATTTAAATAATTATATTTAATGGGCGAGTACTTAATAAGAAAAAAATAGACAATTTAGTTGAATTTATGAAAACACATTTTTTCTCACTTTATATGTATAATAATTGAAACAAAATTCAACAATAAAACTGTAAGAACTTACATTACTGAAATCATTTAAAATTTTTGTATTATTTTTTGAATAAAATTGTCATAATTAAAATTACACTTTGTAAATATAATACAATAATATATTGATAAATAATATTTAATATGACAAACATACATAATATACAGATAATATTTTTTCCAAGTAATTTTATATTCAACATTTTTTTATATAACATTTCTTAGTAAGCACTCGCCCTAAGGGTACGTACACACATAGCATTTACATAATCTTTTAAATATTTTAAAACTTCACCATGTGTGGTAACCCTAAAACCATTTCTGACTCATTTCCAAACATAGATTATCCCAATTGTACCAATTCTGGCTTTTTTGATATGTAATAAGTAATAGGCGAAATACTATGTCATAATGTTTCAATGAATTAAAACTACCTTAAGAAATAATATATACAAACGCTCGGTAACACGACTTTTAAAAACTAAGAGATTATATTTAGGCCAAAATCGAATTTTTCATCGCAAAATTTCGAAGTAAACATTTCCATTATTAATAGAGATCAACATACAAAAATTTGCCAATAGTGTTGTTAAAAAATTCCAAAAATTAAGCCGTGAATAGCCGTTGGAAACTTAACATATAACACGCACACAACGAAACAAAAATATACACACACATACATACATCACTAACACATACATACATAACAGCCACTTATAAATTTCACTATTCGATAGCGGTTAACTTTAACTTTAACCTTTAACCGGAATATAACCGGTTTCGTACATTAATAAAATACCAAAGCAAATATCAACTATCTGAAACCGGACATGACCAGTTAACTTTAGCCGGACAAAACCCGTTAAACTGGTATAACCAATTAAACTTGTCCTGGTTATAATCAGACAAACTTTGCCCGGAAATAATCAATTAAACTTTAAGCGGACATAACCAATTAAAACGGAACAAGTTCAATCCGAAACCGGACATAACCAATTATAGCCACTCATTTAATTAAATTAATATTATTAGATCCGGTTTACATCGTTATCAAAAACCGGGTACAGGAAGACCAACATTAAAAATGCAATAATTTTCACAACTCTTCTGTGGAAGCTATCGGGGCCTTCAACAACGGGGTCCTAGGACTCTTGGACCCGTCAGAATTCCTGGTAGCCTGGAAGTCCTCATTGGAAATAGAAGCTGGTAAGCCTGCCACTTTCAACTGGTGCCCGTTTAGTTTAATCTCAGTTATGGAATGGGACCTACCGTGGTTCAAATTTGGTTTTTCTTTGTTAGTAGTGGTAGTGGGATCGTGGGTGGGAGTTTTGGCCAGGGATTGGGTGACTCTGGTGCGGTTTGATTGTTCCCTTAGCGCCATCTGGTAGGCAACCTCGAAAGCTTCGCCTAGTGTTAGAATGACCTCTGTGGCTTGGTCCTGTAATAAGAGAAAATAAGGCTAATGATGTCGTATTTCTATAAAATTATTAAAATTAGCATAATTCTAATAAAAAATACTGAGCGTACCTATATATTTTTTTAAACAACGTTAACCCTACACATTAGGGCTGGTACCTACTTGTTTAATATTAATTATTTAGAACTGTTTTCAATAAATCAATATTATTGATACAGGTTGTCTCAGGATTATGAGACATGATAATACAGGGTGTTACTATTTTCGATGCCATTTTCAGAGTAACTAAGCAATTTATGAAAATACTTTGTATACAGTAAAAATAATCTTTTTCCGGCGCAACGGGAAAGAGTGCCTTGGGCGTAACGCGTCGCGCCGTCCCTCATAACCCCGTGCTGGGTTCTGGCCTCAGCCGGGGTTCGGACGCTAAATGTGAGCGGTTGGAGGTTTTAGTGCGGTTCAACTCCCACATTCCCCAGTGATTTCCTCCAAATAAAAAAAAATAAAATTTCCTTTCATTCAAACATCCTTCAATATTTTATTTCCATTAATGTCCTGGGAAGTAAGAGAATATCGCTGAAAATTAAATAGATATTATAAATTAGTCTAGATATAAATATATCTTACCATAGTAGCGACTCTGAACACGTGACAGTAATGACTTCTCGTCGTGTGGTCCTTCGTTATGTACGCGAAGTGAGTCAGATCGTCTGCGTCTTGACACGCGCAATGGATGTTACGGATTTCGTGTTCGCATATTAATTCCTGGTAGAAAAATAATAATATATTATATAGGTTTGGTATGGTATCCCTCTTCTGAGGAGAATGATCCCAGCAGTGGGCAGTAATGGGTTGTTATAGTAGAGTAAATTACACTATATGTAATTATAAAATAAAAAAAACTTGAGAGGTGTCAAGGGACACCCGGATGGAACGAAGTTCCTTTCGATTAATTAGTGAGGGAATTGTAATGAAATTGTATTAAATTTTAAATAAAATATTTTCATCACAGCGCCATCTAACTATAATCATGTAAAACAAAAAAAGTGTCGTGACAACTTTTTCATAAGAAATTCCGTCTAGCCCCCTTTCGATACCGCGCGATAAGGAACTTCGTTCAAAATTCAACCAGGCTATTTTCGTCTTATAATTCTGTTAGATTTCAACCCTATAATATAAACTTTCAACGCTACAATTTATCAAAAAAAAAGTAGAAAAATTAAAAAAGAATAGACAATAAATGAATAATTAACAAAAGAAAGCTCGGAAAACATCTCACGCATACAAAATTTACATCAAAACACTAATTATCAAAAAAATCATCCAACCGCACTGACTTCAAAATAAAAAAAAATAAGGGGTTGTAAAAGAAAAAAACAATTTTCGTGAAGATACACAAAAGGTCCAACCGACCGGTCAAGGGTGAAGTGTACATAATTAAAAGTCAAATAAGAGGTTCCGTAGCTTTTATCTAAAGGTTCATTTTTAACACTCGAATGACCACGAAACTTGACTCATAGTTTTTGAGATTCATGTTAAATTAGATGAAAATTTTGAGTCTTGATAGAATATTCAGTGATCTATAATGGGTTAGTAAGGTAAAGAAACTATGACAAGATGGACCGACGACCTGTGGTCGAGGGAAGTCACTGGATACAGATAGCACAGGATTGTTGTGGCGAGGTTTGAAGGAGGCCCGTGTCCAGCAGTGGAACTACGGGCCGTGATGCCGTCCCTAATAGCCCCCTGCTGATGATATATTTTCGCTTTTGTGTAGTACCACTGGAACTCGAACTCACATCACAACACACCAACGAGAAAGAGGGTAGACAGATTTGTTTGCTCTTAAATCGACATCAAGTCTTCTCGTGATCATGACGTTTGCAACAACGTTGAAATATCGAGACAACTGAATTAATTAAATATCGTGGTAAGAACCCGTTGAAAATGCATGAAAGTATTATAGAAAACCGCGAGTGTCTGAATAAGTTTATAACATGTCCTATATCTGCAGTCACCTTAAACTTATCCTGTAAAGATTATAATCTTTACAGGATTATTAATAAACCCACTTACCCTAGTAATAGTGTTAAGAAACTTGACTCCTCTGTAACTTATAGAGAGGATGATGTCGGGAGAGTCTTTAGGTTCTTTGGTTGATTTCTTTAGTTTTTGTATCGATTTCTTTGTGGATTCCGTGCCTCGTAGTTCTTTTACTACTGTCGATCCTAGGTACTGTAATAAATGGTTTGTATTTAGAATACTAAGTTATGTCTGGTTCCTATTCATCAGTAAGAGATCTGTAGACTCAACTAAAGTAGTAAATAATCAATTTTGAATCGAATCTTAATATTAAATATAAGTATAAGATTTTTCCAAATATTTTTAAGATACTTGCATACATAGTACTATTGACAATATTCCAACGTCCATTCTATTATACTGCAATCCCTTAATGTAGTCAAGGAACGAATATAGGAAAGCCACATTTAAAACATTGTCAATAATACTACTAATCCTTTTCGCATATTTTTAACATTTAAGAAAAATAAAAATTCTATAAAAATCAACTTACATTAGCTACATAAGTTACTGCCCCAGTCACCAACACAAACGGCTGGTGTTTCCACTGGGTCTTCAAAGCTCCCGGTACTCCAACCAGGAGTTCTGAAGGCGCCCTGATCTCCAGATCCGAGGGTCTAGGAGGCTGAGGAGCAGGTCTGTTCTTCTTACTCCGCTTCAAGGTCTCTCCACCAGGAGGTGCTAAACTTGGTACCACTGGAGGTGGGACTGGTTTGAGGTTTTCCGATGGTAGTTTCTCTTTTATTTCTTCTTTTAACTGTTGTATATTATTTTTCTGAAATTATGTGTTGGATTTAGATCTTTTGAAATCGTATACAAGAATTGAAAGACAAATTTTTTTTTTGATTAACAATATAACAATAAAGATTATGATCAAGTTCAGATCTAAAACGTTATATTTAAGGGTTACTAAAAATACCACAGAAGACTAACTAAAGCAAATCTTTCTTATATATAAAAATGAATTGCTGTTCATTAGTCTCGCTAAAACTCGAGAACGACTGAACCGATTTGGCTTATTTTAATCTTGAAATATTCGTAGAAGTCCAGGGAAGGTTTAAACGGTGAGAAAATTTCCTTATGTGACGCAGACGAAGTTGTGTGGGCCAGCTAGTCTTTAATAAAATTGAAACAATATTAAACGAAATTCACATCCCTCTTAAAATAGACAACTGACAAACATCAAACTAATTAAAAACACAAACCAAAAGCAGAAACAAAACGTAAAAAAGAGAACAAAAAACAGATCCCCATCAGACAAGTCCTAATTAATACGAAAGGGATGAAAACAAAGCGAGCAATGGCAACAAAACGTAAAATGACACTCAACGCACAGATTCACACTTCGAAGGTGCAAAACAAGTGATGAAAATAAAAAACAACATCCCACTTATTCGAAAAGCGTAAAATTTTAATTAACGCACTAAAAGAGACGAACAAAAGGATGTAGCATCTAATTTGACACGAATGATGAAAACGTATTCAGAATAGGGATAGGGGAATGCGTGGAGCCTGTATTATGAAAAGTAACTATGGGTTTTTAAATAACTAGGTATATCTGGGAATATAGATGTGCCAGTTTAAGAAAAGAACTTATTAGAGAACACAAGTTTCGATCTTTCAATAGCTATTGTATGTTATAATAAATAGAATACAACTCCAAGGACCTATTAGTAATGTAAAGATTTTTTTTTCTTTATTTATAATTAAGAAGAAAAGGGGAAACTGTGTCAATAGTTGACGATGTCACTTCAGTTATTTTATACAAAGAATATAAACATAGCAATACATGGAATCTCATTAAGCTAAATTAACTTAAAATAATTTTAAGACTATTCAAAATCAATATTTAGGTAAATTTTGCATAAGGTGTTTGCGTCTTGAGAGAAGGGTGTCGCCAGACTGCTGTTGCATGCTCCAACATCGTATTTCTTATAAAAGGATAAGTGAGTAAGAATTTCATTTTAAAACTGTATGTGGTCATATCCACTTGTAAAATGACTAAAATCTTCAATGAATAGAATCATAGCTAGCTCAAAGCAGTCAATCAAAAGGTAAACGTATGTAAATTTAAGTAATACACCATACATACACGTATATAAAGTTGTATCATGTGAGACTCTAATGAAAAACTAATGAAGTCTCGCCCGTTACGATATGAAATTTCTAAGAACCCTTCCTCAACGTGTTGAAGGGTTACTCGACAAGAGATAGCCTAAATTAGTCGAAGGAAATAAAGTCTAGACAGGGGGAAGATGACAATGTTAATGAAAAACTTGTGAATACTTGTATTATAAAATGTATTGATAACAATGTTGTGTCTTCAAGGATGGTAAGTTTAGATTACGATGTATAACTAGTATTAGGGGTGTGCGAATATCGTTCGAATCGAATCGAATCGAATTTGAAAAGTTTCGAATATTCGTCGAATTTCGAATAGTATCGAATTTGACTACCACGATGCATCGGAAATAGGACAAGAATTTGTATTTTGTAGATAATATCTTTAATGGGCTAGATATCTACAAAATAGTCGTAGTCGTCGTAGTCAAATTCGATACTATTCAAAATTCGACGAATATTCGAAACTTTTCGAATTATTCGAAATTTTTCGAATATTCAGCGAATTTCGAATAATTCGTGAGTTCGAATTATTCGCACAGCCCTACTAGTTATAGTTTAAAAAATCAGTTAAAACCTTGGTCCAAAGTGTACGTATAATAAATAAATAAATAATTGAGGGTAAGAATATAAAAACGGTTGTGTATTCATGGGCATTTAGATTTAGTTATTTTACCTACAGACACTAATTATAACGAGCCAAAAATTATTTCATTTAAGGAATACTAATAGTAATGTATGGTCTTTAAGAAGAATGAAGTTAAGTTTCCTATTAAATATTTGTTATAATGAAAAAAAAATGCTAAAAATAGCAAAAAAAATGCTATTTTCAACATTCATAGACTTCGTAGTAGCACGCAGAGTACCCCACTCGACTGATGAATGGAAAGCAATGAATAGACCTCGATTTGAACGCTAATTACTTATACGAGGTTAGCGAAGTGTGAAATTAAAAAAAAGGCACTGCATTCGCGTATGAACGAGGCGGTTCTGTAATTAGATTTGATAGGATGTGCTGCTTTTCCATTCACTGGTTATGAAAGCAATGTGTTTCTGTCTACGTCATAGCTATAGCCCTTTTTTTTTCATCTACGCTATGTACCAACCCATTACTGCCCACTGTTGGGCTCAGGTCTCCTCAGATGAGGGATTAGGCATAGTCCACCACGCTTGCCCAGTGCGGATTGGGGACTTCACATATCTTCAAAGGATTTTTAGAATCCTTTTCCGACATGCAGGTTTCCTCACGATGTTTTCCTTTACCGTTTTTAGCCAGTGGTGTTAAGAAAAAGTGCACATAAATCTTTTTCACATTTAGATTTAGAGGTACAAGCCGGCCGGATTTGAACCCGCGTCCTCCCGTTCGGAAGGAAGCTCTTCGACCACTCGGCCACCACGACTTCTACTCTATTATTTATATTTTAATTATAAGATGAATATATAGTTATATCAAATGCATTTCAGTCCTTGTCTACCAGCATATATGATGATGATGAAAGAGTCATTATATTGTATTGCGACTGGTTTAACGTTGGCAGATCAGAAAAATACAGAGAAACTTATTGTTTTTGTAAAAATACTTTTAGTTTCACCTACAGAGGATGTAAGATGCAAATTTTAAACAAGATCCCGCATTTTATCAAGCACGTGATAAATCTCGCCTCAATCATTCCACGCCGACGATCAGCTGATTACACTCTCATCTTGACAAGTTATTAGCGTACGATTAAAACAGGTAATCCTGGTTAACTGCTCATCTCGTTAATTAACATGCACGTGCTATGGGGCGTCACCAGGCAACTCCCTAACAAACTAAAGTGCGAACATTTTAAATTGATACCGTTTGACAGGTACTGACTTGGGTGGATATTGGGGCAGTGTGAGGTATTTATTTCTATTTTGGGGAGGGATCAATGGTATAGACGAAGGTGGATGATGAGAATTAAATAAGTAGAAGGAATAAAATATATTGCCATTAATAACATCGAAATAATCAAACAGCATCTAAAAATGACAGTTGCTTAAAGAGCAAGCAATTTTTACATAATTTAAGCAAAAAATTCAGGATTCAATTCATATTTTTTTCTTTTCTTATAAGGAGTTGGACCGCAGCTGAAACCGATTTGTATGGAATTAGCATAACAAGAAGGCTATCAATTTTTCTTCCCACCTGCTGACTACGTATTCGCAAATTTTATTTTTAGATATAAACGGTTACTGGATTCCATATGCAAAGTGTGCACCTGCCGTCAATTATCTCAAACCAAATTTAAGAATATTTACATTATTATGCTTTTAAAAGGTGATTGGGTTTTTGTTCTTTCCACTGGTGCAATTTGATAATTTCAATCGATGTATAAAAGTTGAATCAATTTGATCAATTGGCAAACAATTATCACCCAACTTTCTTTTTTGCCAGATTTACTTTGAAGGTTCTTTTTCATTGATCTTTACTTGGAAAAGATGATGAGATTAGTTCCAACACTTTCAACTAAATGTATTACCCTATTTTGAAGTTTCTTCAATTCTGTGTCTTTCATTCTAACCATGTCTGTATTTAAGCGTTGCTTTTTCGAGATCTATACATGCATATATATAATTACAAACACTTAGTATGTTTCAAGTATTCTATGAAGCGTCTATACCGATCTTTATTACATCACTAACGTACAAATAATATACAGTAAGTTAAGCTACTTTGTCTTCGAGTCTAACAAACTTTTATCCCTTTGCGGCACAGACTAAATTTGCACGTATCAGCTCATCACAAATATATCTAATTTAAGTTATATTTAAAACAGTTTCCCCTGCAAAGCCTATATACTTTCTAACACGTTACTTGTCCATAGCAACGCCCTTCAGGAAATCCTTGTTATAAGCGTAACGATTGTTCACTTAATACCCATCGAGCTATCACACGACAATTTGGGGTTCCATACCAATAATAACGTGTTCACTTGGATGTAGACATGCGGTAGCGTGTCAAGCCAAGTTCAAAATTAATATCATTCTGAGAGTATTCGCAGAAAGGTTTGACTGTCGGTATATGAATCATTGTGATAGGATTCGTATACTGACAAACAAACAGCTGATGTGTCCCTCTTTAACTAATAATATTTGTTAGCATAATAAATGTAATTTAATTTAATGGAATTTTCTAATTACCTAATAATATGATCTATAATTGATTGAAATAAATATACAATATGAGTGTAAAATTGCACCAGTTCAACAGAAAAAATCCAAAAAATATCAGTTTTTTCGATCGTCATTTTAAATTAGGTGTCGTTAATTTGTTCCTTCTGAATATGTATTATTTCATTTATAAGTTTTTAGGTGTCAAAAAGTTTAATGGTTTGAAGACACTATTTACTAACGCTTAGGCACTATGTCTCTAGGATTGCAAAGCCTAAATTAGACTCGTACATGGCTGAATTTATACATTGAAATCTCTCTAAATATAATGGATCAGTGCTATTACCCATATATATGTAGTAATTCAGCGACAAAATATCACTAGATACTATTATTGTGATATTTAATTCTGTAACCGTGAGAATATAATGGAAAATTAAAGAATGTTTTGTGAATTAAAATTCAGGCAGCGTCTTTTACTTGTATATAAATGGTCTAATTTAAATTCTATCAACGTATACTTCGGTTATGTTAGGTCTATAGAAATAACATTGGACTATTATTTCAATACAATGACCTTGATAGCTGATGATTCGAAGAAATGTTGAGTTTAAAGTTTAGTCAAATAAATTCAAGTTACTTGATTTCGAATTTTAATAGCAAATTCTCATGACAAACTTTGCTATGACTTTTACTCCGCAGTTATATATTGTAACAGTATTATATAGTAACAGAGATATATTGATATTGAATTATTCTACACCACACACAAACACAACCCATCGAAACTAACGCATAAATAAAAAAAAAAACATACACTGACAATATTATCAAAGCTACTCACCAAAGTATTGAGATCAGCACTTATATCCTCTATGTTATTCGCCGGTCCGTTCTGTTGACCGCTGACTGAAGCCAGAATCCTCTTCCTATGTCCAGCCTTCTGTATCTCCAGTACAGCAGTCAATTCCACCTCCCAAATCCTCTTCACCCTATCCATATCCACATATAGATGTTTTCTGAACGTTTCGCTGTATTGCTCCAAGCTTATATGCCTGAGCCACTCGTCTACAGATTCATTTTGATTTTTACTAACATTGTTATTGTGGTTATTGCTTATTTCGACTATTTTAAGAGGTAACTGTTTAGTTGATTCTAATATTTTTTGTCTATCGTTTTCTTCTATTCCCATTTCGCGTAGATCGTTCTCGTCTATGATTCCGTTCTGTAAGATATGTGATTATTGAGTTTGTTGTGAATGTGTTGGATTGCACTTTGGCTTCAGTCAAATTAAGATCCATTTCTCTTTCTCGGCAAATATTATGATTAGATTATAAACTTGAGATACCATTTAAAACTTGAATTGCCACCAATTTATTTATTTTAAGGTGGATTTAGCAATATATTCATTGCAACAAAGTTTAAATAAACTGTTACTTACGATAAAGTCAATGTCGTCATATCCACTATCCAGGAACAAAGTTTCGTAGTCATGCATTCCGATACCGGACAGCCAGAGTCCAAGTGTTGAAGCCATGGAGGGACTCAAACTAGACTCGGAGCAGCTCATACCGAGCCTCGAGGTGAATTCTTGTTCCAGTTCGGACACGAACACCGATTCCCGCACCAACTTGCTGCCAAATGATGCCATTATCTCGGATATTTTCGCCCATTCCTCCTGTGGACAAAAAAACTAAACTTTAATATATTACGTTTTGTAGGTTTTTGTTTTATTTAAAAGGAAGAAATTGACGAAATTCCACCTGCTTTGTATGTGGGTATGTGGGAGTTAAGCAAACTAAAACCGTCTAGCACTCACACTTAATATCTGAACGCTGCCTGAGGGCAAAACTCAGCATGGGGGCTTTTAATAAAGAGAAAACATAACATATTTGACTCATAGTAAACCCAAGGTCAACTGCAGCGCACAAGTCAACACATTTTCAAATGTTAAATGTACACGTGCACAAAAAAATGATAAGATTTTATCATTATGGCACATAGCTGTAGAATTATCCTTGAAAATACATTAAACATTAAGTTATTGCTTACAGCTGTATCCAGTTTGTAACTAAATAACTTCGCGTCATTTCATGCGGGTACAAAAAAGATAACGTCATTCATAAGTGAATTTACTTGTTTCATCACAAACACCTGCCTATCAACCGATACTAAATCAATGATTATTTCTGGGATTAAAAAAAATTCAGCAATCGTTCTTTGTTTAAAAACCGAATTATGTTTTATTTTAACGTGAGAAAAGAAATATGGTATTAATATCCTTAGGATTATTCAATTCAACATGAATTTAATAGGGGTGTGCGAATATCGTTCGAATCGAATCGAATTCGAATAGTATCGAATTTGACTACGACGATGCATCGGAAATAGGACAAGAATTTGTATTTTGTAGATAATATCTTTAATGGGCTAGATGTCTATTAAATAGTCGTGTCGTCGTAGTCAAATTCGATACTATTCGAAATTCGACGAATATTCGAAACTTTTCGAATTATTCGAAATTTTTCGAATATTTGTCGAATTTCTGTCTGTCGAATTTGTCGAATATTTGTCGAATGTCGAACGAATAATTCGTGAGTTCGGATTATTCGCACACCCCTAGAATTTAATATTTTTCAACTTACAAATTTGTATAAATCTTTTATCATCGAAAATCTTAATAAGGCGTAACGTTTTAATAAATTAAAGATTAAAAAATCTTCAGACGATCAAATTTTGATAAGATATAAATGAGTATAAAATGACTAACGACATCCATCACAAATCATAACCAATATTAACGATGAGAGTGTTTGTTTTTACTTTGTTAGCAGGAGTATCAATTGCTTCAGGAGGTCTGATTCCTGGTGTGTTACCTTATCATGACACAGTGGGAATACCGTTAGCACAGAGCCTCAAAAAATCTGAAGAAGCTAGAGATTTTGATGGATTAAGAATTGTTAATGGGAATCCTGCACCGTTAGGTGCCCACCCGTATATGGTAAATAGAGATGTCATAAGTATTATTTAAAAAGTAACTTTTGATAAAATGCAAAGTGAACTAGACTAAAATTTCATGTTTGTGTGTTATTTAGTGATGCAACTTCTAAAATATACCTACATATTTATTTTACTGAAGTGACTGAGAAGTTATGTTATAAATTAGAAAAAGTAGTATCATTTACCTAGGATCTTTCGTTTTACGTTATGCCATTTAAGAATGCATACGCAATGTTTTCTGTCTACACTAATTTATTATATACAGACATCAACTAATATCTGCATTAATTAACAAAATCTTTTGTAAATTCGTCATATACGTCACCCATTCAATCCAATGTATCGAGTGTAATATTAAGAATCTACAATAAAATCTTCTGTAATAAAGTTTTTAATAGAATTTTCTTTACAGGTCTGTTTGGTTGTACAACTAACACCAGACATAAACTCAGTATGTGGTTCATCCATGCTAACCAATACGAAAACCGTCACAGCAGCCCACTGCTGGTTTGATGGATTGAGACAGGCATTGTCTTTCACCATGGCATTCGGAACCACAACTGTGTTTGTTGGTGGAGTGAGAGTGTTCACAACTACTGTGCAGATGCATGAGGAATGGGATACGATGACTTATTACAACGATATAGCGATTATTACACATAGTTGGGTTGCTTATACCAGTAAGTTTTATTAATCAGACTTTAGATTGTCAAAATACCTAACGTACATATACAGTCAGTGTACAATCTGGATATGATTGTGAAGGAAACGACGAAATTCTTCTTTATTTTGTTAATATTGTTCGTAATGTATTGACAATCTTTATTACATTTTCAGATTTCATCCAACCAATTGCTTTACCAACCGGAGCTCTTTTAAACAACGATTTTGCTGGATTCTGGGCTCAGGCTTCTGGGTACGGAAGAACAGGCGATGGTATGTATTTTGACTACATATAGTGAAGTAAAAAATGATGGTTCGAAAGGTAATGAATCTTTAATTTCTGCAGGACCTTTACACAACATCGTGCCAGGCCAATCCAAGATGGAAACGACTCTTCGAGTTTTATCTAACGATGAATGCAGATCATTTTTAGGAACTCTTCTACGCGAGAGGATTCTTTGCACAAGCGGTGCTGAAGGAAGCAACGTCTGCAGCGGTGATTCCGGTGGACCACTGTCTATTATCGAGAACAACCGTAGAGTTTTGGTAATTGTCAATTTAAAGCAATCTTTCAATCTGTGTGAAATTATCTAGAAAAAGCTGAAACGATTGAGGAAAGAGGAGTTGTAAGAGCACTAGAGATGTTTTTTTTATTTTTGCTAAATTGTTTACTGTGTAATGCATACAGTGTTTCCGCAATTTAATGCATACGTTTAATATAGCAATGTCTATGTCCATGTTTAAAAGATTTCAGACTGGACTCACGAGATAACTTTTGTGCCAAAGGCAAAATTCAATATTAATAGAAGTAAAACTCAAGTCATTTTCCTTCCACAGGATACAATATGGTCTCTGGTAGAATAAATTACATTATTAGATACTCACAATATGAAATGTTTCAGATTGGAGTGGTATCATTCAGACTTGGACTATGCGAGTCTCATTTCCCTGGAGCATTTGCTCGTGTGACATCATACGATAGCTGGATCAGAGCTAGATTGTAAACAGATATTGAACTACGGGATACTTAATAAAGATTTTAAAAACTCTCTGTGTTCTTTTTATTTCGTAATTTGACGTCAACGATTTTAATTATTCGTCAAATCATATGGTATAGGTATTGAAAATATTGCTTAGATTTGTTTTCGTTTTTGGAAGCATGTTGAACACTTAGATGGGTAATAAGTAAGGGTGTGCGAATATTAATATTCGATTCGATTCGAACGAAATTCGACGAATATTAGAAAAATTTCGAATAATTTCGAATATTCGATGCGAATTTCGTCAGAGTCACAATAATCACAAAAACAAAAAACACAAAATCTGACATCTAGCCCATTCAGGATATTATCTACAAAATACAAATTCTCGTCCTATTCCCGATGCATCGTCGTAGTCAAATTCGATACTATTCGAAATTCGACGAATATTCGAAACTTTTCGAATTATTCGAGATTTTTCGAAAATTCGAATCTTCGAATAAGTAATAGTAATAAGATATTATTACGTAGATTTAATTAAAATTCTTAATACATCATTTATGTTACACCTTTGCGTCATAATTGACAAACAATTTTGTACGGAAATCCCAAATTCAAATTAATTAGTAAAAGAATCAGATTATATTAGATTAGAGGTGTCGGAACAATTATTATACTATTGATAAGAGAAAATGGAATGATTGATTAATAAAACAGAAACATCTAGTGGCTATACTAAACTTTTTTTTTATTAACTGTCAACTACAGTAGATTATATTTGATTATATATTTCACACCAGAGCCAGTACATTGATTGTTCTCGGATTAATAAATATCTTAGAGATTAGATATTACCTTTTATAAATTGGTAAGGACTATCTTAAAGCAATTAGTATAACTTTTGTGCACCATGAAGGCACATTTATTAATTTTGTTAGCAACCCTTGCTTTGGCCTCAGCGGGCTATATACCTCCAGTTTTCTCCTACCATGAGACAGTGGGTATTCCGTTAGCTGAACGTATCAAGAAATCAGAGGAAACCAGAGATTTTGATGGATTAAGAATCGTGAATGGAAACCCAGCACCTTTGGGTGCTCACCCCTATATGGTAAATATATTGTTTTTTAACCAAATTTATAAATTTAATCACATTTTTGTCAAATTCAAATTAACAGCATCAATTGCTTTTGTTTACAGGTGGGTTTGGTGATCGAAATGCCACAAAACCAGATCTCAGTATGCGGTTCTTCAATGCTTACAAACACCAAGTCTATCACAGCTGCCCACTGCTGGTGGGATGGCTTCAGACAGGCGTCAGCCTTCACGATGGCTTTTGGAACTACCACAGTGTTTGTCGGTGGAGTGAGAGTTCGCACTACAAACGTTCAATTGCATCCGAATTGGGCTCCCATGCTATTTCTCAACGACGTAGCCATGATAACACATAGCTGGGTCACATATACCAGTGAGTATATTTAGTCTAATGTTATTTTACGAAAAACCATTACATTCCGTAAAATTATTCTGCACAATTCCATTTTAAACAATTATAAATTTAATTTCAGATGTTATCCAACCGATCGCCTTGCCTTCTGGGTCTCTTTTAAATAACAATTTTGTTGGATACTGGGCACAAGCCTCTGGATACGGAAGAACTGGAGACGGTAGTATTTTTTTTATATCCTTGGATATTGATTTTGTGATCTATAATCTCTAGATAAGATTAAGTAAATACTAATATTAATTGGCATTTCGTGAAAATTACTTGATTAGAATTTCAGTGTTGATTTTCTGAATCTGGATAGAGACGTAACACTAAAGTAATAAGAGGACTGAACTACCAAAGATCATTTCTTAATATTTTTATTTTATAATCTAGGCTCTCTTCACGACCTGACACCAGCCCAAATAATGAGAGAAGCCACTCTCCAAGTCATCACCAACGCCGAATGCTTCGCAGTATACGGCACCATTGTACGAGATACCATAATCTGTACCAGTGGTGCTGAAGGTCGCAATATCTGCAGCAGCGACT
The DNA here is from genome assembly GCA_030269945.2 of Trilocha varians. Taxonomy (NCBI): domain Eukaryota; kingdom Metazoa; phylum Arthropoda; class Insecta; order Lepidoptera; family Bombycidae; genus Trilocha; species Trilocha varians. The sequence goes on from AP028266.1 coordinate 3,153,442, forward strand.
CCGGTGGACCTTTATCCATTATTGACAACAACCGCAGAGTTTTGGTAGGTTCCTTAAGACAGATGTTTTCCAATATTTCATTTACTTTTTTGAACCCACGACCTGCCGTTTGGAAGGCAAGCGCTTTAACCACTCGGCCATCACGGCCGGCCGGCTTGTGCTAGTAAATCTTAATGTGAAAAACATTTTTGTGCAATTTTTCATAACACCACTGGCTAAAAACGGTGAAAGAAAACATCGTGAGAAAAACCTGCATATCGGAAAAGGATTCTAAAAAATCCTCCTAAGATATGTAAAATACCCAATCCCCATTGGACAAGCGTGGTTAACTATGCCTTATTCCTCTTCGTATGAGACCTGAGCCCAGCAGTGGGCAGTAATGGGTTGGTACAGAACAGAACAGAATCTACGCCAGCTCCAAAATGATAGATTTAGTCGACCGATTATAACTTGTTATTGGAAATCAATGGATGATGTTTTGTCTTTGGAACTTAATATGTTTTCTCTGTTCTAGATTGGTGTAACACAATTCGGGTCCCCTCAATGTGAAGGTGGTCGTCCTGGAGGCTTCTCTCGAGTCACTGCATATTACGACTGGATTTTGTCTCAATTATAATAACAATGCGACAATAGAAGTTAATTTTTAATAAACAATAAAACAAACTGAAAACCTTTGTTTCTTTTCGACAGAGTAATAGAATATTCCTGATGAAATAAGATTAACATAAATCTTTGGATACTTTAAAGGTGTTTTTTATTTAGTACTAGATGACCCGCGCAACTTCGTCTGCGTTACAAAGGGGTTCAAAAATTGTAGCCTATATAGGCACGCGCCGCCCGGCGCATACAACTACGACCCTGCATTTTAAATTTGTAATATCTTCGGTAATATTTACTTAAATTACATGCTGTAAAAAGCATATTGATCTATAATAAATGCACAATTTATTTAAGGTACTTTATTGGATAAGGATTAATGCTGTATTGTTTAAAATCACTTCGTAAATAACCATTTTTTAGTAAAGAATAAAAATGGTTATACTGGGTTATCCCTAAGAGATAGACATATACCATCGCGGACTTTTTTGTTGAACTTTTTAAGGTGAACAATACTGTAGTACATTATTTTGGTCTATCTCGTAGGGTTCAGCCAGCGTTTGCAATATAAGCGCAAAAAACGTGCTTATTTACGACATCACATTAGAAACCTTTAAATTTATCAGTGTTTCTCTACTATATTATGCATTTATTATACATACAAACCTTCCTTAAGAATCACTCTATCTATTAAAAAAAACCGCATCAAAATCCGTTGCGTAGTTTTAAAGATCTAAGCATACATACAGACATACAGCGAAAGCGACTTTGTTTTATACTATGTATTGAAGGGTATAAGGAACTATTAATTACACTTCAGTATCTTTTATTGAATTAAGCTCCATTAAAGATTACGGATTGGACTTATTATAATATTTATTATTGCAAGCAATGGACAGTAACTTCATTGAACCTTGAGCATTTCATTTTGTTGATAATTTGCTGAACTTTTTTTTTTATTTGGAGGAAATCACCGTGGGCGGGTGGGGAAACGGTATGTGGGAATTGAACCACACTAAAACCTCCAACCGCTCACACTCAACTTCCGAACCCCGGCTGAGGCCAGAACCCAGCACGGGGTTTTGAGGGACGGCGTGACGCGTTACGCTCTCAGCACTCTTTAAGAGTTGATAGAAAAATATAGAAAGAATGTGATTCTGAAATTCAATTATACTTCACTAATTTGTAAACGATTGCTAATTTAATAAAGATAAGACAAAATGTTGATTATAATTATCGAAAAATTTTCCCTATAAGAACTCTTGATAACCAATACAACAAGGAAAAACTTTAGAATAATTATCTCGATTATCTACCAAATGATTGAGAATATCAAGATAAGAATTAATTACATATTACACAACGTAAATCAAACCTAATTATTTCGATTAGTTTACATTATGAAGCTGCACCTGTTAATATCTTTAGCAACATTTGCTATAACCTCAGCAGGGATTTTACCACCTACAGTCTCTTATCATGAAACTGTGGGTATTCCGTTGGCTGAACGTATCAAGAAATCAGAAGAAACCAGAGATTTTGATGGATTAAGAATTGTCAATGGAAACCCAGCTCCTTTGGGTGCTCATCCGTACATGGTAAATATTACAACAATTCTTGCAAACTATAATAAGTTAAAGTTGTATCTCTTAAACAGCAAATTTTACTATCAAGATACTAAGTTCAATTTGTAATAGACTTTCGTCCTTGGAGTTTCCATAGCACTATGACATGCCCATCTTTAGATTTTTTTTATGCCATGTAGGCAGACGAGTCAACAGGCCACCTGATCGTAAGTGGTTACCCTCGCTCATGAACCTCTGCAATGTCAGGGGACATTGAGGGGTCGCTACCTACGACCTAACTTTAAGAACTCTTCTCAAGCCTCGTTTGAAGAAGGACAAGTCATAGCGCTCTGGGAATATCGAAGAGGAGAGCTCATTCCATAGCCGGATGGTGCGTGGTAAGAAAGTGTTCCTGAAACGGACCGTGGATGACCGCGGTGGTTCCATATAGTAAGGATGAACTCCACCTCGACGCCGGGTGGTACGGTAATAGATAGGGTTTAAGAAACTCCTGTATGTGATGAGTAATAGCCTCCTAATACCCTAGCATTGCTGTAAATGATAGTAACTATTTACCATCAGGTGGGCCCGTTCATCTGTCCTGTAATAAAAAAAGTACTTTTGTTTATAGGTGGGCGTGGTGATCGAAATGCCACAAAGCCAGTACTCAGTATGTGGTTCTTCAATGCTAACAAACACCAAGACTCTGACAGCTGCCCACTGCTGGTGGGATGGATTCAGACAGGCGTCAGCCTTCACGTTGGCTTTTGGAACTACCACTGTGTTTGTCGGTGGAGTCAGAGTTCGCACTACAGAAGTCGATATGCACCCGAATTGGAACACATGGGGATTTGACAATGACATAGCTATGATTACACATAGCTGGGTCTCCTTTACCAGTATGTTTGATATTTAACATATTTTGGACATGTTTCGTTTTTTGTCAGGCCTTAACGATATTTTGCCTTTAAATTTTAGATGTTATTCAACCGATAGATTTACCATCTGGATCGCTTCTTAATAACGATTTTGTTGGATATTGGGCTCAGGCATCTGGATATGGAAGAACTGGTGACGGTATGTATATTATTTTTCCCTATTTTTGTTTTTATTGGAGGAAATCACCGGATCCCCGCCCCGGGATATGTGGGAGTTGAACCGCACTAAAACCTCCAACCGCTCACACTCAGCGTCCGAACCCCGGCTGAGGCCAGAACCCAGCACGGGGTTATGAGGGACGGCGCGACGCGTTACGCCCACGGCACTTTTTCCCGTCGCGCCGCCCCCTTATTATGTTTCCTAATCAATTAAGCATGTGATGTATGTGGTAATTAATTCACTCACTTAAAAAAAATAGGTTGTGGATCGACCGTATAATAATATATGCTGGTTTTGTTTTTTCGCCAATTACTATGTGGTTTATAAATGATTACGTATTTTTTTGTTTGAAAAATACATTCCAGGGTTTGATGATGGCAAATCAGAGAAGTCAAGAGAAAATTTTTTCGTTTGTCTGCCATATTTGAAACAAGGAGAGGTCATTTTCATTATTGTAACAATATATGAAATCTTCTGATTAATCCTTTTATTTTTTAAGGTCCTCTTCACGATATCGTACCAGGACAAATAATGAGAGAAGTAACTCTTCGTGTTATAACCAACGCTGAATGCAGGGCAGTATTTGGACCAATTATTCGAGATACAATCATATGTACCAGTGGAGCTGAAGGTCATAATATATGCAGCAGCGACTCTGGTGGACCTTTGTCTATTGTTCATAATAACCGAAGAGTTTTGGTAAGTGTGACATCTACGTGGCGTTAAGCTAATCAATTCGTTGTTCTCTGTTTCCTTGTAAGATATCTTTTGAATTTCCTGGTAGGGGTGTGCGAATAATTCGAACTCACGAATCGAAACTCGAATCGAATAATTCGAATCTTCTATGACTATGACTATTTTGTAGACATCTAGCCCAATAAAGATATTATCTACAAAATACAAATTCTTGTCCTATTTCCGATGCATCTTCCGTAGTCAAATTCGAAACTATTCGAATTATTCGAAATTTTTCGAATATTCGTCGAATTCGATTCGATTCGAACGATATTCGCACACCTCTATTTCCTGGGCACATCTTTGTCACTTCTGTATTATTTATGAGACACCGACAGTCAGTTGATAGCATTTTTTTATAGCAGTATACCTTTTTATAGTGGTTGTGTAAACTGTAAAAATTGGCTACAGCTAAACACTTATGCCAAAGCTTGAAAAAAACCAAGTAGCTGTTATAGAAATCCAGTAGTATACACTGGGTTAAATTAAAAATATATAAAACATGTTTTGTTACAGATTGGTGTGACGGCAGTTATGTTTGCTCAATGCGAAGGTCGACGCCCTGCAGGATACTCTCGAGTCTCAGAATACTACGACTGGATTCAATCACTTTTATAGAAGAAATAATAAGACTAAAAAGAGAGGAATACAACTTAAATTTTATAATCGTTTCAATAAATATATTTTCTCCGTTTAATGTTTTATTTTTCAATAAGGACATAAACTTTGCTTCATCTTTTCCCATTTTGTATTCGCAATGCTTGTATCACACCTGATTTTAGAATGTTGACTGAAGAATGATGACTTTATTTTGATAAGATTCTAACTCTCTGACATCAATAAGACAAAAGAAGAAAGAAGAAACAATTAGTCAGTTAATACTTCTCTAAAAACTTCCACTTAAAGATTTTAGAGCTAACCAAAATAAACACTGTTTTTTATCAATACTACGTGTGTTTAGTCGTATCTTTTTTGTTTATCAATCTTATAGTTATTGATTACAGTTGGCCTTCTTAATTACTTTTTATAATTATTCCAAACTGGAATTCCCATAGATAAGTCCTTCTAGAACATCACATTTTGATAAAATTTACGTGTTGATTTACTTATTGTTTTTTTATGTAGTACGATTATCATAATATTACTATCCGTTCTATCCCAATATCGATAGAAAAAACGAATCAATTAATCAGTCATCTTAAGATCGACGTTTTAGGGTTCTCGATTTCTTGAGTTCAACACGTAAATTTTATCAAAATGTGATGTTCTAGAAGGACTTATCTATGGAAATTCCAGTTTGGAATAATTATAAAAAGTAATTAAGAAGGCCAACTGTAATCAATAACTATAAGATTGATAAACAAAAAAGATACGACTTAACACACGTAGCATTGATAAAAATCAGTGTTTATTTTGGTTAGCTCTAAAATCATAAAGTGGAAGTTTTTAGAAAAGTATTAACTGACAAGCATACCAGTTTACCAATGGTTACTGAAAATACTGTTCCTTACTGAGTCAAAGTTGTACTTAAACAGTAATCGTAATTCTGATCTGTCTATGACAAATTTAAAAATGCGATCCATCTAATATCATAATATTATAATGAATGACTAGGAAACCCGCCCATTAATAACACGATTACCTATCAATGATAATTATTTTAAATCTGGGTGATAAGATACCATTGGACATATATATTTAATTGTTGAACACTATCTCGCAGACACCAAAGTAACTGTGCATAATGAAATTGTTCTTCGTTTTGTTAGGGGCAACTTTAGCCTCGGCGGGTCTTGTACCCATGGTGTCATACCATGAGACAGTGGGTATTCCGTTGGCTGAAAGACTTCAAAAATCGGAGGAAGCTAGAGATTTTGATGGATTAAGAATCGTGAATGGAGACCCAGCACCTTTGGGTGCCCATCCGTACATGGTAAAAATTGCACCTTTGTAACATGTTCTATTTTTTTTATTGCCATGTAGGCAGACGAACTAACGGGCCACCTGATCGTAAGTAGTTACCGTCGCTCATGAATCTCTGCAATGTCAGGGGACATTGAGGAGTCGCTACCTACGACCTAACTTTAAAGACCCTCCTCAAGCCTCGTTTGAAGAAAGACAAGTCATAGCGCTCTGGGAATATCGAAGAGGAGAGCTCATTCCATAGCCGGATGGTGCGTGGCAAAAAAGTGTTCTTGAAACGGACCGTGGATGACCGCGGTGGTTCCATATAGTAAGGATGAACTCCACCTCGACGCCAGGTGGTAGGGTAATAGAAGGGAGATGTTGGAATCATCTCAAATAATTCCTCACAACAACAACATTCTATTTATATTTTTATTAATCTAATACTTATTTTGCTTTTTGGTTATTTTAAATTTGGTTGTTGTTGTTATTGTACCTACAATATTGTTTTAGGTCGGATTAGTCATCGAGCTGATCCAAAATCAATTCTCAGTCTGCGGTTCTTCAATGCTCACAAACACGAAGACACTGACAGCTGCCCACTGCTGGTGGGACGGATTTAAACAGGCCTTGTCCTTCACTATGGCTTTTGGAACCACCACTGTTTTTGTTGGTGGTGTCAGAGTTCGTACCACAAATGTGGCCATGCACCCCAATTGGAACACAATGACTTTCCAAAACGACATTGCTATGATAACTCATGGCTGGGTTAGCTATACAAGTAAGTATGCTGTTATGACACAATATATGGTATATGATTTTGTCTATACCTATCTTTTCTTATTGTAACTCTTCATTAGCTTTTTTAGTATAAGTTTTTATATTTTGTTAAATTATAATATCTGTTCTTTTAATAATGAATATTCATTGTGGAATTTTAGACGTTATTCAACCTATCGCCTTACCAACTGGGCCACTTCTTAGCAATGACTTTACTGGATTCTGGGCACAGGCTTCTGGTTACGGAAGAACTGGTGACGGTATGTATTCCAGTTACTAATTTATCTACATCTTATATATAAAAATGAATCGCAAAATGTGTTGGTAAGCGCATAACTCAACAACGCCTGGACCAATTTGGCCAAATCTTTTTTTAAAATATTCGTTGAAGTTCAAGGATGGTTTTTACGGCGAGAAAAAATGGAATAATTGCCGGGAAGAATTGAAAAAACGGGTCATAGGGTTCACGCAGACGACGTCGCGAGCAGCTAGTGTTATATAAAAGTATTATTATAGTATTGTTAAAGTTTACTCATTTACTCTATTCGATGTTTTTCTTCCTGACATATCTTTGTTATTATATTAATATTTAATTTGTAAGTTTGTGTTCTCTTACATCATCATCATAATTTATCATCATATCGACGGTGGAAAACGTAAAGGGCGTAACCCCGAATATACCTACTTTACACCAGAGCCAAAAAACTGAAAAAAAAATTGAAAAAAAATCATAACTTTTAAACTGTAGGTGCTATTAACATGATTTTTTTACTATAGCTATATATTAAACATGTACATAACCTGGCTTATAAACCATTAACTTCCTATTGCTAGATCATGCAGTTTCTCGCGATACGCCCTTAGACTTTAAAAATACATACCTCAAAAAGGTCGTACTTTAGAGTTCTTTTTGTACTGAATCTGATTTTTTTAAGGAAATTTCTGACCGTAAAATGGCTGTAACTACTTATTCGATTTATTTTACGAGATAAATCAGGTTGTAAACGAATTGTCTTAGCTAAAACCAGATAGAAAATTGGTCGTAACCATAGTCCATGTAAATTATTGAATCTTTTAAAAAGTTAATGTTACTAATTGTACTTAAATTTTACACGACTAGACAAATATACTCAAAAATGAATTTAAATATTAAATAATATAACATTTAGTTAACTTATTTTAAACAATTAAAATGCATAAGTTAATCAAATTTTAAAACTTTATTAAAAAAATCAGAGTTCATAGTACTGAGATCCAATTTTCTCTTAAAAAAAATAATCATTAAAGTACTCCTTAGCAAATAATAATACACTATTTTCCAAAACAAAACGGGACGTTATGTTTCCAAAATATAACGCTCATAGTCGATTATTTATTATGGTATCGTAATTAATAAAGAACCAAAGTTTCAAACTTTTTCTTGAAAATTGCTACTATACAGTCAACTCCTTTTGGAAATCGGTCAAAAAAAAATGTTTATGTATTTTTGTAAACGGTTCAACAAAAATAAGTATTTGATTTGAATTATTCACTGGTCAATAACTAAAAATAATTTATTTTATCCGTTATGTCCAGTAAATTGTGCTTAATTAGTAAAAAAACAACATACTAACACAATATTTTAACGAAATTATTTATTACATTATCACTAATTCAGATATTATATACTTTAATTTATAACTATATGAAAATTAAACATTGTATACGTTGATTTCTCGAAATATTTCATAGTTTTAGCAGCATAAAAATAGAGACAACTTTTTAACACGGCGCCAGTGCAACGACTTGGACAGTTTGACTGGGACGTATGCAATAAAACCTGACTTAACCAAAAATTATCGAAATCTATGATTTGACTTATTTACCTAAAATGAAAAATATTCATCCCATTAATATTGTTGTAACGTAGTATCCGTTTATTACAATGACCCACCATAAGGTAGTACTAGAGAGATCTTACAATGTTTTGGATAAACACACCCCGCCAAAACGGCGTAACCATGGTAAACTCGTAAACTGGACCCGCGTAACTAAATTATTTTTAAAAACGCGAAATTGTACTTAGCGTATCTCTAAAAAGTGAAAAATGACCAGATTTTTAGGTAGTTACGACAATTTTTTTTTTAAGTTTTTCAAAATAGGGTCGTTTTTTTAAAAAAAAAGTCGTCGTAGAGCCACGAGACCCAGACCAATCGACGCAGAAAAAAAAACTGATTATGGTCATGTGCTTAGTCTAGTTACGACAATTTAACGGAATACGACCTTTCTGTTTTCCACCGTCGATATAGACTTTAGATATACACTGCAGGACATAGGTCTCCCCTAAACCTCGCCACAACGACCCTGCGCTGCCTGTATCCAGTAACCTCCCGCGTTCCTGACCACGATCGTCGGTCCATCTTGTGGAGGGTCAGCCCACGCTATCGGTTCGTGGCTTCCAGAACTTTTTTCATCATAATAACATATTTAATTTATTGTTCTTTTAGGTCCCGAACACGATATCAGGCCGGATCAAATAAAGAGCGTAGCTAGCCTTCGTGTCATATCTAACGCTGAATGCCGATCAGTTTTCGGATCAACTGTACAAGACACTAACATTTGTACCAGTGGAGCTGAAGGCCGTAACATCTGTAATAGTGATTCAGGCGGACCATTGTCAATTGTTGACGGCAATCGAAGAATTTTGGTAAGTGGATATGTGTATTATGATGCCTTGGTGTGTTTGTTTTTACTATTACATTATATGTATTATGTCTTTACTATTTCTACCATAAATAAAGTATGTCTATGTTAATGGTTTCTTAAGTTTTCAGATCATCTTAAGTCATCAGATTTGGTATTTATTGAGCATAATCATTCTAGTCGCATTATTTATGTTTTATGGTCCCATTTTGTACCTAAATTGCAAATCAAACTTTTTTGCGAGATATAAATGATCTTACGGCCTACTTTATGTATCCTAACTCAAAGTAACGCCAGGGCATTGATTTGTGAGGCCATTATCCATCACGTACAGGCGATGTTCAAGTGTAATATTTGCATTTTGTAATTGTTAATATATTAAACTTTTTTTTCAGATCGGAGTAGTGGCTTTTGGACCTTCGCAATGTGAGTCTCCATTACCTGGGGCGTACTCAAGAGTAACAGCGTTCTTCGGCTGGATTCTGAGCAACTTGTAAAGTAAATTGTGTCATAGATAATTGGTACTCTAAATAAATATCTCTTGAAGAATCTTTTAAATGTATTGTATACTGGTAAAGGTGTTTTTATTTATTTTAATTATATTAAATGTGGGCACGGAGTGGTATAACACAAAGTAATGGTAAGTAAAAACAGTGAAATCAAATTAACAATTCACCAAGATTCCAGCTCCAAAGGCGGAATTAAAAATTAATTAAAATATTATCGTGTTATAATCAAAACAATCCATGGAAATCCCAATATTATGATAATTAGGAAAAAAATATGAGTCGATAAAATTTAATCAGTTCAAAAATCTTATCTAAATTAATGAAAAAAATTGTTTGATAACATTAACATTTAGTTTCTATCTATTTACAAACATTACCTATGTCAAGTTAAAAATGATATTATTTTCGATGTTATGTTTGGTTAAATAATATTTTGTAAATAATTCAGGCCTAACAAAATCAACTTTAAGTTTTTTTCACTCGTCGATGGTAGATAAACATACTGTTTTCTAAACATCCAGTTCATCTTTTCAAGATAACTGAAACCTCGAAACACGTAATTTTCATTGCAAATATTAACATATGAGACGGAAGACAATTGTCAAAACAGTGTTTAAAACTAATTACGAATGCAAAACTCTAATTTGAACATGTTATTAACTGTGTCACGGCGACAAATTATCGAATGTTTGTAAAATAACACAAGATAATAACTATACAGAAGTTTTGACGCACTTATCCACCCCCAAAACCGGCCGGCTTGTACCTCTAAATCTAAATGTGAAAAAGATTTATGTGCAATTTTTCACAACACCACTGGCTAAAAACGGTGAAGGAAAACATCGTGAGGAAACCTGCATGTCGGAAAAGGATTCTAAAAATCCTTTGAAGTGATCCGGTGAAGTCCCCAATCCGCACTGGGCAAGCGTGGTGGACTATGCCTAATCCTTCTTCTGAGGAGACCTGAGCCCAACAGTGGGCAGTAATAGGTTGGTACAAATACAAAAAAAAATCCATCCCTTATTTAACGTTTACATATTACTGGAGGAGAGAAAGCCCAAAGAAAAGATGGCCTGATTGTGTGAAGGCTGATACCTATGTTAGTTTATACTGTGACTGATGATGTGTGTAAAGATAGAAAGGAGTGGAGAGAGAAGACATATTACGCCGACCCTATCTAAATAGGATAAGGTGTAGCGAAAGGAAGAAAGATTGGGTCACCAACTTCCAATGCCAGCAATTAATGACAACTGGTAGGCCAACTGTCAAACTGTGATTCACATCAATGCCGCTTACATGTTGGTCGGTAACCGTCATTGGTTTTTTACGTGTGTTGGACGTTGGGGAGCCAATGATTACATAAAATACCAAGTAGTTTCGAACGAGTGTCAAACATTTCGAAAAGTTTTTGTGTGAAAATTTAACGTCCTTTGGCAGTAGTTGAGATTTGCGGCGAGTTTGTAACGGTAAGTCGTAGGTAACAGTGCCACCTAAAATTGATAGTCCATGAACAAGAGCAGCCAGTAACCATCAGGTGGACTGTACGCTCTGTGGTAGTTTCCGTGGGGCAATAGCAAAAACCCTTGTAGAAGTGTCAATGTGTCCAAAATTATAAATATAATACATAAGTTCACTTCTGTCCAGTAAATTATTCTGTGTTTTAAGACGTGTATTTAAATATGGGTCATATCCTGTCTTTGTCACTTATAATTATGTTATTACTTTAATTCTTACCTTTGTTGTTTCGTGTTTGTTTAAGAACGGGGAGAATTTTTACAGCCTAAATATAATCTTTGATAGCAAGCAACAAGTGTTCGAAAGGAAAAAAAATGATTACTCTATAGCTGATTTATCACGGAAAGTATCGTAGATATCTGAGTTGTCTTTTATTTTTGATAAAATGATAACTAGATGCAGATGGCGCAGGACCGGTCGATGTGGCGAAGTTTGGGGGAGGCCTATGTCCAGCAGTGGACGTCTATAGGCTGATGATGATGATGATGATAAATGGGACACATTTGAATCCCAAAACTTAAGTCTGATTATTCTAATATAAGTCCTAGTACTAAAAGCTAGTCTACTAAAAAAGAGTAACAAACCTGTTCATCAAAAGGACTGAGTATAGCCAGAGACTTGTCTCCACTCTGCGTTGAACTGGTAGTATTGCTTCTTCTCCTGACCTCATCCTCCACTCCGTTGAGGTTCCTCTCGTGAGCCTGTCCATTGCTGGTCAAGGTAGCCGGATGGATCACCGGTGGATCCGTTGGTGATGCGTCGTACACTGACTTCAATTTTCGCAGGGTTTTCGGCCTTTCCGCTGGCATTGGCCGAAGACCGATGCCGTCTAGAGTTGTGGTGGAGCCTTTGAAGAGGCCTGGTGAAAAGGAAAAGGAATTTTATATCTTTTGAAGTAAACGCGTTTAGTCTGAGGTTAGTGAATACGCTTTAGCTGACATCGCGGAGGTTAAAGTGCAATGGTGACCACTCGTAACACTTAAAGGCCGATCTGTTAAGCTGTTGACTTTATATTGTAATCACTCAGATACAGTAGATTTTTACTTGCCATAAGGTGACCCACATATTTGATAATTTACTTGTAAATATAAATTTGTATGACCTCAATTATAGTCTTTGTAATGTTTGTAATTTTAGGACCATATTAGACCCTGCAGAAGATAACTTTAAAGAACCAGAATGTAAAAGACAAGTTACCATATTCATGACAGCGAAAATCATAACAACGAAATCGAACATTCTACAAATACACGAATTCATAATCACCGTAACCGGTTCCTCTCGAGAATTCGCGATATAACCTTTTTCAATGTCATATTTAAAAAGAGATATGTAAACAAAAAATACAATACAATAAAAGTGAAAACCGTATCACCGGATCGATCGACAACCGTGTCAAGGTTTCGATTACAATACAAGCAAACCGGTCTATTCGAGGCTTGGATAGACGGATAACGTCTATGTAGATAGTCGTAAAACTACTCCTTAGGTTTACTAAGTATAGAATATATTTGTGATGAAATCAACATTACTACAAATAGATGACTAGAGCTTGCTAAAGGTTGAAAGACAGCTTCAGTCAAAATTTATACTCATCCTGATATTAAATTGGCAGCGAATTTTCTTCACTTGTTATTTGATGTGCAAAATGAAGATGTTTTAGTTGAAAACGTGCTGTTGGATTATCATAAATAAAGGAAAAAAAAATCTAGTATAAATAGTAAAATTAAGAAAAGGTAGACAGACGAAAGTACAGATGACAAAGTATTTAATGATATGAAGATTGGTAATGGGATATGACTTGTCCTTCTTCAAACGAGGCTTGAAGAGGGTCCTTGAAGTTAGGTCGTAAGTAGCGACCCCTCAGTGTCCCCTGACATTGCAGAGGTTCATGAGTCTGCTTACATGGCAATAAAAAAAATATATATTAAGTAGGGGTTTAAATAATGTGGTAATCTCTCTTGACAATGAATTCAAATGTAGATCACCATCAATTTCAAATCAACCAGATCAAACCATGTCAACCTTTACATCATTAGGTATATGTTAACAAGACATTGTAAAAGACGATAGTAGCACAAACAACAAAAGCAGGAACAATGGTGCATTGTGGCCTTTTGTACCATCATTACACTACTAACGACCTTATTATGAGAATGTAGACAGTATATGTTTATATAGACTACGTAACAATAGACCACCTGATGGGATGTGCTGTCTATAAAGAATGGTATTTCTAAGACTAAGTTGTTGTGCCTTGAGTTCTGTTTTGAAAGGAAATGATGTTTAATTAATAAAAACAATAAAGGAAAAAAGTTAAATTCAACCAATATAGTTGGTATGTTTGATTTGTCATAAATTTAGTTATAAAATGCAGGATGAGTAAATATTTTAGATATTTTTCCAGTAAAACACAGTCATTGCTCAACTGACTCAACTATAACTGATATAGAAAAGAAGATAATAGAAGGAAACTTCAAAAATTCGTATACTTAGTCTCGACAGTCTCGAATTATTATACACAATAGTGATGTAGAAACTTTCATTCCGAGCAACCAAAGTTATCGTTAACGATACAAGATACTGAATAATTGAAATAAAATGACATTTCTTACACAGTAGGTAAAGATTGTTAAAAAAATACTACAATGATTTGGTTATTAGTAGAAACTACATTACAACGGCTTCATATTACAAATGACAACAAAATCCTATTACGAGTAAAGCCAACGCTGTAGCAATGATTCTAAATGGAATGCAATAGCACTATCCATCAATAATATTTTATCAAGAAATAAGTGCAAAGACAACTGATACTAGTACAATAAATTTTAAAATAATAAGTGATATAGAGACAAACACTTATCTCGGTCCTATCATAGGTATCATAGGTGCATCAAATAATACACACGAGTATCATGACTGGTTTGAAGGACAATTTATAACAACTATTCAGATAGATAAGCACACTATTCTTATAGATAAAAACAACAAGAACAAGAAAACACACTCTTATATTATATTTATACACAAATATGAGAATCTAAAACAGTTTCCAAACCAATACTAATTTATATTTACAGACAAAACAAGTTAAGACACGAAAATAGTCACTTACAGTTCCCCATCAGTGCAAAATACGTTAAGCATTCCATGTGATATTATATTCATTACCAAATTCATCACATTTTTATAACCAACCAACACTTTCACATGATCACTTAGTTGAATAATATCAATAGCAACATATATATGCAAGATACGAAGCCTCCCGAACACTTTATAAAGTTATTGATGACATAATCGTCGTAGGCAATGAATACGGTCGCACAAATGCCGTCCGCGAACCGACTGCCGAACGAGCGATACAATATTTTGATAAGACAGTACGAAGACAAGACATTTATCGGACACTTTATTAATCTGCATCAATTTATACGGAGACAATTGGTAGGACAATTGTATTTACGATTTGTTTCTGGGGAACCGGGACGTTGATTTGTTTGTCGTTTCGTTGATATGTGTTCATAGCCTAGTTTCATAAATTCTGGAGTAATGTTCTGTTTATCAGAATGTTTGACAATCTCGCAAAGTATATACTAATTGGTAAGTACCTATATTCTTATATATAAAGTTTATAGTCATTAGTATAGATAATAATTTAACCTTGAACAGCTTTATATACCTCCTTGAAAATACAGGGACATTTATTACTCAGTAACTTTCCTTCGAAATTTAAGTGTGGTAATGCATGTGCTCACCTATGTAATAACAGTTAGTTTTAGTTACCTTACGAAATAACGATTTTAGCTCTTAACGGTCTCTCAATAAAATCCAATTTACTTTTCATTGAAAAACCAACAAATAGAGAATCATATATGAGGGTTATGCCGATAACGGTATTTCAGATAACACAACAACCGCATCATTGTCAAGTTTCAAGTTCTACTGCTTATCTGGTGAATTTATTAATAAGATAAATAAGTGATTTATTGCCGAGATTTGTATTGTTGCATCAGCCCACGCTTTTGTACCTTGAGGAAGGACATATGATGATACGTGTGACGTATTTGATATGCAAAAATATTGTTTTTGTAGCATTTTAGTATCAACAAATTTGAAAGTATATTCAACTTTATTTGTGAGAAAAAATGGCACACAAGAATACAGAAAGAATACAAACAAATATATATTACTTTTGCCACAAATCAGTCTAGACTCAGCGTCATAATATTATTGAATTAAGAGTGGAAACATGAAATGTGATGAAGAAGACCCATTGCTGCCCACTGCTGAGCTCAGGTCTTCTCAGTAAAGTATCAGGCAGTTGCTCCAGTATTTGTTTGGAACCCATAAGAGCGATATGTATGAGGACTTATTTCTGTATAATTATGCTGTGAATCATAGTGCCATTCTTGGAAACTCTCGAACAGGTTTTAGCATTGCAATCTGTTTTGGTGTTTCACCTTGGCAGTGACATTATCCTAGGTTATGTTATACAGTGCAAGCGTTGTGGACTATGCCTGGTCCTAGCTGAGACCTGAGCCCAGCAGTGGGTTGTTACAGTACAGGTTAGGTATTTTTGTTTGTTTGCATAAAATGTCTATGATTTATGTTTCTAGGAGTGAAAGGTTAATTCGTTTAGATCATGCCATTTTTGGAAGGGCGTGTCGCGAACTCGTGAATCAATTTGGTTACGTTTATATTATGTACTTAGGTATTATAGGTACTGTCACTATAGTTTCTAGTGGATTGTCAAATGAGAAATATTCTAAGTTCTTTACTTTTGTATCTCTTACTATTTCAAATACAATCTTTGTTTTCAATCCACTGTTTTTTAAAATCATTAAATATTATATTACATTTACAATATTAAAGAGAAACTGTAGCGTCTACAATGTTAGTCATGTGACAAAAAACCCTACACTTTTTACAAAGTACTTCATTTAACCTACACTAAAAATTCAACTTTAATCCAATATCATTAAATCCTCTTTCCTTAGACCAATTTTTATGTAACACAACATCTTTCCTCGCAATTTTCGACTCTACATCTTGTCTCACAAGGATTCATTTTGAGCAAAAAACTAGGGAAGATAAAAATTAAGTTATCGCGTGAAAAAAATGTAATTCAATAGTTCGTTTGTGGTTTTTTGTTCCCTTGTCATCCCATGTGTTTATCTTTGGAGACGTTTTGAAATATATGATAAACTAACGAAGCGTGTTTATTTGTTGAAGAACACGTTTTAGTTAAGATTTCGAATCGTTTTGTTAGTTTTTATTGCTCGTCTGTTTAATTTAGTTATCATTTAACATTTGGTTCATTTAAAGTAATTTAGATGCTTGAATGTATGTTTCGAGACAGTAACGAAAGTTTTAAAGAATGACGTGTAGTTTAAAATGTTTTACAGTACATGAAAATGCAGATTTAAGTAGGATAGAGTATACGAGGTTGTATTATAATACTTAGGCTCTTCCTAGATAATGTTGTTTTTAAATTTAGGGGTCCGTTTAGCCCCGCTACTCAGCAGCCAGGTCTGCAGTCCGAGTTAGGGTATATCAGGAGAACTATGAACCAAGTTTTCAGCTTGCCTCAAATACCTACTCAATAAGTTCAATAAATGCATAAATGCATGATGTAGTAATGATTTAAATAAAGAACCCTACTATAGATATATAGATATTAGAAGAATAGGTATAGGCTGGCATCCCACCAGCGGAAAGTGTGAATGGGAAGGATGGATGTGAAGTATGCGGTACGAAAGTTGGACGGAAGCGAGAACTGGAATGAAAGAGTAAACAAACCAACAATTAGACTAAGAACATCCCCGATAATGTTGGAGAGATTTAGATTTAAAAAAAATATATGTATATATACCTACTCATAAATTGGCACTAGCTCTCGGGCTATAATCAAATTCTAAATATAAGTCATAACATGTGCAGGTGCACGACCACCTGTCAATGTAATCAACGTTTCAAACACAACGGACGCCATTTTAAGACAAGTAGTTTCATTTTAATAACATTAATAGTATCATATCATTGCACATCGGATCGTGTTGTATAAACATTTTGTGACAGCGGTTTCGACTCGTCTGACGAATAACAAGTATAAGGTTACCAGTTTTTCTGTTGGAAATTTAACCAATTTCACAAAGGAGATATTATTTGTTTACATTTAAATGAAGTAAGACCGGAGATTACAATAAGAATAATATTATCAAAGTTCTAGATATTTTTGTAGTCAATTAATTTTTAAGCCCTAGTAATAATAATATAAAAATTTAGAATCACCACGAGTCGTGAAGAATTTCAATTAAAACAAGGTGAAAGTTCGAAATCATATCTTCAAGGAACTGGCAGGCTTATCTTCTCAATAGATCTTTCTTATATTCGTATGTATTTGTGGGTAAATACCCCGTATTATTGTAGTATTTATGTAATTATGCATGTGTAGTATAGTATTTTATGTATGGAAATTTTATTTATTATATTATACTAGCTGCCCCACGCAACTGCGTCTGCGTCGAAAAAATAAAAAAAAATTAGGGGTGGACTACCCCTAACATTTAGGGGGATGAAAAATAGATGTTGGCCGATTCTCATAGATACCGGATAAGCACAAAAAATTTCAACAAAATCGGTCAAGCCGTTTCGGAGGAGTTCAAGTTCGAACACCGTGACACGAGAATTTTATATATATTATATATATATATTTTTATAATAAATCAAATTGAGCACCTACCATAGTTTTCTCTACACCACTTTTGGTTGACTGGTAGAGAATGCCTTAAGCATTAAGTCCACCATTGTACCATTTATGTGCATAAAGTTTAATAAAGAAATAAATAAATCAAAACATTTCTTCGTCATGTAGGTGTGTTGCATTTATGATTGTGTCATAATTCAGTAGGATATATAAAGTACTGTTATCACTTATTTAATCATTCAATACTAAAAAATGAAATAAGGAAAAATAATTCAAGCAATATGAGCAATATTTTTATACGACATACTAAATAACATAAAAGTATTGTTGAATAACTTTGATAAAAATGACGTCAGTATCTGATCTCCTCAGTAGAGGCGCTTCAGGCCTAGTCCACCGCACTTGCTTAGCAGTTGGGGACTTCACATATCTTCGAACAGTTTTTAAACGGTTTCTTATGTACAAATTTCTTCACCGTGGTTTCCTTTAACGTTTTCATCCAATAGATTAACATCTGGACGTCAGTATTTTTAGTTACTTGAGCAACATTAATTCTTGATTAATAAAAGCCACTCTCTCTTCAAAATAAATCAATATATATTTCCAAAGCTGACAAACTGCCCAGGTCTATAAATCAAGGTAGCACTGAGTCAGGCCACGTGTGAATGACTCAGCACTTACACGTGCCAATACTAACGTATGATAAAAACCCGTGAATTCTCGTTGAAGACCTTGATGTAATGTACTATAGTACCAGGTGTTTTGAAGTTGTGAGTAATTTGATTATGTAGAAAATATTTTGTAATATGAGGTCATTCTGGAGGTACATTGATTGATGAGATTCTTGAGCGGTTTATACAGAGATTTAGTTCTGTAAGCGAAGCAGGCATATTTCACTTGTCTGTTAAATGTCACCAAAGATGGCAACACTAGACAAATGCCAATATTGGTTATATCCCACTTCCCAGTTGAGTTAAAGAGGCTTCGAAACTTTTTCAATTGTACAGGTTTCCTAACGATAAAATTAAATTTTTAGCCTGTAGTTTTTTGTTGATGTGTACATACATAAAAAGTAACTCCAACCCAACAACACCATAAAAGAACAAGCTAACAATAGCAGGTACAGTAGTCTATACTAATATTATAAAGAGGAAAGGTTTTATTGTTTGTTTGTCTCAAATAGGCTCCGAAACTACTGGTCAGATTTAAAAAATTCTTTCAGTTTTGGAAAGTTCATTAAGGAAGGCTATAGGATAAATTGTTTCCCTCTGTGACGCAGACGAAATTACGCGGGCGAAACATGAACAATTTTATTACATTTACCACAGGACATTAGATTATAGTTTTAGTAATAATAAGCAATGCCAAGACTCCTGGCAATGAATTTATTGGTCTCCTTAAATGGTGGACAAAGAAGTTCGATGACATTACTGAGGTTTGTTTCCTTTGTTGCATACGACACGAGAATAATGAATAAAATAAATCGAAGAAATAATCAGTTGAAGAATGAAGTAATAATTTACATAAATATATTTTATTTTAAAATTCCAGAGAAACTTAGAGCTAATATATATAAGTAATTTACATAGTATAGAGTGTAGTGTAAGTAAGCCGACCGCCACCCACCTAATAAACAACACTATAAGTGGAGTCTATCTGCAACTATTTTTTTAGTTTATTTTTTTTATTAATCTTAGAAAATAGTTTAATATATTTTCAAAACTAATTATATTGAATACTCAAGATAGTATAATTTTTTTGATGAATTTATTCTATTTAAGATTATAGAATACTAGTGGACCCGTGCAACTTCGTCTGCGTTGAAAGGTAGCCTATGTTCTTTCTCGGGGTCTAAAGATTATCTGTGCCAAATTTAATCAAAATCGATTGAGAGGTTTAAGCGGGAAAGAGTAAAAGACAAACAGACAGAGTTACTTTCGCATTTATAATATTATTAGGGATTAAGAGAGTAAAATAAATCTAGCACGTCATTTTAACGTCTGTCATTGGACAAAGGAAACGCTCACCATGTCGTTGCACCGTCCACACTAGCTGACCTTGCCACCAGCTACGATTGGACTACTTAACTATATAGAATATACTTAATTAGTACAACATAAATATGGTGAAAACCCGATTTAGGTGATGTTGAAATATGGTAGGAATATCAATTGGAAATTAATATTTTATTAATTACATATGTGGTATTTTATATTTTTTGAGGCTGAGTGCACATGAATGATGTTATTGACAATTCGAATGTGTATAAAGCCTTACTGTTGGTGACGTATTTTTTTGAGAAACTAAATCTCTTGACATTATTTAGATATAGTAGGCATCCATCACAACATACACAATTACTTACAAATTCTAACTCAAATGAACTTTAACAATAAAGCCTCAACACACATTGCAATATTGAGAATAATACTGCGCATGTGTACTTTGCAATTAGTCATATGTAACACAAAACGGTTAAGAGGACACAATAAAAAAAAATGCAGAATCAAAATTGATAACGTTATTTCATTCTACCTATAAGTTCACACAGAATAATAACTCAACTCTAACTCAAAAACTTTCTGGCAATATCAGTTTCAACTATTTTTACAAATACAAAACCTAACCTATAAATCACAAAACCAATCTCTCACGAAACCCTCTAACCACGTAAATCAGATCAGAATATAATGTAGTTCACCAGCACATATCACCATTCGACATCAATGTACATAATAGTTACTACACACACGCTAAATCACATGTGGTAACTGGTAGGTGTAGTTAGCACCTCGTATGTAGGTCGGCATAATGTGACGCCAAGGTTGCAAAGGAACCATGGTATCGCCAAGACATTTGATAACCAACATGAAAGAAGTCCCCAATCCGCATTGGGCAAGCGTGGTGGACTATAATTAACTCTTCTTCGAAGGAGAACTGAGACCAACATTGGGCAGTAATGGGTTGTTACAGATGAAATTTTTTTGAATAAAAGGTAGGTCGTAGGTGGCGGACCTGTATTTTCCCCTGACATTGCAGAGGTTTATGCAACGGTAACTACTTATGTTTAGGTACTCCGTTGGCTCTTCTGTCTACAAGAAATGGAATGTACCGCGACCGCCATTTTGGACGAATTTTCATTCCACATAAGTAAGATAGCTTTATTTTTGCAGATCGTAGAAGAAGCGGAATGATGGCGAACGATGAATAGTCAAGACCTTTTATTTGAACAACAATTTGTAAATTTATATGGAACGTTTTATAGGGGACGCCATTATGGATCAATTTTTACATAACTTAAGGATACTGTAAATTTTCTACTCTAACAAAAAAACGATTCAACCGTTTGAAAGCTGCGATCCTACAGAGACGTCATAAAAAACAAAATGTATCTACTTTATTTCGTAAAAAAAACAAAACTATACATCTAAAAACCATTTGTTTACCTTAACTCACACGATATTATCTCTCCATTCAACCAAAACATTGAAATAGCCTCCATAAATTTATCCATACAAAGGTTTAAAAAACTTGCTCGTATTGTATGTAAACTTGAATTGCCCACAAACGGTGAAGCTTCGACCATATTTGGTTTGGATTTAGCAACATACTAAAGTGTTTTTGTTACATATTATACATACGTAATGGATAAAAGTTTTAAATTATTATAATACTAGCTTTTGCTCGCGACTTCGTTCGCGTGGACTTCAGGTTCGTCCCGTCTAGTTCGCGACGTCTATAATATAGTACTATTATACCGCAAAAAATGTGTTTTTTTACGACCTCACATTATAAACCTCAAAAATTGTAGCCTGTGTGTTATTCTGATGTATAAGCTATATTGTGGTAAATTTTCATTCAAATCCATTCAGTAGTTTTTACGTGAAAGATTAACAAACATACATCCATACATACAAACTTTCGCCTTTATAATATTATTATGATATTAGATAAACTTATTGTCAGTCTGGGTAGAAAGATCAAGTATCTTCTGATATTGCAGGAGTCCATGAGCGACAGTAACCACTTATCATCAACTGGGCCGAATGCTCATCTACCTACGTTTATAATTCATTGCATTATAACAAAGCCATATCGATTGCCGATTATTGAATGCGGGTTGAGGACTTCTCGTACCGAATTCTTGTCTATTGGAATTTTTCATAAGATTCAGATCCCTCTTAGTGTTTTCTTTAACCAGTAAATCTTTACAAGTTAAGATTTAGATATACTGGCCGACTGACGTGTACAATATATTTTCAATGAAAACACTATTTTATATACTCGTGCCAATAAAACTCCGCTATGCTAACACATGAGTACTAAATAGTAGGTGAGTTACCGGAAGTCGTAGGGCCCGTCATTTCCTGGTCATTCAGCTGTACACCGGTACCAGCCCTTTGTGTGTCAAACTAACGTTTTATTAATATTTAACTGATGTTCTTGGCCTTTATGGAATACAATAATATTGTTGGTTTCTCTATTAAGAGTTGTTTTGTTCGTGGATTACTTATGGTATCGTTAAGAACTCCGAGGAGGTAAAAAAGATCTATAGTTTAAGTAATTAAAAAATAGTAGTGTTCGACCGGTGATGACAAAAAATCAATTACAAAATCATTGATCTAAAATTACACAAAACTAAAACTATTTTCTTATAGATGTATAGTGTAAGTTCTTAATTAAATAAACATCATAGTTCTTCTACTAGTAAAATAATTAATAAAAAATGGAATTTGAAAGTATATTAATTAAAAGAATCAATTAAAATTTAAAGATTGGAGACATCACGCACTATACGTAAGACAACTAGGCTATTCACCCCACTAAAATTTTCAATTCGAAATTATTTCATTTAAAGTTTAATACATGTTAAGTTCATCGAACGATAAATACGTAAGTTAAATCTATCCTTGAATGATAACAGATTACAATACAAACAAACGCACGCGTAAAAAATCGTGCGAAAATGTAACGTATAAAATATATATCAAAACATGCGTGAAACACACCCATTTATACTGAAACATATCATGTGTGTTGTGCCATTTAATGGAAGGATTTTATAAAATTAAAGTGTTTCATTTCGTAATCAATTAAACCAGTGACCGATTGCGTCATATAAAAAAATGGCGGAATTGGCGCCAAATTTTAAATATGGAATTTTGTTTTTTAACAAGATTCGTACAACGATAGCTTTTTTATTTTTAGTGCAAGACTGATTAACCACTCAACTGGGATCGGCAACCAAATTGGTTTGTTTACTTTTGCCAAGTCTGTGGCAGGAGCCAAAATTGAGCACAGTTATAAAACTTGTTTTGTTTATTTATTTATTTATTCAACTTCATGCACAAAAGGTACAATGGCGGACTTAATGCCGAAGGCATTCTCTACCAGTCAACCAATGGTGGTGTAGAGAGAACTATGGTAGGTGCTTTGCTGACACACGAAAAGCAAATAAACAAAAAAAAAAACTTTTCAACATTACATACATTTTTACATTTTACATACATTTGTTTACATTTTTTCATCTTCTCATATTTTACGGAGATGATATATTTTCGCTGAAAATGCAATACAGCGTTGTTTAGTAATAAAGATTTACAAAAATATAAGGTTTAATTAAAAATCAAAATTAAAAATAATTGGAAAAAAATGTTTTTAAAAAGGGGCTCAAATACGGTATTGATTCCGAACGAAGTCCCCAGTTTCGCCATCTAGCGAATAGTGACGTTCCCAGTTGAGTGGTTAAACGAGCTTACGATTCACATGATGGTATGCGGTTACTATTGCTCATGGAACTGCAATTACAGGGCATTGGGGGCCATTAACCATCACCTACTTTATAGGACTTTACTATGATTTCAAACCATACCTTATTTACAGTACGTAGTTATTTATTTTGTTAAAAGTCACACGTTTTTGCCCTTATATTTATGTGGGCATTATATCGACAATTAAGGGCATGTCATCTGCCCTGCTTTGTCCTTTATAGAAATAAAAATCACCTCGCGTTTGATAACGATCTTATTGTCTCCTGTGTAAGGGATATCAAGATATTTATGAGCTACCAGACAATACGGGTATTCTGGTACAGAAGAATGTAGACTTTATCTACATGTAATAAAATGTATTTTTCTTTGTCGGGCAACACAATAGAACCTTCTGGTCAAATGTAAGGTTGTGATTACAATGAAAGGTTTTTTGTGTTTCTTTTAACACTTGGTTTTGGATATTACTTGAACGTAAGATAACTATTGTGCCTCTTCTAATTATAGATGAAATGATTGATTTTCGATAAATGACTTTAGAGGTAGTTTTGCAGGACCAGGATCTGCCAAAAGAGAACACTATAAAAAAATAAATAATATGTACTAAAAGTCAAAAAAATTTAAAACTGTCTTTTAGAGGCACATGCCAAGTTGCACACCAGCTAGTGTCATGTTATATTAAAAAAAAATTATAAACATACCCATTTGAGCCTCGTCCGGCAAAGGCACGTATTCCGGAATTTTTACAACACACAGACACTTATTGCACTAAACTTCACTGTACATATTATATGTTCTGTATACGTCAGAATAACACCAAGCACATTATGTTGACTAAAACAATAACTCCTTGTAAAATACCTTGAAAAAATAAAAAAAAATCAGTAAAAATAGTAAACAAATAAAAATAAGTTTCAAGATAAGAGTGTTAGTGATTTTTATTAAATACTTATTTGACTACATACTTTTTCAAGAAGAAAAATAATGTATTTGTACCTAATAAATCACATGAGTAATTAAAATATATTTTGAAGATGCTTGTAATAATATTTTTTACAAAATATATTTTTAAAACTCATTACAGATTTAAATTAATATGAATCCTACGCTCCATTGCTCTTATCCCTAAGGAGAACAAAAAAAAACAAGGAGCGGGAGTTCACTGTACGAGAATAGAACTCGATCTAAATTTAAACCGGCCGTTAGCGACGCGGGAACTAGCGTTCCAAATATAAAATTATAAAAAAAAAACATATTTCGTATTTACCGTCACGTTCAAGGTCGTATAGGATTTGTCCGTCAACACGATTTGAAAATAAAAAAAAACATCATGGCTACCATTTAAAAATCAAATGTTTATTTTTTTTTCGAAACTGAGTCGTAACATCTGTTTTTACGGTTTTCAGTTGACATCTGGAATTGATCACTTTTTTTTGTCTATGGAAACGACAATAAAACATTTCGGGCATGCTTTTAGAAGCAGTTAGTTGTGAATGGTAGGAATTTATAATGGTGCCAAAAATAGGCCGTTGTGTTATTGTATGTTATAAACACGTATATTGTTTTAATTTTGGTACCCAATTAATTAATAGATATTCTATTCTATTGCATTATCATTATATATTTGTTCACATTAAACTGGAATTACAAAATATGTTAAAACCATTCAAAATAGTATGCCCAAATTTAGCTTAATGTTTTATAAGTAGATTCTAAAATGAGAATTTCAACTACGCTACATTTTCAAATTACAAGTGTAAAATCAGTTTCTTCAGGAAGATCTCAGAAGGTATCCCTTTTAAACGAACGGTACGTAAGAACATCCTAATAGACCAGGTAATTTCAAACTTTAAAATCCATAGCAAAAAATCTGACAATCGAGTCGAACAATTTCAACTATTGGACCTGTATATAATCTTTAGTAGAGAGACTAGTAATTTTAAACACAATTTCAGAGCTCTATACTCTATAGTATAATACTAACTACTAGCAAATATTTCGCATATATATTACATATTGTACCCTTCAATTCAGCCTTCGACGCCCTCACTAAACAAAAATAACTCGAAACGCAGACGGAAAAAGGAAAACTTACAATAATGAGATCTCATTCATTAACCTATAAATAGGATACCAACTATTGCGCCCTTCGTGAACGTTAAATATCCCTTATCCTGTTGACAGACAGACAAATTGGCTTTCTAAATCCATAGACAACGCCACCGTAACTTGGACTTTTTACAAGCTTTATATTAACTTGCACTAGATGTCACTATGTAAGTTCGGGTGGAATCTCGCAAGCTTTTGACAAACTTCTCGGTTTCCAAATGAGCTGACATTTTGCATGCAGATGTATATCGCGTGACAATGCAATAATATGACAAAATCTGATGATGGAGTCGGAAGTTGGTCATAGGAACTCTTCTGCTAAATAAGATAGACCTGTCGTATTTGGTTTCATTTTACTTGGCTAGCACTCTACTGTTGCTTAATATTCCGGATCTTAAAAGCTTGTATTTAAAATTTTCTAAAATAAATTATTGTACCACGATAGAAGCAATTCATAAGATCTGGTAACTCTGGTTAGGTTTTCGTAATATGGGTAAAGAAATGAGACTGCCGTCAAGATCGCATAGTTTACTAAATTTAGTTCGGGTATATGTAATGAATAGCACTGAAAAAGTTACTTAAACTTAACAAGGTATAATGGGCCGTATAGAATTTTAAAGAAATAAACCAATAAATTTACTAACAAGATTATCTTCAACCGTGAAAAAGTGAAGTGCACTATAATAATTCAAACAAAATAAATCTAAGTAATATTTGAACCAAAAACTTTCAAATCACATTAAAATAAGTCGACATTGATCGAAACCTCGAGACGAGATGGCCGGATGAAAGAATTATGTTGGAAATTTCATCTTAATTCGGTTTTATGTATTCGACACGACGAACACGACGCAGCAAGGGTCAAATCGTGAAACCAGTTCCGTTAGAGGTCCTTTTTAATTAAATCGGTTAACGGTTCTTAGGACATCGTGAGTTTGTTCACCTTTTAAGGCTTTTTTGGTGACACTTCAATATTTAAATCCGCCAAATTTCTTTCCTTGGGACGGTAACGCACTTAGTTGTACAGCTCTATCTGAAATACTATATTCAGTCTTGTTATTTCTCATAAGGATTGCAATTGTCTTCTTTTCATAAATTTCTTAAGATTTATCGAAAACTATAACAAAACTTGCTCTTAAGTTGATTCTGCATCTTTTCAGTCGACGCACCTCATTGTTACATTCATCTTATTGTGCTCCAAACATCCAGAGCCCAAATTGAAGAATGAGACAGTGGTTCGACTCTAAAAAAAGTCCATTGTCAGCTCCCGTCTTGTCCCACGCTGACAGTGCATTAATATTGTACTGTTTGACGCAAGTTGTCGCTTAACAGATGACTCGAAGAATATGTGAAGATCCCCATATGTAGTTAAAGGTGCAATATATCAAGCTACGAAACCGTATTTCTGTATTAGTATGATTATATCGCTGTTTTTTTTTATTGTCATGTACGCAGGTGAAAATACGGTCCACCTGATCGTAAGTTATTACCGTCGTTCATGGACCTCTGCAATGTCAGGGGACACTAAAGAGACGCTATCTACGATCTAACTTTAAGAACCTTCTCATGCAATTGAATGATTAAAAATATTTATTCAGTCAAAATTTAAGTGGAATATTATAATATATAATTAACTATTAGATCTTCACACTAGGCCAATTCTGTCTGAAAAAACTACTACTTCTGAGGAGACCTGAGCCCAACAGTGGGCAGTAATGGGTTTTTACAGACAGACAGACTACTTAATGTTACAATATTATTTCAAACTTATTCAGACACTCGCGGTTTTCTAGACATAGCACTTTTAACAGGGGTGATGGCTTCAGATTATCGAGTATGTGGAATCCAGTGCTAAACACAACAGTCACTAAGACGTCATGCTCAGAGAGTCTTGTAGATACAGTGAGTGTGGTGTGTCGTGATGTGAGTTCAAGTTCCAGTGGTACTACCCAAAAGCGAACGAGAAAGAGGGTAGACAGGTTTGTTTGCTCTTAAATCGACCCGCTGTATCCAGTGTTCTCGTGATCATGACGTTTGCAACAACGTTGAAATATCGAGACAACTCAATTAATTAAATATCGTGGTAAGAACCCGGTGAAAATGCATGAAAGTAATATTATTTCAATTTCAGAAACTAATAAAGATCAAATATACAGCTCTACCCATATAAAGATCGATAGTTTTTTTTAGTACTTAAACATGTTTACTGCATTTTAGTTATACCACAGCTCATTTATAGTTTAACACTACCTCAACATAATAATGAAAGCCACACAAATACGCTTTCCAAAATATAACATTGAATAGTACATCCAGTAGGATTATAAAATTGAAAGTGCAGTACCTAGCAACAGCTAATATCAACAATGTGGTCGGAATTCTTGTTTTATTTGCAGTTACGTGGCGCCATGGAACGTGGTATATCAGCGATGTCTGTTACGTAATTGACATTCATACTATTTATAGCAATACTGGCCATTCTGTTGGAACTACACGTGTGTTAAACATTAAAGGTTTGAAACAGGGAAAAATATTTTTTCATTTTTAAAATTGATAGTGTAGAATGTAGGTACTGATTTCCTTAAATCTTTCATTGTTACATAATAATTTTAGATATAGCTTACAGCAGTTACTATCTTGGACTTAAACGACAAACAAACAGCGATCTTATCTAGACAAACTTCACATCCTTGTTTCTCAAACTCAACATCGTTGATGCTATAGTAATACAGGTCATAAAATGTAGTAAATTAGCGGATATTAATTATAACGGAAGAGCAGTATTAACTATTATTATCGTGCAGTTAGGTTTTATTAATGCACATCATGCATCACTCATTGCAGTAATAGGTGAATGAATTGTGCCTTTCACCCTAATTGTTGTGTAGGGTAAGCGATCCAAAAATTACTACAATCGACTTAAAAATTTTTAACGGCCCACCTGATCCTTAGCGGTTACTGCAACTCATGGACCTCTGCAAATGTCAGGAGACGCTGCAGGGGCACTACTTATATGTGCTATCAAACACCACCTTAAAACTTAGTATGCAATACCATGCCAATGAGGTGCCGTCACCTATCTCCTTTTTTTTTGTTTTAGTTGGAGGAAATCGCCGGATCCCCACCCGCCCTGCGTGTGGGGTATGTGGGAGTTGAACCTCACTAAAACCTCCAACCGCTCACACTCAGCATCCGAACCCTGGCTGAGGCCAGAACCCAGCACGAGGTTATGCGGGGTGGCGCGACGCGTTACGCACTGCGGCACCCTTTCCCGTCGCGACACCCCCCATCTATCTCCTACTTATTCAAAGATTGACAATTCTACCGCACCACACTTATGATTCACACATATTAGGATAACAGTCTACTACATATTTACATATATGTTTTCCTCACACGTCACGCGACTCCACACAACGAAAATACATCTAATTTTAATTCATCGCAAAACTCTGACGTTTACTTCGAAGAATCGACAGGAAGCTCTGTGAACGGTTTCGTACTGTTGCATTGAAAAGTGTCTGCATTTTATATAGTTAGTGTATCGATGTAGTGTAAAAGTTTATTTTGGTTTATCGAGAGCTGTTTGTATTGGAGATGAAAGAGCTGGAACAAGGTTGCCTAATTATAATATTAAATGTTTGAGATGGATAAAACAGGTAGTTTTAAATAGAAATGTAAAGCAGGTTACGTTTTTGAAGTCTTTTTGCAAACTCTATTAAGAGTCCTTGATTTTTTTTAGCAAGACATATTTAAACGAGCATTTAGCTCATCTGATGTGATTACCGTCGATCATTATCCTTTACAACACATATTGATATTGATGAATGTTGAAATTTGTTGTAATGAATGCACATACTATAATAAGTCTATTTTCAATAACTATTTCTTTTTATTGCCATGTAGGCAGACGAGCCAACGGGCCACCTGATTGTAAGTGGTTACCGTCGCTCATGAACCTCTGCAATGTCAGGGGACATTGAGGGGTCGCTACCTACGACCTATCAATCAAAATTACTACACTACTTCTTTTGCTCTACTATATCTCATTCAAATCAGGTCAGCACACAATGTATCCCCAATCATTTTTACATTCTGACATGGCAACTCTAAAGTTTACCTTCTTTACCCAAAATTGTTTTGCCTCAGTGTACACACGTCGTCCGTTTAACATGCAATCACACTTTCATTACAAGCTGCAAGTAGGTCGGCTCCCGGTTGGGCAAGGTTCGACAATTTAAAACGCTGTACACATCGTGAACCATTTCATGTGACTACGTGGGTACGGTACTAATTAAATAATTTAAAGGGTAATCATTGAGTTAAGCTGCTGAAGAATGACCCAATTTCAGATAGATGAAGGTCCCTTTAAACTCGTTAACTACGTTATGGATGTATAGTGTATACTAAATGATTATTGACAACACCTGTGACAAAAGAATGTAAATAATTCAAAATGTATGAAATACTTCGAAAACATATCCTACACCTCATATACACTCAATCAATAATATTGCAAATATTAGAAATAATGACAATAACATTACATGTGAAGCACAGTTTTGGCTACATAGAGAGTTTATAAGAAACGTGTAAGTAACGATTTCACTTGAAATTACTCACACAAGTTTAGCAACAGCATAATATACAAAAAAGGAAAACAATAGACAAGATCTGTCTGCTGTAAAAACCCAAAGTAATAAATAACAGTAGACATAATATTTTTTGTAAACTTAAATATACAATGCTTTTTACTAAAAACTACTCAGGGCGGTGTAGGAAATACAACAAATTCCATCCAATTGCGATTAATTGTTGTAATCAAGCAATTGTCGAGAGCATTACGTTGCTGAAATTAACAATCATAATAGAAACGACAATGCAAACAAAAATAGACCTTACAACGTTTTCAATAAAGTAGAAAACGCGATCTTTGATGATATTAAAAAAGTAAACGAGGGTAAAGTAAACGCAGCAAGTTAAAAGGACGCTTAAGGCGCCGGTTTAAGGTTTAATGACACTTAAAGAAATTTATGTCGACAGAGCAATAAAAAACGCTGTAATAATGGTTTGGGCACAATCGTTAGTTTCACACAAGCATGTAATTTAATCTTAAAGTAGTTTCTAACAGATTTAGAACGGTACTTAAACTTTTGATGACGAAAAAAGAATCACTTCTATAAATATGCAATTAGAACGCAAAAAATAGCACAAATACAAATGATGAAGAAATATTGATGGAAATTGATGTACAATGCTTTAATTGGCAAATAAAAGCCATAACTAATTCAATAATACTTCACAAATTGAACTGGATTAATTTGAAGGTCACGACCTGCATAGATGATATCACATACGATAAATTAACTAAACCAGTACTGCGTGACCTTTACACGCAACCTTCACAGAGAAGAAGGGAAGACCAATTTACGCTGGCTTCAGAACTGTAGTTGAATCATCTGCTATAACAATGGAATGAGCATGTCATTTCTCATGAACACAATATCAATCATTCGGTGTAACAGCAGCAGCGTAAGACACAGGGCTAGAAAAAATTTTATGTCAGCTACTGTTTTTATGGACTAGTCACTTTTCGGAAAGCTCCAACATTGGTCTCAAGGCTAAAAACAAGTGATATAGTGGTCAGTGATGTGTGAAATGAGTAGTTAGAAATAGTTAATGAAACGCTGTTCTGGAAAATAACTGACTTGCTGTTATTAAAACATTTTAAATTGCCTTTTAAAAAAGACTAAAGCGATTAAATCACTGAATACTCAGATATGGAAAAAATCAAAGTATCGAACGACGAAAGTGCTCCCCATAAATCTTCCAGATGCCAATGTCAATAACGTAAATCCGTAGGGGACAGATCAGTTTTTCTGCATGTCTAAATATACCTCCCAGACATCTGTTGTAAATCGTCACAAGCCAGCAAATAAGATAACTGGCTCCCATGACTAATCGTTATTCAAAAAAGCGCCAGATCCATCGAGGCGTGCATCCTCTTACCTGGTCACATCCGCTGGCGAAACAGATAATAATGTTGCTCCATCCTATACAAACTTTGTAGGAGAAAGTTATCAAGTACTTACGCAAACTTTACAAAAATTCCTCGAACCAAATATTACAGTTATACATGTTCTTAAAGTACGATAAAAGATTGAAGATATAATAAAGAAAGCAGTAATTGTTGACCAATTTGACGTTATTCTGGCACATGACCCTCAAATTTGTCGAGCGAGTGATATAATCTCGATTTTTATGTCTTGACTTATCCTGAATGTTTCGTATCAAAAGAAATATTGGTACAAGGCCACATGTAAGTATAACTTAATAAATTTAAATTGGAAGTTGCTAAAACAAATTTGGAACTATTGGAGAATTTATAAGAATGACGACCCAATATGGAGACATACAAAAAACAAGAATAATACAAAAAAGAAATACAAACTGTTTTTATGACAATTCAACTGAGAAAATTAATGTAATAACTTCACCTGCAACCATTTAAGTAGATGAAATTAAAAATCAATTACTTTGAGAAACCGGTCAAGTTTTCATCGATTACAAAAGTGGCGACATGTTGTCGATATGATTAATCGATTCAATGACAACTCGGTAAAATAATTGCATTTACGAGAATTCATGTCCAACTTGCGTGTACAGTGCAACATTTTATGCTGCTCATTAAAAGACATTCCTTCACACATAATAAAAGCTTACTTAGAGAGTCTACATATTAGATACTTTCGATTTTCGAAAATCTCTGCCTAGTATATAAACAAGATTGTCAA
Organism: Trilocha varians; assembly: GCA_030269945.2. Taxonomy (NCBI): domain Eukaryota; kingdom Metazoa; phylum Arthropoda; class Insecta; order Lepidoptera; family Bombycidae; genus Trilocha; species Trilocha varians. The sequence continues at coordinate 3,186,211 of AP028266.1, forward strand.
AATAAATCATAGATCTATTAAAGAGAAAATCCAACCGTAAAACATTGTACCTACTGCAATATTAAACCGAAATTTAAATCTCAGACCAAATCTGTAGCACACCCACAGACAATAGACGAATCACCAGTAACACAATGATCAGAAAAAAACACACAAAAGGATCTTTTCCCTTACCTCTGCGCTGCCAGGCACAATCTGTATTAACGACAAGCAACACAATAAGAAAACCGCTTATTATCCCGAGACAAACACCCATTTACAACCAAGTACTTCACAAAGATGAGGCAACATTTGAAAAGCACTAAAGCTTTAGTGCACCAGATATGATCCAACAATGCATCCGTTGAACCTCAAAAGGGGCAATAAAATACCGTTAGATGTTTTAGTGTATCCACATCTTGGAACTAATCGTCGACTTCCGGCAAACACTTGAGTACCGGAAGCTTATATTTCGTAAAAAATATGGCCGAAACAGAACCGTTATTCATCCCTGGGGATCTTGGAACAGACGGGGAAAGTTTAAAGTTGAAATTTTAATTGGTTGCAGAAGATTCCGAAGTTGAGGCAACTGTTCTTGTCTGAATAAGTTTTGTGAGCTCTTTTATAATGGGATGATTTTATAAGCATGTTTTTGGCATCATAAAAATATTATAATTGAAAATGTCTGTAAGATGGTTGATATTTTCTATTAAGTTTTCTATTTTACTAAAGTAGGATTCTTTAAATACATGAAGCATGTTGTCTTTCAGAAGTCGTGGTGGCCGAGTGATCGAAGGGCGTCCTTCCGAACAGGAGGCCGCGGGTTCAAATCCGGCCGGCTTGTACCTCTAAATCTAAATGTGAAAAAGATTTATGTGCAATTTTTCACAATACCACTGGCTAAAAACGGTGAAGGAAAACATCGTGAGGAAACCTGCATGTCAGAAAAGGGTTCTAAAAATCCTTTGAAGATACTATGTGAAGTCCCCAATCCGCACTGGGCAAGCGTGGTGGAATATGCCTAATCCCTCTTCTGAGGAGACCTGAGCCCAATAGTGGGCAGTAATGGGTTGCCACAGTTGTCTTTCAAAATTTTGTAAAGAACGAACCTTAACAAAACAAGACTTGTATTGACACAACTAGTAAGATCCAAAGTTTTTATTACCGTTTATCAAAGACTTCTCGCACAGACGTACTAACACCTTCATAATTATTTAATCAAACATATTTACCGTCCAATCAAATCTATTCACTAAACTATAATTTCAATAACTTGCCTCCTATTGAAGTTTAAATAGACACTTACAAATCACAGAATTAACGGCAATAGAGGAGGCATTGAAAAGGTACAATAAAAGTCTTTCAACTACCTTCATTTACACTTAAATCTACAAATGATTTAGCAATGCACATATATGAATTACGTCTATAATATAGCACACATAACTTCTTCAACGTCACATAAGCCGGAATTCTATACAACAATGATAATTATCCAATTAACCCACAGTATTTTAAGACGAGATTGAAGTATATGGGTCAATTAAAACAATACCTTATGTCCAGTCTATTATCTCCATTACATTTAATATCTTTGTAACAATCGACTCGGCTATCTCAGGTTAGGCAAATGTTTACATAGAAAACATGACTGGCCGGCTGCTTAACAAAACATTCAAAATCAATAATGATTCACCGGCAGCCGATAACTTACATAATTGACGAAAAACGCTAATTAACAGTACTAAGTTGAAAGAACGCGTGACGTGCTTCCGTGTTTGTTCGGCCGAGATAATCGTGACTTAGGACTGTTTTTCTTAGTAGTATAGTTGAAAGATTTCACACATTCGATAATATCAGAAATAATCACTCTTTCCAACCAAAATAGCCCTAAAAACAAGCTATTATAATGTTTCAGTGAGAACTAAACGTAGTTGATTATTTTGAAGCATGTGATCAGCACTGACGACTACTGAACCATGATTTTATAAAGAATTTAAGTCGTAAATTTATTCAGACACTCGCGGTGTTCTATAATACTTTCATGCATTTTTAACGGGTTCTTACGGGTTAAAGAAGCTATCGAGATTTCAAGACATAGCACTTTTAACAGGGGTGACGGCTTCAGATTATCGAGTATGTGGAATCCAGTGCTAAACACAACAGTCACTAAGGGTTCATGCTCAGAGAGTCTTGTAGATACAGTGAGTATGGTGTGTTGTGATGTGAGTTCGAATTCCAGTGGTACTACCCAAAAGCGAACGAGAAAGAGGGTAGACAGATTTGTTTGTTCTTAAATCGACCCGCAGTATCCAGTCTTCTCGTGATCATGACGTTTGCAACAACGTTGAAATATCGAGACAACTCAATTAATTAAATATCGTGGTAAGAACCCGTTTAAAATGCATGAAAATTTAAGTCGTAGTTCAAATACGGAAATAAAAGGTAGTTGTCAGAGAATTGCAGTTTTATTGTCTTTTATGCCCTTAATTAGTTGAATGGTGACTACGTCTGATTTTGGTTGTAGTAATCATATGTAAGAACAGTCTTACGCTAAGCAGGACAAGTAGCACAGTCTATCAGTGACCAAACGTTCTAGTTCCAGTATAACTTGTATATTACGGAAAGTTCAGCTACTGTATACTTTCAAGATGTTTGAAACACGATAAACCAAACGACTTTGGTTTGGTTTCGGTATTATGTGGTCGGCCCGGTTCCGGTCCGGAGAGGATAGCCGGTCCACCGCATATACTTGTGGTGTGAGCTGGTTTACTGCACTTCCCATCTGTGTCCCGCGATAGAAGCCAGATAAACTAGTGTGTGATACTCGAATTGATGTTTTTGTAGGGAAAAATTTAAGAAGGGTCCGATAAAGAAAAGCTAAACCATGTTGTGAAAACAATTAACAGTCTTCAATCAAATGTATACAGACTATAAAATATAATATGTAGATAACCTTTTGTGTTAAGTGTTTAATAATAATTATATTTGGAGAAACTATTTGCCAACCCTTTGTGCGGAACTGTATCTTGTTAAATTTGTTGCTTAAACCCAGTTTCTATTTTTTTTCGCATAATCATCGAGCCAACAATCTGCCTTTTTTTTTCAGTTGGAGGAAATCACCGGATCTCCGACAGCCCCGCGGGCGGGGTATGTGGGAGTTGAACCGCACTAAAACCTCCAACCGCTCACACTCAGCGTCCGAACCCCAGCTGAGGCCAGAACCCAGCACGGGGTTTGGAGGGACAGCGCGACGCGTTACGCGCTCGGCACTCTTTCCCGTCGCTCCGTCCCCCAACAATCTGCCTAATGGTAAGTGGTTACAGTCGCTCATGAGCCTCTGCAAAGCCAGAGCGTTAGGAAATATGTACTTCCATATATCATATGAGAAAGCTACTACCACTTGTTTAGTTTATTATTATTTTACTTATCGAAAGAAAATATAAATAGTAAAACAGTAGCAATGTTTTATTAAATTATTTATCACAAGATAAAAACTTGTATTACCATGTAGGCGTTTAATGCATTAATTAAGGTCTGTAATTTTCTGGTCGTCATAATTATTCAGAATGGCGTGATGTTTTTTATCATTTTTTACTGCATGTAATTATTATATCTTGATGACCGGCTTCAATATCATTCCGGTTATCGAAATGATTGTTGGGGTCGTTAAATGAGTACTGATTGGAAATAGCGATAAAAGTCTTGTTTTGATATCAATTAACTCCAAATTACGAGTACCTAGTGTTAAAACAAAAAAAAACTTGAGAGGGGTCAAGGGACACCCGGATGGAACGAAGTTCCTTTCGATTAATTAGTGAGGGAATTGTAATCATTTTTTTTTTCTTAAGTTATAATAATTAGTTAGTTTAAAACGTCTGTCTCTCTCTCTCTTGTAAGAGATAAAATATTTTGATCACAGCGCCATCTAGCGATAATCATCTAAAACAAAAAAAGTGTCGTGCCAACTTTTTCATAAGAATTTCCGTCTAGCCCCCTTTCGATAACGCGCGATAAGAAACTTCGTTCCAAAAATATTGGTCTCATTTGTTTAGCGCAATATTATTTAACCATTTTTTGAGCTACTTCTACAATTAACACTAAAATATTTCAGATACAACAATCTCTTGTTATGTCAACCATAATACAAATCGAATGTGGAATTTGAAAGATGGGAGTTGAGAAGAGAGGCCTTAAGACTACTTAATAAGAAAATATGAATATTAGCGACCAGAAATTTTGTTTTGTGTATCTGCATAGATCAATTGTACTGTGTCTTTTATTTTTTTATTTTATTCTATCGTCATTTTTTTGACGTCACTGCTAGTTGAGGCTGAAAACCAGCGCTCGGTGTTTGCTGTGGTAAATCCACAGTGAACATCGCGCATTAAGCCGAGTCCCGACTAGTTTGTGATGAAAACCAGTGTTGGTTATTTGTAAATTTAAAATATGTTTATTTCTGTATGTATTTTCATCACAAATAAAGCATGTCTATGTCTATGAAAAAGCATTGCGCCAACACCAATTGAATGGGATAAGGTTCGGCTAAAGAAAGATTATTTTTGTTAAATTTAATACATCTATTTCTCTTAGTGCAGTTAATTTAACTATAAACTGAAATTAATCTTGAAACAACTATATATTTCTATTTGAACATGATATAAAGCTAATTAAATCTCAATCATCAAACAACCGCTTGCAACATAACGACCTTGCTAACTGACAAACGCTATTTTATAAGCGTTATAATGCACATAAAATGTTTTATTAATAATTTATAGAAAAAACTTCAAGCCAGTTTGTAACTAATTTAAAAATATTGAAGAAACAAAATTTGGTAGACATTAAGCGTCCGAATCCCGGCAGAGGCCAAACCCCAACAGTGCTATGGAGAGTTCTTATATGAGTGGTAGATTTTAGAGCAATAGAGCGACTCCCTCATACCCCACCTGCGGGGCAGGTGAAGTCGATTCCCTTCTACTCAAAAAAGTTCAGAACTCATAGCCCTCACAAACCAAATCAGCAGCCACCAGCGATACGGCGAACTGCCAAATAGAATCGAAAACAAAGTTAACATCGGTTAATTCAAGAAACAGTCATTAAAAAATATAATACGCAAAACGAGAACATGATACTGTTTGAAGACAAAAAGCGCGTTCCTTTAAGAAAACCAGTATGAAATCTTAGAAGGATAAGATGAGAGGTCGAGACAACGTGATATCATATTGTGAAAACGAGTTCTTCACTTTCAAAACAACGTGTTTTGATACAAGACTGTTTATATTTGAAACAATAGGTTCACGTCTTCGCTTTTCAAGTAGGTATAAGTAAAATCAATAATTGTTTTGATATTGTTTAGATAAGTTTTAAATAAACACCTTTTACAAAACAGTTAGGAGAGGATCATCTTATTAATGCATCGAATTTGATAAACTCGAAATATAAATCGTAATAGTGAATTACTATTCGTCATACTCGTTATTTTACTATCTAAACTTGAAGTAAAACTAGGTAAAGAATATATTATAAGTAATGGATGAAAAAAAAAAATGGTACCAAATCAACTCTTTGGAGACAGTATTTCGTACTGTTTTGCTCAATGCAACAGACAGCTGTATTTTTAATCAGTTTTAAAGTCGGTCAAAAATATAAAGCACCTACATTTAACGTGTTTATGATTAACATAACAATTAAAGAAGCTGATAAAATATTTAAGATATAACACGTACTGACGAATATGTTGTTTTCCTTTATAATTTAAATATAAGTTAACAATTTAACCATATTTAAGGTGGAGAAACAACCGATTTTGAATTTAGTCGTCCAGAGGAAAAGGAGAAGGTAGCGTACGTTTGGATTATAGAATTGTTTTAAAATGTGGTTTTAGTATGAAACCTTGAAAAGGAAGGTAAAGAGTACTGGATCTTCTTCTCTTTAACAGGTGCTTACTATACTAGAATCTACAATACAATACTAGAATCTATCCACTTTACTAAATAAATACTGTTCATAAATAAATAATGATTTCAAACTATATTCCGTCCTATATAACAGAAAAGAAGAGATTATCATGGGGTGGTTTAAGGTTGTAAATTGTTTCTTAAAGGTTTCCAGGATCGAGTCGCGGAACCAAACTTTTATTCAGATTAAGGAACTGCAGCTAGTAAGCTCCATAGTTGTAAAACAAATAAAATATAAATTTAAAGTGTAATAGAATTAGATTGTTTAAAATACAACGAAAACTAAAGTACTCGAGCACCTATCAGTTCCAGACGTTGTTTGAGTTATAAGTAATTTAAATGATTTGTTCCGACCAAATATAAACAAACAAGTAAAAACTAATCCGTCTAATGAATTACTTCACGTATTATGTAAATAGATAACAAAGTTGACATCAACATTAGCTAACATCGTCGACATAAAAACACAAATTAACACAGTTTCTTTCACAACAATGGGACAAGAAAATCAAAATTTCGTCACGAACATGAATCATAACATTTGACGCGTTTGAACGAAATTAGTTAGCAAACTAATGAGTCAAAGACGAGAACAGAATTCCAATGATAATAATCACTATCACTCTTATCTTATAATTTTAATTCGATATAGATAAATAAAACGTACCTATAATGCTCAATGTAAACACACAAATACTAAACACTGACAAACTGCACTAAATCACAACAACAGAGATATAAGTTAATATATTAGTAACGATATAATTGGTACAATTTTAAAATTAAGACCGAGTAACGTCGTCAAAGGCGCGAAAGCAACTGACAGAACAGCCTGACTCGCCATGCGCCGGCGCAGGTATAACCCGGACAAAATGAAACCGACACAAAATCTGAAGAAACTTACATCGTTAAAGTACGATACATTTGGGCGGGTTATGTCGTGTTTATTCACCATGCTGGTAATGTATTTTTAGTATGTACGAGCAGGTAATAGTAATAGCCGTAGGGCCAAGGGCTTCGTTGTAGAAATTGATAGTTAGAGCCAGTGAAGTCACGATTGCAACTCCGAGATCGTGTCAAAGCTAAATTTGAAGTTCACGATGTTAACATCTCTTGATTTCTCTAAGGTATTAAAGTGTTCTGAGATAGGAAATGAGGTTTGAAACTTACTACAGAGGTACATAGTGATTCTAATTAAGGTATTGCTTCAGTCAAGCTATCGGTAAAGTTGCCTGCTAATGAAATAAATATTTTTTTTTCATTCTCAGCAGTTTTAATGCCTATAAAGTCCATTTTATTGATGTCAAACATCCAATGCTTGCAGCCGTATTGGGTTTGAGAAAAACAATAAAATCTATTTTTACTTACATTCTTTCAACAAACTTAGATTGATATCATTAGTTAGCTAGTCTTTCAGCTCTGTTTCTATTTTAGTTTAGTTCTTAATTGTTTTGTTAGTTTTTATTTAAGTTATTTGCAAGTAACGTGTTGCTTCATTTGTGCTACTATTTTTGTTTTAATTGACAATTTTTTCGTGAACTATTGTAGTTGATTCGGTTCTGTTTCGTGATCTAAATTCGTCGATGTACCAATCCGGATTCAATAACAAGGAGAGTCAATGTCCTGAGGGCACTGGCCAAGCGTGGACTCTGCCAGGTGTTAGTAGTTTCAAGTTTATCAATATGGTAATTTAAATTGTAATTTTTCTTGGGCTTAGAAGTTTTATCACTTAAACTATTACTAAACGGGTTCTTACCACGATTATTTTTATTTGATTATTTTTATTATGATTTTTTGAACGCCGTTACATACCAAGACTGGTTAAGGAAGCTATTGAAATTTCGAGGAATAGCACTTTTAATCGGGGTGACGGCTTCAAACTATCCTGTATGTGGAATCCAGTGTTAGACGAAAATAAAGCCAAAAAATCTAGTTTTGAGACTGTCAGTATGGTATGTCGAAATGTGAGTTCGAGTTCCAGTGGTACCGGTAAACGAACGAGAAAGAGGGTAGACAGATTTGTCAGCTCTTAAATGACCTACCCGCAGTTCTTCAGTCTTCCCGTGATCATGGCGCTTGAAACAGTGCTGAAATATCGGGACCTCTCAAATAAAAATAATCGTGGTAAGAACCCGTTTAGTAATAGTTTAAGTGATGTAGATAACCGCGAGTGTTTAAAGAAATTTATTAGAAGTTTTATTAATGAATCACGTTTTCGTGAGAAAAAAGTCGGACAAGGTAGAATATTTCAAATCATATCATTTTCATCTATACGATTTACACTTTTTTGTCATAATTCTGTAAAGAAGAATTTAACAAGATCTTTTTTTTTGTGCATAGCTGCAGATAATTTGTATTGTGATGAAGTTTAGCGTTGATGTAAGTAACAAGAGCAAAATTCACATATATTGTTTTACGTGTAACTCGTTTCTGTATAAACTGTCTATCAGATAGTAAGTAGTTCCTTCTGGTCATAGACTTTATTTGTTTTCTCTGTTTATTTAGGACATAACGAATTTAGCTTTTTAAAATGTAAAACATTCATATCGCTTATGGAATTCGTCTCTGATAAGGTTATCATTATCATTATGTGACATAATGTTTTTTTAATGAATACCATATTTTATGGCTTCTTTCTTTGCAGTAGCACCGGTGAAATATTTTATTACTGTCCTTTCCAAATCAGATTTTTGTATTTATTTAATCTGACTTTTTTTTATTTATTTTTTATTGCCATGTAGGCAGACGAGCTAGCGGGCTACCAGATCGTAAGTGGTTACCGTCGCTCATGAACCTCTTCAATGTCAGGGGACATTGAGGGGTCGCTACCTACGACCTAACTTTAAGGACCCTCCTCAAGCCTCGTTTGAAGAAGGACAAGTCATAGCGCTCTGGGAATACCGAAGAGGGGAGCTCATTCCATAGCCGGATGGTGCGTGGCAAAAGTGTTCTTGACTTACAGAATACTTACAATAGACTTACAGATTTGATGTAATACAACTAAGAATTGCATATTTTTACAAATCTTTCCTTTACCTACAATGATGTATTAATGAATCTTATTTCACTGTAGTACTGTTCCAAAATGTGTTACAATTTGTTTCAATGAATATATTCAAACACCACAATCTAAATAGTGTTAATTTATTACTCAACGTATAAAATTAACACTCCACGGCTCATGTGTTCCAGAATGACCTTTATCTATTGAATTAGGTTATATACTTCACTATACCGATATTATATACCATTAAGATACATTATAATACTTTGTTTTAGATATTAACATTAATATCCCACGTTTTTTAATCTAAATTAGGTCATTAGATTAAACTATTTAAAGTATATAATGAGTGTACTGGGAAACACAGTCGTGGTGGCCGAGTGGTTGAAACGCTTGCCTTCCGTACGGGAGGTCGCGGGTTCAAAACCGGCTTGTACCTCTAAATCTTAATATGAAAAAGATTTATGTGCAATTTTTCACAACACCACTGGCTAAAAACGGTGAAGGAAAACATCGTGAGGAAACCTGCATATCGGAAAAGGGTTCTAAAAATCCTTTGAAGATATGTGAAGTCCCCAATCCGCACTAGGCAAGCGTGGTGGACTATGCCTAACGCCTCTTCTGAGGAGACCTGAGCCCAACAGTGGGCAGTAATGGGTTGGTACAGGTGCAGCAATCAAATGTCACTTACAACCAACGCCATTTTTGATCAGTTCCCAGTGATTAGTAAAACACAATCTCCACATCGAATATTGATCACAATTATAATGTACCATTAAATCGAGCATCTGATCAGTCTGGCGCCAGCAGATCAAAGACTTATTGTTTTAGTTTCGTCAAATCGTTTGGCACGAGGAACAAGGAGGAAACGACCTACTAACAATGACGTGTGATTCATATACGACAAGGTAAATAAAGAACATTGGCATATATAGACTGGACTTCTGGAATAGTGAGTGTGTTATTATTTTTGTTAATTCACGAACTGTTCTCATGAGAAGCTATTGGCTTGAGAGCTAGTGTCAATTTTCGGGTAGGTTTTGAGGCAAACTGAAAACTTGGTCAAATTCATCATCATCATCATCAGCCTGTAGACGTCCACAGCTGGACATAGGCCTCCCCCAAACCTCGCCACATCGATCGGTCCTGCGCTGTCCGCATCCAGCCACCTCCCGCGGTCCGGACCAGGTCATCGGTCCACCTTATGGGAGGTCTGCCTACGCTGCGCCTACCAGTTCGTGGTCGCCACTCTAGAACTTTTCGGCCCCATCGGCCATCAGTTCTGCGCACGGTCAAATTAATCAGCTTGCCTCAATTAGCTCTCGAAATATATAAAATACTAGCTGTCCCACGCAACTTCGTCTGCGTCGAAAAAATAAAAAAAAATTAGGGGTGGACTACCCCTAACATTTAGGGGGATGAAAAATAGATGTTGGCCGATTCTCATAGATACCGGATAAGCACAAAAAATTTCAACAAAATCGGTCAAGCCGTTTCGGAGGAGTTCAAGTTCGAACACCGTGACACGAGAATTTTATATATTAGATAGAGATTTTAATAAAGTTCTCTTCCCTCTTCTCATAAACTTTTTAACAGTCAATAGTAATAATTGTTATTTAACTCTTTATTATACTATAATTCTGGAAGAAAGACCGAAATGGTAGGTCGCAGATAGCGACCCCGCAGTGTCCCATGACTTTATAGACATGACCACTTACACTAGCCTGACTTTTTTTTATTGAAAAATAGATAAACGAGCCTACAACCTTTTCAATAATCACACCGCTATGGCATTCAAATGTCGCCTATAGACACTACTAAACAAAAACCAATAGTGGTTCTCATTTGGTTTAAACCCGGAGTTAACACTTGACCTTACGCAGCTGAGTTCGTCATTGTCAACTCGTCAGTTAAGTACAAATTAACTAACGTACTTGTAGCGGCAATGACGCGTATTGTCGCGACACCCGCTATACTTGTTTACAGTTTATTACTCATGTAATAAACTGTAAAGAACCACGCACACTAATGCCGCATCGCATTTTGTAAAGTACATTACATTTTTCCTTTTCAGGGAAAGCAGTCTAAATAAGGTAATTTGAAAAAAAATACGACAGATTCTATGATTTTTAAAAATACCGAAACACCTGGAAATCGTACTTGCTACAAAATTCTCAAAACATGACATAGATAATGTTTTAGACCATGTTCTACCACATGACGGTAAGTTTTACTATCACCCTCTGTAAAAAACCTAACGCTGCCAGCGAGAGAGGAGTAAAAAACGAATCATAAAATAAAACTTAGAAAATAAAAGTTGTGAAAAAATGTACAAAACGTCTGTATTCAGCAATGGAATGTTCTAAATTCAAATAAGCGCGCCAACATCTATTCGAACACAAATTCAAAAAGTATTTACATAAAAGAGGTTTAAATAATAATTAGTTAACCATTCGACTGGGAACGTCACTATTCACTAGATCGCGAAACTGGGGACTTCGTTCGGAATTACTACCCTGTTTGAGCTTCTTTTTAAAATCATTTTTTCCAATAAATATTAATTTAGATTTTTAATTAAACCTTATATTTCTGTACAAGCTTATTATTAAAAGACGATGTATTGCATTTTCAGCGAAAATATATTGTCTCCATAAAATATGAGATGATTAAAAAATGTAAACAAAACAAGTTTTAGAACTGTGCTCAATTTTGGCTCCTGCCACAGACTTGGCAAAAGTAAACAAACCAATTTGGTTGCCGATCCCAGTTGAGTGGTTAAACTATTTATAGATGGCGCTTTTGTCGACAGTACCTAAAGTCAGTTAGGTAGATTAAATAAAATATTAATTGTTGATGTCGCTTACACCCTCTATCCCAATATTAAGCACAGCTACACACTTGCTATTATGTTATTATTTTATCTACTTACTCTCCATCTCGCTACTTATCGTTAAATCTACTGATAATCACGTAACCTCATATCTGTGAATCTCATCGTCGACCTCTGACCTCAACGTCATCACGTCAACTTTTCATTTTGTAATCGTCATCTTAACTTCACTGTTTTCGTTCTCACGATTTCGAACCTTAACCTCGATTCGTGGATAATATTGTTGATATGTATATGCGAAGATGGAAATTGATGCTGGTAATAATGGGATGGTAAACGGTGATTATGTTCGTTGATTTTAAGTAGGAATTATTATAATATTTTTGTTACAAAAATGAAAACGATTTCCATTTTTCTAGAATAACACAAAAGCCAGTCAGATCTTTATTAAATTTTTATGAGATTTTTTCCATATTGTCAGTTTTTTGAAGCATTATCGATATTGATTTACTAGAAAATAAAAACACAGCAAATAGTGAAATCTTGTCCGTTGAAAATTAAGATCCAAAGTACTTACTTCATCAATCTTTACAAGAAAGAAAATCATGACCTTTCTTCGGACACAAGAATTATTCAAATAATCGTAAAGTTATTTAAAGATTTAAAAATATTTATTCAGCCAAAATGTAGTGTAAAATACAATTAATCATTAGATCTGAAAGAAAAAAGAAAGAAAGAAAAACATTTAATGAACACACAATACACGTTTACAAATATACATTTTAAGAAAGACAAAAACAATGCTAACAAACAGTGCAGTGTGCCCATAAGGCCACAGCTCCGCATATGCCGCAGATATATGCTGAGCTGTGGCGTGAAGATATGCAGGAACAAACATTCATTAAAATCGGTTCACTATTCCTTTACCAAGTCTGTCGTAATTTCAAGTCATACTCCGAGGTGAACGTACTATGAGTTTGTACGACAGATTTATAATTGGTGTAATTGTTTCATTGACCTCGACGAAATACTACTAAATCTAATCAATAAAAACTAGATTGATTTCATTGATATACCTATTTTTAATTGTTGATTCATATTGCAAATTATCTTTGAACGTTTACGAGCGGTAAAGAAACGAATTGTTGTAATTGCTTTTAGTTGAAAAGCATTCATTTGATTATTGAATTTTATTATATGTAGGTATAGATTTCTACAGGATGCCAAAACTATTTTTATAAAGTAACACACGATTTTAAACTACTTATACTACATCACTTACACTATTACTAAACGGGTTCTTACCACGATACTGTCAGTGTGGTATGTCGAAATGTAAGTTCGAGTTCCAGTGGTACCGGCAAACGAACGAGAAAGAGGGTAGACAGATTTGTCTGCTCTTAAATGACCTACCCGCAGTTCCTCAGTCTTCCCGTAATCATGGCGCTTGAAACAGTGCTGAAATATCGGGACCGCTCAGTTAAAAATAATTGTGGTAAGAACCCGTTTAGTAATAGTGTAAGTGATGTAGATAACCGCGAGTGTTTAAAGAAATTTACTTATATATACTATTTAATAAATAAACAAATTTTAATATCGTCTGTCCGTTCGTTACGGATAAGTACATTGCATGCTTGTTATACTAAAGGGACACAAAGAGAAAAGTGCATTCGTCTGGCGCCAGAGTTGTTCTTTTGTCGTACAATTATGTATATTTAGTGTGTACTTCAATATTACTAAGATCTTTGGGTTAACAACAGAAAAAGGCATCAGGTAAATGTTTCTAAGAAGTTATTTACGTAAGAAATATGTACAAAAGATGATTTTTAGAATAATAAGAAGATATGCTAGCAAAATTAAATTATTATATAGACATCATTCTTAAAGTGTCTCCGGTGTTTTATTTTCGGAGCATTACAACATGTCCAGGTTTAAGAAGAGTCCTTTGCATCAGGCATCAGCATTATTCTACATTATCTGATATTGCTGAGGTTTTTGGACAGCAGTAGTCGATTGTCAGTTTATTTCTACAAAATTTTCAATAACACTCGTCTTAACGATTTTCTAGCAATATAGTTATTGCATAGTGATATTATGATTATTAGTGAATCAAGTAACTCTATCATCAGAATTGCGGTCGTCAAATTGCTATGAACCCGAACAGATTACTGTAAATGCATTCTGTGGTTTTGCGGTTTTCTTCACCTGAGGAATTTCTAAGAAATAGTAAAACGGATAATTATGATACGCATTCTCTGCTTGCACAGTATTATCAATGAAAATATTTATAGAACTAAGCAATGTTGTTTTTTCATTAAAATTAACGGCAAAAACTGTGAAAAGAGATTAAAATTGCTGAAAGAATTAATTCGATTCTTAAGGAGTAGGTCGTAGGTAAAGTCCCTGCAGTGTTCCTAGTCATCGCAGAGGTCCATGAGCGACGGCAATCACTTACAAACACGTATCCCATTTACTCGTGTGTCTTATAGGCAAATAAAACCTGGTATACATAGCAATTCTCAAATAACAAAACATTTACCACAACCCAGGCTCGTGCCAATCATTTATAAACCATAAAATCAATCAATACCAATTACATCGTATCAATAAACAATAATGCATTACAACAGTTAAAAATTTTGTAATAAAACCTTGCGGCATCCGACCAACAATCAGAAACAAAACGCTGAACACATGCAAATTGACACTGACTTGTTTACCAAAATGGATCTGATGAAATGATTTGAAAACTGCTGACATTGCAAGTTGATTGACACTTTTCTTTGGGCATTAAGGCCCTCCGCACATGGAGCTACTCAAAAGTAACTAATCACAAACTCAAATTACTAACGAGTTTTTTTCGCGTCACCGCCCATACATTGCCATACAGGTACTCACACGACGCGACTAGTCACTAACAAGTTACTAACGCATTGGTAACTGATCACGCGCGACGCGTCGTTTCAGTCGCCGAGCTACTAGGTTACCCGAGTTTACTGCACAGATCAGAAAGTATAGTACAGATGCGACAGCGAAACCGATACCGACCTTATTTTACTATTTTTTCTAGAGTTCAAGTTGCTCACAATTACTGCCTTAAATCAATGCCGAAATTCATTCTGGATCATAAGTACAGTAAAAGGCCTTCAAATGAACCTAGTCTACAACCTACGAAAATACCTACTGCAAATTAAATTTATATAAATTAAAACAAACATTAAAAAAACATTACACAACTTCAATCGCTTTCGCTGTCGCATCTGTACTAGTTTCTGATCTGTGACAGGAGTGACTGAAACCTTGCAATTTGAGTAGCGTCGTGTGCGAAATACAGTTTATAACTAGTTTGTAATTCTAATTACTAACTAATTCCGTCACATTTGAGTAGCTCCATGTGCGGAAGGCCTTACTAATTAGTTGCAATCACAGCAATGTTAGACTAAGTATTTTAGAAGAATTTAGTGCGAGTTGAAGACTTGTAAGATCATTATCGTTTATTTATCAACATACACGGTTCCCTGGAAGAGATCGGTTAGATCGAGATTCCCTTTAAGCGATAAGGCCGCCGATTGATACACTGTATGTTTTGTACAAAATTACTATTATTGTCGTTGCTATGTGGTGTTACAATGAATAATTTTCTATCTATCTATCTATCAAACAGGACTCTTTAATTTTTAAATAAGGAACTTTACTTTAAAGCTTTATCAGCAAGCAGTGTGTGTTCTTTACCGTCGTGCTGCCCCCAAATTCTTTATCTCCGCGAGGGTACCTCACGGTGACCACTCTTCTGTGGCTGTCAAATGTTACATATGGATAGACAAACCTACTAGACAAACGACAATCTTAGTTAATTCTTAATTGAGTGGTTAACAGGGCACTCGGCTCATCTGTCTGATGAGGTAATAAAGAAACTACTGGATTTACGCAAGTACCAAAGTTTGTTAATACTAACGTTGCAGCATAGATAAAAACAAAACGATAAGATATTTCATAATTTAATGACAATCAGTGATGTCATACGATATGCAATACAGCGATAAAATTAATAAAACAATGAAATCTATCGAGTGCAATTTAGATCAATAAAACATTAAGTGGTTGGGCAAATTACATTATTGCATCAGACAGCACTTTTGTATTATCAAGTTGAAAGCAAAACATAATGAGAATTTGGCTCGAATTTCTGATGTTTAGACAAGCTACAATGGTGAATGTTGTGAGTACAGTTTTATATGAGAGATACAATCCGTAACTCATAATTGGCAAGAGTGGTGACTTCTCCCTACTCCGTCTAGTCCAGCAGTACAAAACAAAAGACGGTGACAGCAGACCAATAAAGTTGGAAGTTGACGAGCCAATAACGAAACGCAGCAAAACAAAGCAGAGTTGTTTATGAGCTAGAGAAGGTTTCTTTCGGGATAGACATTGCTCGAGTTCTTTCTTAACGATATTATAGGAACGGGTATTTGCCCACCTCTCACTCCCACCACTGTAACTCCTGTGTAGCCAGGATCCACAGCAGCGACCATCGTAATGACTCTGAGCAGTGAAGCTCAGGCACCCAAGGGAAAGCTAATTTGTCTTGGACCCCGCAACGAATTTAATCAGAAGACGATAGAAGGAGTAGGAAAACATGAGTTTCGATTTTATAGTAATAATCACGGACCTTGTCTTGTAATTTCACGGTTGTTGTACGGGTTACGCAAAGTCACAGCGCACGCGTCTTGCGTTACGCCACCGAAACTTTATTGCCATTAGCGGTAAATCTTGATAGAGATTGATCGACACTTAAAAAAGGTAATTGACTTCGCTGTGTACTTTGTTGCGGGTCTTATTTTGGAAACTGCGCATTTTAAAGAATGTGAGATTCTAAATTTTTGATCGAGTTCCCAAAAGGTGAAGACTGTATTGGAATGAAGTTCCTTATCGCGCGTTATCGAAAGGGTGCTAGACGGAAATTCTTATGAAAAAGTTGTCACGACACTTTTTTTGTTTTAGATGATTATCGCTAGATGGCGCTGTGATTAAAATCTTTTAAAACAATTCCTTATTTTGTTTTATATGATTAATGACAGATGGCGCTGTGATCAAAATATTTTATTTATTTATTTTTATTTATTCTATTTCTAAGTAATTATTATAACTTAAAATAAAATAATAATTATTTTTTTTATAATAAAATTTTATTACAATTCCCTCACTAATTAATCGAAAGGAACTTCGTTCCATCCGGGTGTCCCTTGACACCTCTCAAGTTTTTTTGTTTGTGTATATTTCGAGTGGTTCTTGTTCCATATAAAAGAAACGCCTGTGATTAAAAAAGTATCTTTATAACGGTAAAGGAATTAACGAATTCCTGAGTGTGTTTTCTATTCATTTTCTGGGTGAACCGATTGCGATGACTATTTTTGTTACAAAGCTATTGATATCAACCCATTTAAATTTGATAAAGATCTGACTAGTAGTTATTGTTCTATTCTTAAAAATGGAAACGGTCGTATTAATTTTTTGTAGAAAAAATCTATTTTATTTCGATAACATAATCAAGTCTCAGGATAATTCAGAAACAGTACCTACTTTTATTATTTTTCAAACACTAAAAATAATCTTCGATCGATTCGATTTGAAATATCGATCGACCCAGAATACTCTAACAAAGTTAATAACACATACCAAAGGGAATAAGGTGTCCGAGATTATTAACCATCGACATTATGTTTGTCGGGTTTCGTAATAAGTCTCCATCGTATTAACGGTACAAGATACATTAAGCCGTTTCCGATGATTGGTTTTCAATTCCCTTAATCATTAATATTCATTAGTTTAAAAATTTTATTGTATTTTTTTCCAATTTTGATATATGATAGTGTATCTTTTACTATAGCGGTATTTGTGTGCAAAACCTTCTATAATACAGTTTTATAATAAATACATTATTTAGGACATACCCTAAAAAAAATCGACGAAAAAAAAAGTAACAAAAAATAAATTCTCTATGTCTTGTAATAACGGTATCTGTACCTATAACCTATTAATATCATCATCATCATCATCATCAGCCTATAGACGTCCACTGCTGGACATAGGCCTCCCCCAAACTTCACCACATCGACCGGTCCTGCGCCATCTGCATCCAGTGACCTCCCGCAATCTTGACCAGATCGTCGGTCCATCTCCTCATTTCTGATTTGATCACGCAGAGAAACACCCAGCATAGCCCTTTCCATTGCTCTTTGAGTGACTCTGAGTCGTCTAATAAGACCCATCGTGAGCGGCCAAGTCTCTGATCCATAGGTCATCACTGGCAACACACACTGGTCGAAGACTTTTGTCTTGAGACACTGCGGAATTGTGGACGAGAAAACTTTCCGTAGCTTCCCGAACGCTGCCCAACCGAGTTGGATTCGTCGCTTGATCTCTGCATCAATATACAGTTTCATAATTACTATACCATTAAAAAAACCCTAAATAAACCTCGCCAAATACAATAAAAAGATACAAAAAATACCCCAAAATTCCGCAACAATGGCACTATTTGTTTAGTTTAGTCGTCTGGCAACCCGGCTACCGTGTGTTACCATATTTACAAAACAAACACAAAAAGGGAAAAACTCCCGTTGCATGAGACTAAAATAAAACCCTATTTTTCCAGTCTGGTCACATCGCGCTTGAATAGTTTTTGTGATATTATTAGTCAAGTCTACAATAGGTGGAAAAAGTTTGAAAAATTGCACACTATAATAATATTCCCTTTTCTACAATTTAATCCATACTGAAGGACTTTTTTGTTTGTTTGAACGCGTCAATCTCAGGAATTACTGGTCCTATTTGAAAAATCATTTCAATGTTTCATAATCGAGTCGAAGAAGAGCTATATTACATTTTCAAAAAATACAAATGAATCTCCTCTTTTTTGGAAGTCGGTCAAAAAAATAAGTAGGGATCTGTACTTAAAGTCCAATAATGTCATCATCATCATGATTGATTGAACTTAAAGTCCAATAAATGTGGGCTACATTATTACAATATACAAAGTGTATAAAATGACCTGAAATATGTAAAGCCCTTTGTGGTTTGGTCGAAGCTATGCAGGTGAGCGTAAAAATAAATCAAATTATTGGAACGAAGTTCCTTATCGCGCGTTATCGAAAGGGGGTTAGACGGAAATTCTTATGAAAAAGTTGTCACGACACTTTTTTGTTTTAGATGATTATCGCTAGATGGCGCTGTGCTTAAAATATTTTATAAAACAATTCCTTATTTTGTTACATTATATGATTAATGCTAGATGGCGCTGTGATCAAAATATTTTATTTAAGTTATTAAATAAAAAAATAAAATTTTATTATAATTCCCTCACTAATTAATCGAAAGGAACTTCGTTCCATCCCTTGACACCTCTCAAGTTTTTTTTTCAACTAAAAGGTTAAACTAAATTAAAGTTCTTCTTATTAAGATTTGCTTATCATGTCATCATTTCCCTTGTCACAAAACTAATCTTGGTTGAAACACTTACCTAGAACTCACTGCAAAACTACCTAATATTTTTGAGGAATATTAATTGTAAATTAAAATTCAGTACGCATACATTCAATAATGTTTAACAAATATGTATGTACGATTGTATGTAAATCAAAAGCGACACCCAAATAATATTTTATAGGCGAAATTATACATTACATACAAACGGTTAATTTGACTGATAAATGTATTAGTAAGATCTCCACGAGACAGGCTTGACCTAGTGTGGAGATCTAATGGTTAATTGTATATTATACACTGTAAATTTTGCCTGAATAAATATTTTTAATCTAATCTAATATAATGAATTTCCATTCGAACGTCTACTTATAAGCTCTGATAGTTCCTAAAATAAAAAAATTGAATTCTCCTAAGTTTGAAATCGTTGATACAATTCTGATCGTATTATTAGAGCAATACTCTTTCTCTCTCTTACATTTTTTTTTTCGGTTTACAGCAACATAAACGGCTTCAAAGACGCCAATGGTATGCATTCCATCTAACAGATTTACTTTCTTTTGTCTGTTTACCTATGAAACTGTTAAAGCTAGGTACCTTGCTAGTCTGACTAATGATCAATCTCTATTAGGGCTGTACCATTTGGCCGGCCAAGCCGGCTAAAAAAGTTAGCCGAATTAGCTGATTAGCTAGCTAATCGGCTTAGCTGGTTTAACCGGGTAAATGAATTAGCCGACGGCTAAATAGCGAATTTTTTTTCACCCCATCATGTTCAGACTCTAATGAAACGTCTTGATGAGTTTTTTGCGTAGAGGATGAATTTAAAGGTCTGATGATGGAGCTGGAAGGTGGCTACAGGAACTCCGTCAATGAGCAAGATAACCTCATCGTGTTTGGGCTCTAATAAAGCGTCCTGATGAGTACTTTGCGTAGAGAATGAATGTGAAGGTCTGATGATGGAGCTGGAAGGTGGCTACAGGAACTCAGTCAATATGCAAGATAACCTCATCGTGTTTGGGCTCTAATGAAGCGTCCTGATGAGTACTTTGCGTAGAGGATGAATGTGAAGGTCTGATGATGGAGCTGGAAGGTGGCTACAGGAACTCAGTCAATATGCAAGATAACCTCATCGTGTTTGGGCTCTAATGAAGCGTCCTGATGAGTTCTTTGCGTAGAGGATGAATGTGAAGGTCTGATGATGGAGCTGGAAGGTGGCTACAGGAACTCCGTCAATAAGCAAGATAACCTCATCGTGTTTGGGCTCTAATGAAGCGTCCTGATGAGTACTTTGCGTAGAGGATGAATGTGAAGGTCTGATGATGGAGCTGGAAGGTGGCTACAGGAACTCAGTCAATATGCAAGATAACCTCATCGTGTTTGGGCTCTAATGAAGCGTCCTGATGAGTTCCTTTCGTAGAGGATTAATGTGAAGGTCTGATGATGGAGCTGGAAGGTGGCTACAGGAACTCAGTCAATATGCAAGATAACCTCATCGTGTTTGGGCTCTAATGAAGCGTCCTGATGAGTTCCTTTCGTAGAGGATGAATGTGAAGGTCTGATGATGGAGCTGGAAGGTGGCTACAGGAACTCAGTCAATATGCAAGATAACCTCATCGTGTTTGGGCTCTAATGAAGCGTCCTGATGAGTTCTTTGCGTAGAGGATGAATTTAAAGGTCTGATGATGGAGCTGGAAGGTGGCCACAGGAACTCCGTCAATAAGCAAGATAACCTCATCGTGTTTGGGCTCTAATGAAGCGTCCTGATGAGTTCTTTGCGTAGAAGATGAATGTGAAGGTCTGATGATGGAGCTGGAAGGTGGCCACAGGAACTCCGTCAATAAGCAAGATAACCTCATCGTGTTTGGGCTCTAATGAAGCGTCCTGATGAGTTCTTTGCGTAGAAGATGAATGTGAAATATTTTTAGTTTTAAACATGCCCAAACACGATGAGGTTATCTGAGGAGTTCCTGTAGCCACCTTCCAGCTCCATCATCAGACCTTCACATTCATCCTCTACGCAAAGAACTCATCAGGACGCTTCATTAGAGCCCAAACACGATGAGGTTATCTTGCTTATTGACTGAGTTCCTGTAGTCACCTTCCAGCTCCATCATCAGACCTTTAAATTCATCCTCTATGCAAAGAACTCATCAGGACGCTTTATTAGAGCCCAAACACGATGAGGTTGTCTTACTTATTGACGGAGTTCCTGTAGCCACCTTCCAGCTCCATCATCAGACCTTCACATTCATCCTCTACGCAAAGAACTCATCAGGACGCTTCATTAGAGCCCAAACACGATGAGATTATCTTGCTTATTGACGGAGTTCCTGTGGCCACCTTCCAGCTCCATCATCAGACCTTTAAATTCATCCACTACGCAAAGAACTCATCAGGACGCTTCATTAGAGCCCAAACACGATGAGGTTATCTTGCTTATTGACGGAGTTCCTGTGGTCACCTTCCAGCTCCATCATCAGACCTTTAAATTCATCCTCTACGCAAAGAACTCATCAGGACGCTTCATTAGAGCCCAAACACGATGAGGTTATCTTGCTTATTGACTGAGTTCCTGTAGTCACCTTCCAGCTCCATCATCAGACCTTCACATTCATCCTCTACGCAAAGAACTCATCAGGACGCTTCATTAGAGCCCAAACACGATGAGATTATCTTGCTTATTGACGGAGTTCCTGTGGCCACCTTCCAGCTCCATCATCAGACCTTCACATTCATCCTCTACGAAAGGAACTCATCAGGACGCTTTATTAGAGCCCAAACACGATGAGGTTGTCTTACTTATTGACGGAGTTCCTGTAGCCACCTTCCAGCTCCATCATCAGACCTTCACATTCATCTTCTACGTAAAGTACTCATCAGGACGCTTCATAAGAGCCCAAACACGATGAGGTTATCTTGCATATTGACTGAGTTCCTGTAGCCACCTTCCAGCTCCATCATCAGACCTTCACATTCATCCTCTACGCAAAGTACTCATCAGGACGCTTCATTAGAGCCCAAACACGATGACATTATCTTGCTTATTGACGGAGTTCCTATGGTCACCTTCCAGCTCCATCATCAGACCTTTAAATTCATCCTCTACGCAAAGAACTCATCAAGACGTTTCATTAGAGTCTGAACATGATGGGGTGAAAAAAAATTCGCTATTTAGCCGTCGCGCGTCGGCTAATTCATTTACCCGGTTAAACCAGCTAAGCCGATTAGCTAGCTAATCAGCTAATTCGGCTAACTTTTTTAGCCGGCTTGGCCGGCCAAATTGTACAGCCCTAATCTCTATGCTGTCTTGCATATCTTTTTTGAAAAGTAAATCGCGTGACTTCCACTCGCGCCTGGGGTATGTGGAAGTCGAACCGCACTTAACCACTCACACGTTTTAACAGCTGAAGTCAAAACCCCCGTTGTTGTTCAGGATGACGTAACGAACGCTAAGGCTTACCTATCGCCCCAATACTCATAGACACTTACTTACTTACGAATGCCGCAGTACGTAACGCGTCGTGTCGTATCTCATAACCCCGTGTTGTTCTGGCCTCAGCCGAGGTTCGGACGCTGAGTGTGAGCGGTTGGAGGTTTTAGTGCGGTTCAACACCTACTCCTAGGTAGTACTACTACTCCTAGACACTTACCTGCAAAAGGTACATCACAGACGTATTCCTCGACGCAGTTATCTGTGTTCCCGCTGCGGTCCGTGGCGCCACTAGCGACGGACGCAGCCGAAGCCGCGCGAAGTAGATTTACTTCAGTCTCAGTCTGACTGTCGCGGAGTGTTGATCTTCTTTTGTATTCCTGTATGGAATTATGGGGTATTTCAGTAGGGTTACTTATAAGCCATTTATTTCATTTACACAGTAGATATTACGTTTTGACCAGTGGCGTGCAGTCAATAGCGTACCTTCATGCATTTTCAACGGGTTCTTACCACGATATTTAATTAATTGAGTTGTCTCGATATTTCAACGTTGTTGCAAACATCATGATAACGAGAAGACTGGATACTGCGGGTCGACTTAAGAGCAAAAATCTGTCTACCCTCTTTCTCGTTCGCTTTTGGCTAGTACCACTGGAACTCGAACTCACATCACGACACACCACACTCACTGTATCTACAACACTCTCTGAGCATGAACCCTTAGTGACTGTTGTGTTTGTGATCATGACGTTTGCAACAACCTTGAAATATCGAGACAACTCAATTAATTAAATATCGTGGTAAGAACCCGTTTAAAATGCATGAAAGTATTATAGAAAACCGCGAGTGTCTGAATAACATTACGTACCTATTAAATTGATTTGAAAATTTTATTTAAGTTTGCTAGTCTTTTGGGCTTGTTTTACTAGTCTTAGCAAGCACTCTTACACGAAATCCACGCTCTAAATGATTGTATTAAAACGTTTCTTTAAAATAAATTATCAAAATACCTAACTATTAAAAAGTAGTTTTTTTTGTTATTTCCATGTAGGCAGACGAGCCAACGGCCCACCTGATAGGAAGTGGTTACCGTCGCTCATGAACCTTTGCAATGTTTACTCCTGTTTTCGATTTCAAGCGAATTGCTATACAAAAACAATAATAATACTTCTAGTTTTTTTAATGCTAAATTAAGTAACCAAGTATGCGGCACAGTTGATGGATAGTAAGTACCGTTGTCCGTTGCGTAGGACCTCTGCCAATGTCAGGGCATAGTAAAGCTACTTTTTGACTATAAAATATATTTTTAATGGACATCTAAAAATTAAATTTTAAAAATTCTTCTTAACCTAACCTAGTTTTAAGAAGGACAATTTATATTTGAAAACCAGATGTAGTTATTTCCTTTACGGTATAAAGGAGTCCTGAAACGAACTCTTGAGCACCTACCATAGGTTTCTCTACACCACCTTTGGTTGACTGGTAGAGAATGCCTTAGGCATTAAGTCCGCCATTGTACCTTTTGTGCATGAAGTTGAATAAATAAATAAGAATGAAATGGATTTAGAATAATCAAAACTCATTAAATTGGAGTTACTTAAAATAAATAAGCCATATCAGTCGTACATTCTCAACTGAACTAACAACACATCTTCGAGATAGTTGCTTTAATATTTTCGTCAGGCGAGAAACAGTTTCATAAAATCATCAGGCACTTTGTCTATTTTAAAATACATTGCTAAGAGTTATTAAAAAGGCGGAATTTTACAAACGTATTTTCGTATGTTTTCTAATTGAAAAAAACACATTACATTATTGTGCTGCAAAGTATAACATTTAAAATCCTTGTATTTCAAGTTTTCAAGGAACTAACTAAACAACTAAATAATAAGCAAAAATTTATACTTACTTGAACTGTCAAATAAAAGGTGCATTTTCTACAAAACAGGGTGAAACAAAATAATTCTACAAATAAAAAATAAAAAGACATAAAATAAATTTATTGCGTTAACTAAATAATAAAGCTAATTTAAAAAATACAACGAAAGTTAAATTAAACATCAAAATAATGTAAAACAGATAAGTAAATAATAATATTGAAAAAAATGTGGTGAGACTTTAACAGTACATCAGGTTAATATTTTCGTATACCATCTTTACAATACAGGGTGATTTTTTAGAGAGGGTACATATTGCAGGAGGGTGATGAGTACTCTGTTCTAATATGGAATATTACAAAAAATAGGTAAATTTACAATTTTTTTTTTAATCAAAATTCGACAAAACTACCTCAAACATAAACAATTTCGGCTTAAAGAGTGTTGACTAACGACCTCTAGTGATCTCGCGCACCCCACACCTCCGCCACACCCATCAGCTGTCGAAAAACCATCATTTTGCAAGAATTTTAGATATTTTTAAGTTGCGATTACTAAGGCATTAAGCCATATACTTTGGTAATAATATTTTTACTGGTCGTATATAACCATCAGCTACCATATGTATCAACCTACCTTCAATATGTACCCTCGCTAGGAAATCACCCTGTATAATTCAATATAAAATCGAACGTATTAAATCACTTCTCAATGCATAGTGTTTTTTGTCTTTGATAGTAAATTCGTTAATTTAAAAAGATTACTCAAAAACGGTCAGTCACAACCACATAAAATTACAAATTTATTAGTATCAATGTAAATGGAATATATTTACTTAAACTAAACGTATCGATACTGTCATGATGGTAAAAATAATCACGAATAACGACTTAACTGTAATAGAGTCACTTTTGACGTATTTAAAATAATTAAGTAGAAAAATGACCTATTCAAAGTAATTGTTACGAAAAGGCATTTTGTGCTAAAACTATTAATAATTAATAATTTTACTTCACATTTTCTAATTAATAGTCGCTATTAAATGTGATAAAAAGACACAAATTTATTTCATCATGAGATGGTTATAATACCAAAGTGACTCTATTTGTGATAAGTCAAAATTATGTAGATAATAATTGTAATCGATTATAAAAGCAGGTAACTACGTAAATGCAATTTTGAACTCATAATGATAAAATCGATAATTTATCGATGTCTCTTCAATTGTTATTGTAAGGTAAAGAAATGGTTTATATAAAAACAGGAATATTAAAATTATCATTGGAACAGATTACTGATTCGATGCAGTAGATTTTTTTTATATATCAAATCGAAAATCGATCCCACAATATTTTTTGATGTAATCTAATTCCATATTCGTTATTGCTCAATTGCACAATCAAAATAATTTTGTAAAAATCAAAAAAAAAGACTAAAAAGGACTGACTGTTTAAAATAAATTGAGCAATAACAAAATTTTACACAAAATCACTTAGCACCTTAATAAAACTAATACTAATAGATATACCTATTTACATAAATTATAAAACTACTATAAAATAAAAGCACCAGCGAATAATATAAAATAATTATTATCATCAACTCTTTGAAACTACGCCTTGTGACTTTTTTCGAATTCGTATCTCTTCTACAACCTCCATTATTAGCTGAAATATTTTAAAAATAATAAACAATAATAACAAAAATTTAAAAAAATAAAAATATTTGGCCATGCTCATGCAAAGCAAAATTTAATGACATTAATTTAGTTTTAGTATAGAATTTGAGTTTTTATTCGAATCATTGCAATAATAAAATCGAGATAATGATTAGTAGTGACAACAATACAATTTGTGATGTGTCTTAAAATAACAGTTATTTTTTTAGTAATACTGACTAATAGCTCATACCTAATTCAATCGATTTAGTTTCAGGCGTTTGTGACATTAATGTGTTGTCAAAATTACATTTGATAGCGGATATAGTGTCATAATCTACCATACAAGACTTTTAGTACAAAAGTGACACTTTACTAAAAAAAACTAGAACGAGCCACTTTGCTAACAAATTTTCTCATAGTCAATATTTAGATAAAACACAGTTCTAGTTGAGAACCTAAATACACCTTAAATGGTATTAGAATAAGGTCACTATTGCACTAAAATCTTACTAAATTCTAAAACTACATCACTCAGGACTAACCTGACTTAAGGGGCGAATCTTCTCGTGAATACTGTTCTCGGCCTGTCTCGCTGAGGGTGGTGGATGATCAGGCGTAGGGGGCTGTTCATAATGTGTCGGCGATGAAGGAATACCGACCTTCTGACCGTCGCAATAACGCTCACAATCGCTCGGACTATTCATCGATTGGTCGTCAAGGAGACTTTCTAAAGAACTCCTTTCCTGATTCGAGTATTTTCTAACTCGACTCATGTCGTCGTTTGGGCCGAAACTTCTTCTCAACTTTCTTCTTGGGTTCTGCTCTTTTATGACGACATTTTCGTACATAGCAGTGATGGCGACTGGCTGTGAGCGTTGCTTTAGACTTGGTCGAGGGTTAGGAATGGGGATCACTCTTAAGGAGTTGTGGTTCTCTTCGTATTCTGAGTAAGAGAGTTTACTGTCCACGTAATGGTCGACAGAACGACCCAGTTTTAGGTAGTGTTTTCCGCCCTGTAACAAAAGAGAACACAATGATATATTTATTAACCTTATATGGCAATTACACAAGTTAAGAAGACAGTTTTGTTGCAAGACCTCGTTTATATTAAAACCAAGATGCAAAATCCCAATGACGAAAATTAAGGGTTAGAATGATGATGTAATGTTTTACGTAATTATAAATAGGTTGTGCTCTGTGAAGTTAAATTTCCATTTCACTTTATTTGGACGCTGGCGTGCCATAAATAACGTCGCGTTTAGGTTGAGTTTTTTACGATTCTAAGTTGTGACATTAATTTTGTAAATTGCACTAGCGAGTTGAAGGATCATGACAGTTTGACATAACTTATTCAGGGCTTACAAAGACAGGTATTATTGGTTCAGCAGAACACCAGCTACAATATCAGATTCTTCCTACGTGTACCTGTATATCGTCCAGATCATCCTGGCTCCTGGCATGCGGCCTGAGCTCATAGCTGTACCCGGACGAAGGGGAGTTAGCGTGAGTGGGGGACACTGACAGGTTTCTCCGTGGAGGCTTCTTGGGAGGGGTGGGCTGTAAGATACGACGCTGTTAGGCTGGTTAGAGTGGAAGCTAAGCTTAGGGTGATGACAGGTTTGAATGGAATGAAGTGTTTTGGTCTGATGTTGGATCTGGTATTAAAAAGTTGTGATTAAGTGTGGAAACGTGTAGTTTTAATGTGACCCGTTACATGCTTCGAATATGTCGGTATGAACAATGTTTCTGAGTTTAAAACTGATATGTTTTATATAAAACTGTCATTATCCACCCATTATTTGGCATGTAGATAGATGCCCATGTTAACGCACGTGTCAACCTCTAATCCAATCATAAACCTCTTAATCATTAAGTTAATCTGCACTTTTGATCTTCTACCACTCTGCTTCACAAAAAACAACAGTAATGACACAGATTAGCTTATTAGATATAACCTATTACCTAATCTGTAATGTAACTAGTTCAGTCTAATAGGCTGCAAATTGTTCTATATCGGTCTCATCTCATTGTCATCGGTGGAACGAGATAAGTGCCCACAATTGAGTAATAGAGAATTTGTAAGGCGACCAGGATAAGTCCTGGTGTTGGTCCAAGTTGTGAGAGACAGTCGATACTAAATAAAGACATTTGTAGATTGTGTAGTCGAAAATTTTGAGACTGACTCATGCAGGAAATTAAACAACCCTACCTTAAAACTATATTAGAATTTCTTAAGTAATTAGCAAAATTTGTTTACTAGCACTAAGTTTGGCTTGTAGCGACTTACACAAAAAAGGGACAATTACATTTCAAATATATTGGCAATATATTCACGCAGTATTTTTGACAATATTAACAAGTATTGAGTATAACATTTTAAAGAAAAATAAGTATACCTATTGTTTGTTGCTATACATTACACACTGTATTGACAATATTCCAAATATTCACAAAACATTTTGCACGCGGGCAGCCTATGACTTGTACCGAATAGCACAGCCCAAGTGGTCCAAGTAATTCAATCCGATCCTTTGGATGAGGAGTAAATTGGCTGCAGCCGGTCACTGAATGGACAATTTTCTACGTTAAAGGATTTGAACGTTATATCTTGCAAATAGTGTTAAATTGTCGATTACTATTATCTGTACCTATTTTAATTTATGTTCCCATGTCTATTGGCTGATGATGAACCTATGCTTAATTGTTGACAAGTTTTCTCCTATGGACAAGTATTACATGGATGTGTGTTTATCATGTACAGAAGCTTTGAAAAACAGATTATACACTATTAGTTTTCTTAAAATACAATAAAACACCAAATTAAACACGAATATATCTATGTCTGGTCTATATCGATGTCCATCGGCGAGTCCCCAACTTGAACCACTAGTTGTGAGCTTCGTTCGTTGATACCTGATTATGATTTTATAACATCACTTTTATTAACGGATTACGTTTTCTACTCATTATACGCATTACTAGTTTAAAATTTCATAACCGGCTTCCGTAACACCACAAATCCGGCACAAGCTTCAATATTAAATAATATAAATCAAATAAACAAACCGGCAATGTTTTAATGCGTTTGTTTCATCGCTCTCATGTTTGGTTCAGACTAATGTGCCCTAGTTCCTTGGGAAGAACTCTGCGACCCACATTCTTGGTTTACGAATAGTCTAATTGATGTTCGACGTAATGCACAGATGCTTACATAAAATATACTAGATTGGAACGTGAATGGCTAACTAAAAATTACCAAAATCAAAAATTTAGTATCATTGGCTCTACTGCGCATTTCTGAACGTAAAGATTGGAATATTTTAGAAATTCTGAACATCACATCTGAACTGCAATAATGAATTCTCTGTTGTTTCATATTTAAATTGTTTTAAACGTTTGTAAACACTTCGTTGAGTGTAACTTTTTTGGAGAGACTGTTTTGTTCGGTACAGAGTATCTAGTAGATCCATGTACAGATGCGTTTAATTCATACGTTTTTTAACATTCCATAACAGTTCCATGCTTGTTTACGTAGTGTAATGAATGTTTTGTGTTGCGGTGGCACACATCTATGCCTCAAGATATCCCCTAGAGTGACTGCCACTGAGTGTCTTCTCAGTATTCAACACTTTTGAAAATCTGTATGCTAAGACGTTTAAAACCAACCGGCTTGTACTACTAAATATTAATTTAAAAGGAGTTAAATGGTGATATAAAACATCGTAAGGAAACCTGCATAGTAGAAAAAGATTCCAAAAATCCTTCGAAGATATGTGAAGTCCCCAATGCTCATTGGTTAAGCGTGGTCGACTGCCTATTCCCTCTACTAAGGAAACTTCAGCCCAGCAGTAAGAAGTAATGGGTTGTAACAGTATACCATTAAGATTTTAGCAAGTGTTATTAGATACACTACACAAATTCAAATAGTTTCAAAAGATTTTAATTAGTGTTTCCCTTCATCGTTTTCGCCAGTGCTATTGTGTAAAAACTGCAAATCTTTTGTCTGTTTCATTACAAGATCCGTTCGATTCACGCGCGTTTACGCAACAATACCGAAATACAGTATTGTTGAATGCAGTTATTTCCCGTGTATAATTCATTAGTAAACGTTGATAACGCAATCGTGGATATAGCTTCTTAGGCAAGAGTTAATCGAATTATATTTTGAACATAAAATACTGGATTCTGTTTCTCTAAATACCAGTGATGTGCAGGATCTCAGTACGCTTGATTTCAATAATGAGGAAGCTACGTAGTAAAAAAATAATAGTCAGATGATAATTTAAATTTTCGTCCACAATACCGCAGTGTCTCAAGACAAAACTTCTTCGACCAGTGTGTGTTGCCAGAGACCTATAGATCAGAGACTTGGCCGCTCGTCTTATTAGACGACTCAGAGTCACTCCAAGAGCAATGGAAAGGGCTATATGCTAGGTGTTTCTGTGCGTGATCAAATCAGAAATGAGGAGATCCGCAGAAGGACTAAAGTAACCGACATAGCCCAAAGAACTGCATCTTTGAAGTGGCAATGGGCAGGATACATTGTGCGAAGAACGGATGGCCGTTGGGGCCGAAGATCGCGGGAGGTCACTGGATGCAGATGGCGCAGGACCGGTCGATGTGGCGAGGTTTGGGGGAGGCCTATGTCCAGCAGTGGATGTCTATAGGCTGATGATGATGATGATGATGATGATGATGATGATGATGATGATGATTTAAATGAGACCACATAATATTGTAAAGTATTGGCGATGAAATTGATTATTTATTGAAGTCATACCTATTCTAAAATTGCTGATGAACCGTGTATTAAATCAGAGAAATAAGAAACTAATCAATAATAAAAGCAACAGTCACCTGAACATCCTAACAATAACTACACAAAATGAGCATAATTTCACAACATCCTTACAGAAAACATTAATACAAATCAAAAATTTAAGTACTCATAAACAAATTACAAAGACATGCAGTTTCTCGGAATGTAAGAAAGCATGAAGTACATCAAAGAACCGCCGGATAAATAGGAGATGCAACGTCAACATGACGTATGCTGGGAGGCGCCATCGCCTTAATATGCTCGATATAGGGCTGCCAGATGAGTTAAGTAAAATGAATAATGAACTTAACATAATTTGTCATTCGTCCAGTGAATTTTAAAGGTTATATCAACACCCTTCGATTTATTAGTATTATTTTTATGAATATCTAAAGTATTGGTGACGTTCCACTTAGTATTGTTCATCACCGTCTGTTGCGGATTCGTGCCCATGCAAAAATACTGACAAATCTAGAAGGCTTAATTGATATAATCAATGTTGACTTTATGAAAGAATAAATAATCCATGAGCGACGGTAACCTCACGGTACACATAATAATATATGCCTAAAATACTGGTTTTGAGTTGATTCGTATGACATACCTGCAGTTTTTACAATTCAACTGTGCAGGCAAACTTGTCAGGTATATGCTAAATTGTATGACCAACAGAAGGAAACCTAATTTTGACTGTCACACCAACAAATTCAGAAGTCAATACCACTATTGGGATTTATGCTCGTATTAATATTGGCAACCCTGGGTAAAGCTGAGTTAAAGTCGCCGATATATTGACCGTGACTGATCGAGTTGATTTGACGTGATGAAGTGTAAAGACGGGATGTAATTCTTATTGCTCTTTTATGTCGCTGAGAATCAACTGATTTTACAAAAGGTGCCTAGTTACTTTAACACCAATTCCAAGAAGCACATTTCATGAAATATTAAATCTCTATACGTATTATAACAGCATTATATTTCTACTGTACTGTGCGTAAATGAAGTTAACAAACTAAGAATCACGTTACAAAACAGAATTACTGAAAGATAACTTGAGAAAAGCTTAGTAAAATATCTATAATGAAAATAATGTATCATATTCCAGACCCTCAAAATGAAGTTTTGATGAAATCAACAAGACTTAAGAAATCAGGACAACGTTTCTTACAAACAATAACACCTCTAAAATTCTAAGTCCGTATGTGAAAAAACTGAGATCCGGATCTCAAGAGTACAAATAAGTACACATTTTAAACATAATAAGAACATATGTGATCTGCGCAAGACACATGTTAGCGAGGCGTAATTACCAACAAATATCCTGCCACACGAAAATAAAACTTATTATATTCGTTGAAACCAACCGATGAAAGAATGAAACCTGTTAACGTTTTAGGAAGAATATTGAAGAAACAAACAAATTGATGCTGGTGAAATATTCTTTGTAGATTGATGTTAAAAAACAGTTTAGTAATAAGAAAGTCAGAAAGAAAATCAGGAATCAGTCAGGAAAATCAGTCAGTTTAGTAATGGAAGTCGTGGTGGCCGAGTGGTCGAAGCGCTTCCTTCCGAACGGGAGGTCGCGGGTTCTAATCCGGCCGGCTTGTACCTCTAAATCTAAAAGTGAAAAAGATTTATGTGCAATTTTTCACAACACCACTGGCTATAAACGGTGAAGGAAAACATCGTGAGGAAACCTGCATGTCGGAAAAGGATTCTAAAAATCCTTTGAAGATATGTGAAGTCCCCAATCCGCACTGGGCAAGCGTGGTGGACTATGCCTAATCCCTCTTCTGAGGAGTCCTGAGCCCAACAGTGGGCAGTAATGGGTTGGTACAGAATAAGAAAATTAAAAATTAGAAATGAATGTTGAAGAACAACGATGTAAAAGCTAAAGTCAACAGACAGTCTGGACTATAATAATATATTATAGTCAGTAGGTTAATAAACTTTAAAGACTCGTTAAGAGGTCGTAAAAATCTTCTCGTTAGTTACAACTTAATTTGGTATAAAGAAATTGAAATCGGCTTCCACATCCAATCTTGTTTATTAATTAACATTCAAATCAATAATAGAGTGATTACTTTAAAACTGTTTTAATTAAGAAGACATGCAATAGTAAACAAAGGAGAAAGTCTTGAAATTTTTATAGTACTTTCTGTCGAATCTACATTTTCGTAATTACCAATGGTCATCAAGAATTCCGGGAAGCAATCTTTTTCTATGAATACTATGCGTAGTATTAGTGGTGGATAGTATATTTGAAAAAATCGTTTGATAAAAAAGGGAAGAGGAAAAAAATCGAAGCGCTTATTCTAGTTGACGAAAAAAAATGGTTGCCTGTAAAGTCGGTATACGGGCGAACGTTTTACGTGACAACGACTCGGGCATGGTTAGCCCGCCTAAGAGCGAGAGAGACAGACATAAAAAAGTGAAAGGCACGCGTGCCTCTCACTCGCTCTCATTGTGAGCGCATAACGTGAGCGGAGCGTAACGCAGTTTCTTGAAGTGTCACCCGGCAAACCAATTTATAAGACGTTGTCACGTCAAAAGTCTAGTTGACATATAGACGAAAAAGATAATAAACATACAAATATAACACAGACTCTCAATAGCTTACATTCCTTACTTCAGTTTTAGATGGAAGGAAATCGAAAAAACAGTAGAAATAAAACAACTAAAAGCTTCGTCGAATTTGTAAGGAACACCTTGTTCCAGCTATTTATAGTAGAGGAGCCCAAGCGGGGATTCCGGGATTTACTACAGCGCGGCAGATTAATATACAGGGGGTACCTTGTACCCGGTTAAGTACCTCCACAAAATATGAGGCCCATATCTAAGGCCGCCCGTGAAGGATACAGGATCAGATTAGTAAAAAAAAATTGACGATCAGAAATTCTCGAGCGCGTCAGATTAAGCTAGGGTGAGTTAATTACATCCTAAAAAGTGTATATTCCAATAATCTGACAATTTGAGAGTGACGTAAAAAAAGGAGACGGTAACAAAGTTGTAAAAAAAAAACTTCATCTCGACATTCTCTAGCGTAGCTAAATTTTTTTTTATTTTGAAGGAAATAATTCAAGAATAATAAAAAATATATAATCTGACGATTTCCGCAAGCCGAAATAACAAAAATCTTATATATATAAAAATGAATTGCTGTTCGTTAGTCTCGCTAAAACTCGAGAACGACTGAACCGATTTGGCTTATTTTAATCTTGAAATATTCGTAGAAGTCCAGGGAAGGTTTAAACGGTGAGAAAATTTCCTAATGTGACGCAGACGAAGTTGTGTGGGCCAGCTAGTTCGTCGATAAAGTTAAATGCGTGCAGCTGCGTGATGCCTACATTTCCATCTCCGCGTTTCTATTCCTCTCTCACTCTTTCTCTATCTATGACTCTCACTCCGTCACCACTCTGGTTTCTGTTGCATTCGAAAGTTATTGCAGTTTGAAAATTCCAAAAATAGTGTTCTATGAAACTTCTATCAGACTTTCGAGCTGGGAGAGCTCAAATGCATAGAAATATTATTTCTTTGAACTCAGGAATGGAATTAGCGGGAAGTTGCAGGGATGGCTTTAAAGTGAACCGTTTTTCTAATTTTTTTTTTGTCAGATCAGGCGAATCCCTCTAGATAATCGTCAGATTATGAGACAGTACGTTTAGAACATAAAGATGAACCATATATATCTTAATCTGACGCGCTTGAGTATTTCAAAATGGCGATTTTTTTTTGCACATTATGAAAATGGCCGCGAGTTTGCGTCCCATCGAAATCGTCAGATTAGTGAATGAGAGCTTTTTTTTGGTGTACTTAACACTCCCTTAGAAAATCTGACGCGCTCGATATTTTTTTTTTTTTTTCATTTTCAACCTTTAATTACAACCACCCGCATCACGCAAACGATCAGATTAACATACGTACGTTATTAAAAATACGTAGGGCATTGATGCTATCAATATCTGACGCGCTCGAGGATGTCCATGCAACAGTTTTTTTTTACATATTTAAAAATCTATAGCCCCTTTCCCCACCGATGTAAAGGTATATGTCATATAACATTTTTTTCTTCTTATCATCTAAGCTTTGCATCCCAATAGGTCTCTTCAACGCTCGAGTAAATCCCCATTTAGCATCGTCGCCTCCTCTACTATTAGTAAAATACTATTGCGCCCATTGGCTTGGAGCCAAACATCAGTCGTTTAGTTATTTCAGTGAAAACATACGAAATTGTCAATGATGAAAATATTCGCAGTATTGAAAATAGCTTTTGTATATCAAGCTGTTTTTATATGTGACCTTGGCATTACGAATATATAGATCTAGAAACTTATATAGATTTTGTCAATATCTGTTACAACAAAGCTACATGTGTATGTTAGAAATTTAGACATAGTCGAATCTTTGATAGTATACAGCTGATTGTCCAGTGGACAAGAGCATTGAATTCATCTGTCAGAAAAAAAAAACCAAAGAATCAATTGGAGACATTTTACATTTTGTTGATAATTTCATAAAGAGTATATGCACAAGATATTTTAAATTATTTATCAACTGAATAAACAGCTTGTATTCGATCAATACTATTGACAATATGCAAATATCTAGTGCATAGCTAACCAAAGTGAACCAGCTTTCTTTTTTTTTACTATATTGTAACAAGTATGTAGGCTGATTCTTATCATGCGTTATAAAGTAAACACAAGTGAAATATATGCATAAAAATTGGGTTATCTTGCAAGAACTACTGAAATGTAAACAAAGTGCACGAGTTTTTCTGTTAAAACAATTGCAACAAGTGGGCCGTTCGGGTGTAGATTCTTCACGGTATTAAGCTGTCTGAGTCTTGTTTCTCAAGTGGTTTAATTTGCTGCACCGAGTTAACTTTTAAGCCAGTTAGGAAATAAATCGAATAATATTATCCTATGCTTAGAACTTATAAATTTTAAAATTAGAAAACCTCGTTTTATATTTCGTAAATAGAGTCACCCTAATTCTCGAAAAAATCAGTTTTCGTGGTCTGAAAAAATTAATAATCATAATGTCTCATAACATAGTCCGTGACAATGAATCAAAGTAGCATATTTAACTGTATTCGTTATATAAATCTTAATGAACGCGACAATGATGACATCAATAATTATTCCAGTGAATTCGTTAATTTGATATCATATGAGATCATGAAATTCTATTTCTAGTTCAACTACAAAAGTTCCAGACGTTTCTTTAGTTACGTCTTCAATTATATTTATTAGCAGTGGCAATACTTTAAAACTGTTATTTTATACATCTAGTATCTTTCTTCTATTCAGATTAGATTGGTGTAGCTTTAGTAAAAATATTGATATGTCAATGATGTATATCTTCTTCTTATATATAAAAATGAATTGCTGTTCGTTAGTCTCGCTAAAACTCGAGAACGACTGAACCGATTTGGCTTATTTTAATCTTGAAATATTCGTAGAAGTCCAGGGAAGGTTTAAACGGTTAGAAAATTTCCTTATGTGACGCAGACGAAGTTGTGTGGGCCAGCTAGTTATAAATATAAGTTGAGTGTCCTCTGTCACTTCAAAATGTCTGTGAGCACATGTTATGATCAGGTGGAATAATAGCACGTCTGCATAAATGACCATAAAAAATATGTTTTGATGTCTAAAATATCTTTATTGTTATTTATTGATTTTAGTCCTGAATCTCATGCTGATACTACATGTTCAGAATTAGTTTTTTCAATATAAATCAGATTATCCATAGCGCCATCTGTTTTCGCATATTCTATAATACATGTTATTTACGTCTCACGTGTGATACAAGAATACTTTAAATAGGCTAACCGGGACCTTGACACTAATTTATTTAAACAATAGATCGTAACTACAGCTATGTTTACGTTTACTATCTTTAATGCTACCGTTGAAGTCATCAACAGCTTGAGACTTAGACACGTCTGGATTTTATCAAAATAAGATATTTTTTTGTTGACTAAATGGAAAGAGACACTAAGAAGACTGAAGGGTAGAACAAAGAAATGTGAATGGGGTAGAACTGCGCGTAATTTCAACCAACAGAATTTTGAGTTAATACACCATTGGTTCTTAAATGGCTAATATTAAGGATGGCTATAATCCAATGAACTCTCAACACTTTTACCACTAATACCACTTGTTTTTTTGGACGTGAGGAAATCGCCGGACTTCCACTTGCCCCGCGAGTGGGGTATGTGGGGGTTGAACCGCACTAAAATCTCCCGACGCTCACGCTCGACGTCCGATCCCCGGCCGGGACAGAACCCGGCACGAGGCTGGTAGGGGTAACAGGACGCGTTTGCGATTGTCGCTCACGTTTCGCCCCGTTACCTCCGACCACTAATACCACTTTTAAATGTCTTGCTGACACCATAAAAGTATTCTCTATATTAATCTACATTCTTGAGAGAATCAAGATATTTTGATAGAACAATGGTTACACGCGTGAACTGAGCAATGTGGAATCACTCGTTCTCAAAGTGCTCGTAAATTAACTGTATAATGATCCAATAACTATTTTATAACATCTCTGTTACAAAAGATCTGAATTAGTTTAGGGTTATAAATAAAAACGAGGTTATGCAACAAAATGAAATTTAAGTTTGTTTACGTAGTAGTCGGTAGATGATAATAACCACAAAAATTTCAATAGGCGATCGGTTGCAGAGGTTCATTAGCGATAGCCACTTACTATCAAATGGTTGTAGCATCGTTTATCTGTCTTCCAAAAAGAAAAGTAGTTTAGTTTTCCAACCACTTCCTTCTGTAGGTACTTTTTCAAACGAGAATCAAGTACCCTAGGTTACCGTAATGCAATGCAATCCAATCCCAACTAGTATTCAGAACAGCACTCTTTTGCACCATTCTGTTTTTCACCTCAAAGTACTTTTATCAATCTCAATAACCAACCTAAAAGTGTAATGATCAAATCAAAACTTACAAGAGACACAACACTGGTATCCAACAACACAATAAAACAACACTTTCACACGATAATCGAACACGTTACACGATAAGACGGTCGCGATAATATTCGACGAAGCGCGACGCCTCCGTCGGGCACATACGCGACGATCCGACTGACCGCCCAAATTCTTTGCGTTTTAACACACGATGCAATAGGGCTGGCAGATAATTATTTTTTTTATTAATAACTAGAAGACCCGCGCTTATTTTTTTTAGTTTTAGTATAATTATGGTCTATAACACAACGTAGCTTCCTGTTAGTAAAAAAATCCCCTGCAATGTGACCAACATCACGACCGAAACCTGCATAGGAAGAAATAGAAGTTTCCCAAATATGGCAAGCATGGCGGACCAAGTCTAATGTCTCTAATGAAGAACCTGAGCCCAGCAGTAGGCAGTAGGTAATAGAAGAATCCTATCAATTAGGTATAAGATTATTTGTGTTCGTAGTTCGTATAAGAACCAGTAACAGTAATAAACTTATTCACTTATTCAGACACTCGCGGTTTTCTATAATACTTTCATGCATTTTAAACGGGTTCTTACCACGATATTTAATTAATTGAGTTGTCTCGATATTTCAACGTTGTTGCAAACGTCATGATCACGAGAAGACTGGATACTGCGAGTCGATTTAAGAGCAAACAAATCTGTCTACCCTCTTTCTCGTTCGCTTTTGGGTAAGAACCCGTTGAAAATGCATGACAGTAACAGTAACCCTATTTACTAAGACTTCTAAAGGTAGCTACTATATTACGTAACGACAGAACAAAGACAAAGATAACAGCGATGCGCAATTGATCTTTCTTTCATTATTTACAAACGAATGCGATTCTCACATTCCTATTTAAGTGATATGAACAAACTAGACGACCCTCGCAACTTCGTCTGCGTCATAAAGGGGTTCAAACAGTACTCGCAATGCCGTCGAGTTATTATTTTCGCGGCTCGCTGAGTCCCACATATTCATTGCGTTTTATACTCGTAATAACTTCTAAACGAAAAGTCCGATTGGAATAAAACAAAAAGTAATTTAATTCTACATTAATACTCTTGATAACAAAATACTTAATTTGGATAAGGGTTAATATAACGATACTCATTTAACGTTAAATTCAATCTCGGAACGAAATATTAAATTTTAAAAACATAAAAGTGGTTATTGTGACTAAACTATGATAGTTAGATATATGCTGTCGCGGACTTTTTTGTTTGTCTCCAAAAGACCTAAAAACCCGTAGTACATCATTTTGTTCTATTGTCAATAGTTTTTGCAGCGTACGCATAAATAGGTTTTCGATTTTTCACCTTTTGTTACATATTCGATATTTTCATGCGGATCCCTAATTTTTTTGAAAATAAAATATAGCCTATAACCTTCCTCGATAAATGGACTTTCCAACAGTGAAAGAATTTTTGAAATCGGTCCAGTAGATCCTGAGATTAGCGCGTTCAAACAAACAAACAAACTCTTCAGCTTTATAATATTAGTATAGATACATGGACGGAACAATTAACATATTAACTGTTGATATAATCAGTCAATTTTATATTACCTTATTTAGTAAAATACTTGTTCATACGCAAACCTATGAAGTACTTCTATTTGTAAATCTATTCACATTTAACAAATATGTATATTTTTTAAATTAAATAATGTTTTATAGCATGTGTCAGCCCTATTGAATCTTGGACCGTACCACAAGAATTATAAGTTATTTATTAGTCGAGCACATTCTTTGTGCACTAGATTTTATAGACTAACGAGTCTACCTGACGCTAATAGTCACTTTTTAAATTTTAGTAAATATTAAAATAAGTCATACTAAAGCCAACAGATTCAGCTACAGGCGTAAGAAGATTAGAGATAGCCTGTAATTAGCGGTACAATTGTATTATGATGTTATCATCCTTTCTTTTTATCATCATCACCGACTTTATCATCATCATCATCATCTTCGAAAAATTGTTCGAAATCAATATTATTTACAAATTAATTTTAATATTGTATATAGCGGTATGTAGCCGCCACTCCAAAACGCTTTGAGCAAAAACGTTGCAGATTCCACTGGGTATATTAAGTTAAATACCAAAATATCAAGTACAATGACCTATGTGTATTTTTGTATCGTTTTCATCACAAATAAAGCATGTCTATGTCTATGTCTACCTACGATTGCTATAAGTTAAAGACAATCACATCAATTTAATATAATCACTGATATAAACGTACGATTTGCAGCTCTCAGTGAATTACTGTCATAAATAGGACATTCGCTTGTACTAGCGGATGAAGAGGTAATTTTGCAATGAACCACTTTAATAAGGAAATTGATAATGCCATTTAATGTGATATACGACCTAGAAATAACAAAGTTAGAGCTCAGAAGTAAAAAGAATAGACAAATAGGTAGGTAGATAGTCCCGCAGTGGCCTGACAATGCAGAGGTCCATGAGTAATGGTAACCGCTTACAATGGTATGGCACGTTAGCTAGTCTGTAGACAAGGCAATAAAAATCTAATATATATTATAAAAGCGAAAGTTTGTAAGTATGGATGTATGTTTGTTACTCTTTCACGTAAAAACTACTGAATGGATTTGAATGAAACTTTACCACAATATAGCTTATACATCAGAATAACACATAGGCTACAATTTTTTAACCCCTTTGTAACGCAGACGAATTTGCGCGGGTCACCTAGTAACCGATATATCCGTTCATAATTAAATTCAGAATTTACGGTCAGCTTTCTTGGCATTTTCATTAATTTAAAATGTAGTTTAAAAGAAATGCGAATGATGGAAATTTGTCACATCTTACTTCTTCCAACAAACCTAATTTTACATACCTAGTAATCATTAATTGTTACGTTTAAAGAATCTTTATTTTTCCACGATAACTACCATTGTTGAAAAATTAAATTAAATAATACTTTACATCCTTAAATTAGAGTGTAATCAAGTATGACTAACACATCAACGATTTACCTAATATACTATAATAAAACTATAAAGCTTTATGATTGAGATCACGAAGGGCCACCAATTTTTATTAAATTAGGGTACTCAAAAATATTTCCTAAAGGGTTAATGACATTTGATCTTTTTATTTATTTATTTATTATTAAGCAAACCGACAATGTAGTTACAATAACAAAAATAAATGAAAAGTCGTGTAGTATCAGTATATATTAGACTGAAGCTTAAATAATTTAAACATGAATTTATTTTAAAGAACACAATTTTTTAACACCACTTTTTAAGATCTCATGTAGTATCTACTACCGAGTTAAGACAAATAAAACGAGCGCAAACTCGATGATTCTATCTTTAGTAAAGAGGTTTCAATGGCCACATTCCGAATCTATCGTCAGTACTGTCAGTACAACTCCATTTAGTTACCGGAGTATTCCATTTTCATGCGAAATACAATACATAGGCGTGAAATTTTTGACATTATATAAAACTTT
Organism: Trilocha varians; assembly: GCA_030269945.2. Lineage (NCBI taxonomy): Eukaryota > Metazoa > Arthropoda > Insecta > Lepidoptera > Bombycidae > Trilocha > Trilocha varians. Next base: position 3,227,719 of record AP028266.1, read on the forward strand.
TTGTTTACTAAACGGATTCTTACCACGATTATTTTTAATTGAACGGTTCCGATATTTCAGCACTGTTTCAAGCGCCATGATCACGGGAAGACTGAGGAACTGAGGAACTGCGGGTAGGTCATTTAAGAGCAGACAAATCTATCTACCCTCTTTCTTTAAGTGATGTAAATAACCACGAGTGTTTAAAGAAACTTTTTGTTGTTTAGATTACCTACTATGGATTATAGGATTAGCACAGAATATAGATAGATTATACTTCTAAGGTAGACAATGATAATGTTTCAAAAAGTGCAGTTTACTAAATACCGTTGACTAAAACTGAAAAGAATTTGAAAATTTTATATATCACATAAAACTTTGAACAATTTTTTAATAAACACTATAGTGTCTAATAACAAACTATTTCTCAATCTAGTTTTAAAAAGTAATATTCACATGACTTCATTCATTATCAACCATCACCGTCACAACCTCCATGTGTTTCAAATTTCGTTTTGTTTTATAAAATTTCTCATAATGCGTCACATGATTAGATTAAATTTCTTTAAACACTCGCGGTTATCTACATCACTTACACTATTACTAAACGGGTTCTTTCCACGATTATTTTCAATTGAGCGATCCCGATATTTCGGCACTGTTTCAAGCGCCATGATCACGGGAAGACTGAAGAATTGAAAATAATCGTGGAACAACCCGGTTAGTAATAGTGTAAGTGATGATTAGATTATTCATTATGGCGCATTTTAGAAGTACTTATTATCCTGGTAAGGATCGCGGGTAATCACTGGACGCAGACATCGCAGGACCGATCGTCGTGGCGAGGTTTGGGGAAGACCTATGTCCAGTAGTGGACGTCTATAGACTGATAATGATGATGAAGATAAATTATTATAAACTTATTCAGACACTCGCGGTTTTCTATAATACTTTCATGCATTTTCATCGGGTTCTTTCCGCGATATTGAAAGAAGCTATCGAGATTTCAAGACATAGCACTTTTAACAGGGGTGACGGCTTCAGATTATCGAGTATGTGGAATCCAGTGCTAAAAACAACAGTCACTAAGGGTTCATGCTCAGAGAGTCTTGTAGATATAGTAAGTGTGGTGTGTCGTGATGTGAGTTCGAGTTCCAGTGGTACCACCCAAAAGCGAACGAGAAAGAGGGTAGACAGATTTGTTTGCTCTTAAATCGACCCGCAGTATCCAGCCTTCTCGTGATCATGACGTTTGCAACAACGTTGAAATATTGAGACAACTCAATTAATTAAATATCGCGGTAAGAACCCGTTGAAAATGCATGAAATTATTATTGTCCTCTATGTGCGTGTCGAATAAATGCTTTTTCTTTCTTTCTTTCTTTCATAAGTTCATGTTACAATTCTATTAGAATTTTTAGTAAAAATGGCGTCCACGAGCTGTCGTTGTAAGTACATGTAAGTGCTCACGAGCTCATATGAGACTCTAAGACAAACCAATGGACACATGTGCTCAAAAAACATTTCGTCTATCGTTGCACTCTAGAAGTTTAGAGAATCAAAATCACACCTAAAATCTAACTAAATCGAATTAGACACCGAAATTAAAACATTAAAATTCTAATTCAAACATAAATTGAAATTTATCGACACCAATCCCAAGTTAACACAACGTATATAACGTTTTAAAAAACAGGTGAAGTTAATGAATGGTTAATAATTTTATAATCTTTCCACGGCACAGAACGTTGCTTCTTTAATATTATTTTAATTTACATTCTTTCAAGACTTAGAAATATCACACAAAAGCATTTTTGTATTGTCTGAAGAATGAGGTATTTGATATTGAATAATATGAAACCTAGGTGCTCCCAGTTTTATAAATTTGTTCTTAATAACTTTCAAGACTTCTTTGAAGATAGAATTTAAAATATGATATGATTTTATTTAAATTTATTTTAACAATGTAGTGTGCATCTCTTGTGGTGTATTATCATTATTATTTAGTTTTAATTAATTATCTTATGAATACGCGGATAATGCAGTTGGCTGCAACATTGTACGTCAACTTTTTTGGAATTATCCTATGTTAAACAAAATGTTGTAGCTGTTTGTTATCCATAAAAAAAATAAAATAGATAGGTATGATAACGTATTATGACATTCTCTATTATGTAACGTATTATGAACTTCTTATATTGTAGAAATATAAGTATCATATTATTATGAGAAAATCAAAAATCAACATAAGCACGAACTCAGAAATGTTAAGTGACAGACTCTAAATATTTTAATAAGAAATTTTATAATTATTTACTTCACAATACTTTATGGTATTACCACTGCGGTTAAACAAATGTAAACGTCACATAAATAATAATAATAATAACAAGCAAACAATTCTAGTATATTTTTAAATATATAATTTTTCCTGCACATAAATTCATGTTTTACTGATGTTTAATTCACTGCAAAACGATTGTTGAATTGACGAAATACGAGTCATATATTTTTTATTACAAAAATAGAGACGACCGACTTTTCAAGAATAGCACAAAAACTTCTAGTCAGTTATCAAATATGTATGATGATGTGCCTAAAGTGTCTGCTTTCTAACAAATAACATCAAAGTCGGTTTTTTTTTCTAAAAAAGATATACACGCAAACACGCACAGCAAATCGTAGAATCTTGCCCGTTCAAATTTTACATTTTAAAAGGTATCTTCAAAAGACCACATTAGATCTTAAGAGTCCCCACTAAAGAATAAGGACAATACATATCAGTTCAAGATACAAATTTAAAAAATATACAGTCATCTTGATAGCTTCCTCCTTTTGTTAAGTTGGTTAAGAAAATTCCAAGCACCATACAATCAATGAGCGTTCCAAAAAATAACGTGTTGACACATTGTGTCGTGCATTGCAACATCTCACCAGTTTTAATTGCTTTTAATTATGAGAATCTTTCTCACACTCATTAGCAACATGCATCTTAATGGCGAAGTGTGCGGTAATAAATCTTTGACGATAATTTTTATGTGCGTTGCTATATTATTAGAGTGTAATTACGAATCTAAAGTTATTTTAAATTTATGTTCAATATTGGTAAATTTTAGGTCGTGGTGCTTTGTGTATTAAGATGACGACCAGATTCCAACATTGACCACTTCGAAATGCTGAAGATTATCGTGTTTGGTTTATGTAATGTGTAGTCTAAATTTAGTGTAATCTACTACATCCTAGCCTAATTAAACATTCAATATATTGTACCTTAACTGATTTATTCGCGACTGAAACTAGTTTCGTCACTTCTACACATCAAGCTGTCACACATTAATTTAGTATATTAAGTGTATAATAATGGTAAGACAGACTTACCGAGACTTTACTGTAGTCGTGATGGTGCGCGAGATGCAAGGGCGCGCAACTGGAGGCGGCGCTGGACACGCTCAGCGCATCGCCCTCGCTGGTCCCCTCCGCCTCGTCCCACCGGCGGCGCCCCGACCCGCTGCGAACAGCCCCGGCCGAAGCCCGCTCAAGCGAAGCCGACCCAAGCAACTCCCCGTCCGTCCTCGGAATACCACTGTCCTGCCTCTCGTCTTCCCAACTCGACGACAAACTCTCCGAGCCGACACTGATCCCGCTCTCTATCTTGGATTCGAATATCATCTCCTCCTCGATCGCGTCGGATTTGGTGCTGCTGCCAAATCTGAACGAGTTACTGTGGACCCAGGGTCGCTTCGTGATTGACACGTCAGATTTGACAGTATCAGCGTCGGAACTTTCGTCGTCGGTGTGCAAGGTCCCGTCCGAATCGTCGGATGATTCTTCGAGACACGTTTTAAATGATGCGTCTGATCGCACAGTTGTGTTTGAATTGCAAGTGTGGAGCGACCATTGGCCAGAGTATTCCGAGGAGCTCGATTTTCGCACAGGCAAATGCACAGAATCGGAAGCACAAGACAGATTGCCGGCAGATGTCAATGATGAATTACCAGAGATCGCTTCAGAAATGTCTTTCAAAGAATAAGGCCTCGCTGAAGTTGAGGATAATGTAGATGATTGAGAGATTACATTACTCACAGTGGACGTTTGAGTAAAGTACCTTTCATTGGATTTATTTTTAGCTATAATATCGTCAACTTCAACAACGGCATAAGGTTCTTCAAGATCACGCGGCACAGATTTATTTCGAGGTATATTATTGAAACTCACTGTCGAATAAGGAGAATCCTCTAAGGTGATGTTAGGAGTTGATATGCTCTTTTTAATCACAGAAAATTTAACAACTAAATCAGTTGATTGATCTGAAGACTCTCGTCGTTTACAATGAAGACTGCAAGTACCTGAATCGCAAAAACACTGAAAAGATGAATTGGACATTTCACTTCTTTTTATAAGTTTTTCCAGATCAATCATGGTTATTTTTTCCTCTTTTTCTTGGAAAGTTAAATCTAAAAGATTTTCAGCGCTGCTGTATGTTTTGAGCGGTTTCGGTTTACAAAAGCAAATAGCAGTTTCATAATAACTGTCTCTTTTACTTTTTGATAAAGATCCCGAATTGCTATTAAGGGTTTCTCTATTAAAAATATATAGGAATTCTTGAACCGTTGGTGCTTTGTATATACAATGACCAGTACCACGGATATGGTAATGAGCAAGAGTTTCTTTTAAGAATTCATTATTCCATTGAGGCAGATCTTTAATTTTGGTAGAATTCCTGTCAACTTCTATATTCGTGAAAGTCTTATGCCTAAAGAGAACCTTTTTTTTACGACCCTCTGCTTTTTTATTTGGCAATGTGCCCGTCATTGACAAATGGATTAATTTCTCAGCGTCTGCGCTACAATCGACATTTTCTATGGCACTAGCTTCCGTTACATCAGATCCATCAGACGAGCTTGATGGAGTTCTTCGTACATTTACTTTGCCTGAACTATCACGGAACGAATCAACTTTACCGTGTCGGAATGATTTTGATTTCTGCGATAGTAGAATGTCTTCTAAATTACTTTCATCTATCATTGAGTCTGATGACCCACTTGAGGACCTACTGAGACTTCGATAAGGTTGTTTATTACTGTTTACGGTTTGAAAAGGTAGAACAGTTCTTTTCGGAGGGTCAGGTTTTATTTTTGTAAGATTTCCTATATTTTCATACACAACTTTTTTTTCTTCTTCTTTTAAATTTTGTAATGGAACGTGAGTTCTAGTCGCCGGTTTAGGAATAGTTTGATTTTTAATTGACACATTTTCATAAATTATACTTTCTCTAGGTCCAATAGTGTTTACTTTAGATGCGATTGCGTTAGGCCTCGGAGCTGGGATAGGTGTAAATTTATAGTCGATTTCTTCATCAGATTTAGAAAATTCATAAGGTTCATAACACTCGTTTACGATTGTGTTTGATCCTCCAGATATAACAGATATTCTGTCCCTCGGTTCAAATATAGTATAGTTGACAGCTTCGGTTACGGCTTCGTTATTATTATCGTGTTTCAAATCAGAGGAATTCTCATTATTTGTTACAGATTCAGCTGAATCACTGAGCTCATTATTTTCAGTTATATTCGGTAGAGAAGTCTTAAAACCTGGACAACTTCTGTTACTCCTATTCAAATCAGAATCTCGGTTTAAACTACCTAATCTATCTAGGGATATAGTATCAAATTCATGATTGCATATTATTTCTCCAGTCTCCTCCTTTTTCGACAGTGGTTTAAAGAATTTACTCTTTCCTATATGTAGAGTTGTAGGTGTAATTTTACTAACAGTTCCTGTCGGTTTCTCATTGACATCTGACTCTAAAATAGAACCATTAGAAATGTTAGGAGCAGAACTGAATTTTGCTTTAATACCCAAGCATTTTGAAGCAAGCTTTTGGACAAAACTTTGCGGATGACTTTTTGTTAGAGAAGATGATGATGGTGACAACAAGCTATTATGTTTAATACTATGCTGGATTTCTGGAGCTTTCCTGAAAAGATATAAAGCGAAAAACAAAAAATAAGTAAAAAAACATAAATAAACTTAGTCAAAAAATACAAAGCTTTTGATGAAAATCGATTAATAATGATAAATAAAAATATTAACACCACCAGTTGACCTATTTTAATGTTAATTACGATTATTTATTTATACTAATATTCTAAACTTAAGACCAATCAAAAATTAACTGTTTTACTTGATTAAATTTCTTTTGGAAAACGTTTTGTTTCTTTGTTGCCGCTATCGAATCTGTAGCGTGAATATTTTCGCAACTGAAGAATAGTACGTCTTTTGATGTAGGGGATGAATTCACATCCTCGTGACACTCACAGTAATTATTTATGTTTTTCACATCTTTCTTTCTAATAAACGGATAAGCATTGCTGCGGAATATTTCTGTGTTAATTTCGTAGATATATTCGCTGACATTCTTCATTTTACACCCGGGATCACCTATGCGGTGACGAGTTGTTTGAACGAAAGCTGACATTGAAGGAGTGTCATTCCCGAAAAGGACCACCTTTCCATTTCCAATCGACTGGTATTTAGGATTATCAACTTCATGTGTATCACAACCAATATATTCTACACTATTATCCTGTTTCTTATGGTCCATGTCCAAGTAAGGATTCGACTCTCTTTGGTATTGTTGTAAATCTCTCGCAGCTTTAATATCATCAGTAGTATTGAGATTTTCGTAAAACGGACTGACGTCAGAATCTTCAGTCGGTGAACTAATTGCTCTTAAATCATCCAAATTCATATACATTTGAACAGGTTCACTTCTTCGCTTATCATAACTTTCAATCATAGTATCGTTAAAATGCGACATTTCTGGATTCTCCCTGTCTTGAACTTTTTTATGATGAATAGTATGAAATTTATTTAGTGCAGACACTACATTCTTAACTGTCATTACTCTTTTCGTATCGTTCTTCAAACCTAACTTTTCATCAACTGAGTCCTCATGACATTTGGGTGATAATATTTTTCCTGTATTTTCTGCATTCTTTGTGTTAATAACAATGGTGTTGTTAGTAATATTAGTATTGTAAGCATTATTTTTATTGCCCCAAGCATGCGTTATTGTTTGAAGCTCAGATCGAAACCTGTAATTATAATTGTATCGTGTTTTTTTAAATTTGATTTATAGTTCTGTTTTAACCGTAGCTCTTTTATTTGTAAAGAACGCCGAGATTGAAGCACAATTATGTCTATTTCATATCTTGTTTTTAATTTTAATAAAATTGCTCGACGGCCTTTTTACATATTTTCAAAGGCACGACGCTAAGAGGGGCATCTTTCTCTAAGCGTTAGGAGAAACATCTCAACGTGGAATCTACCAGATAAAATCAGAGAAACGGAACATTTTAATGAGGCAGCGACTGCCGAGTTTTTTGTTTACAGCTTGAGTCTTTTTGAGGAAAACCTATTTAATATAATGTTATGTATTTGTATGATTATAACAGATACGACGATTTAAAAAAAATGGCGTAACCAAAAAAAAAGTGCCAAAATTGACAAACAAATAGAGTTTAAAGAACGCTGTAAACGTAGTCGTGTTAGCAATGTAAATTTCAAAGGAGACACGTAGCGAATAATGTCGAGTAGGTACTCCAATTAAAAGGGAGTGTTTAGGAACCTCCTCCGTTGAGGGCCCAAGATTAATTAAAGGATCTACCTACACCAAATAGCACTTTATACTGCATGCTTTGTGTTGTGCCGATAATGAGTGCGTGCGATTGTATTCTAAGAGAACTACACCAAAAAAATAATGAAAAATGAAACGTGTTTTGTAAAAGTCAAGGTAGATAACAAAAATCTGTTTAAGCCATTTTGTTTTGGATGGGACGATTCCTTTTTTAAGACATAGGATTTGCAATAATTTAGATTTGTACAGAAAAGAAGTTAAAGAACCATTACCAGCCAAGATATTGCTTGATGCCAACACAGATTTTAAAATCAACGGTGACAGTGCTGTTGTTCAGACTCAACTATCAGTGACGTCACAAATGTGTAGTTTGAGGTTGTTTTAGTAAAAGTTTTCATCATTAAGTCTTTACTATTACCATAAAAGATCCGTATTTATTGGTTTTAAGATCTATAATGAGTTGACGACAAAAAACATTTCATTTTTAATTCTATTGAACAAGTACATACTAAAATAGGCATGTATTTTGACCATACACAAGTTTCAAACAGGAAAATTAGTTTTCACGAGTATTATCCTCTTACGTTATATTTAACAACAATACTTATTTGTATCAAAAACAATGCGGAATCTTTTTGAAACTTGTGTAATATTAGACCTAAAAAATAACTGGAAAACTCCATAGTGCTACGAAATCTAAAACCAATAAGAAGTATTAAAGCCAGCTAAAAAATACCATTAAAACGTATTAAATTTCGATTAATTGATTATCCGCCACCAAAACCACTGAAACTACGAAAAACCCAAAACTCATTTCAGTTCAACTCAATCTTAATTTCAAATCGTATCAAAAGTTAGAATTTAATGAAATTTTTTATTTCCTTTTTACTAGACATCCATCAAATATAACAGAGAAACACAGTTCTGTACAAAAACTTAGCTTAGTGTATCCAAAAATTTTCATTTTTTTTTCTCAAACGTTTTTTTTTGAGTTTGTATTGAAATTGAAATGAATTAGGGTTATTAAAGAGTAATATAATATCACAATACTCACGTAGGGGTGGGACATTCATGAACCGGAAACGGAGGTATATCTTCATCACTTTCATTCGCCATTTCTTTTTCAAACTCTGACATAAATAAAAATGGGAATTAGTAAACCGTACTTTACAATATTTAGCTGAAATTGTTGAAATAAATGTTTTTTTACGATTTATGATTTCCTAGTTTAAGTTTTTCAAGTTAATTTAGAAATATTTTAGATTTGTCAGATTTATGGCCATACGTCTACTGAAGGTTTCCTTTCCAATATTGTTCTATGATGTATGTTATTTTTGGAATCCGTTAGCCTTTTTTTTTTGAAATATAGAACAGCCCGCAATATAAGCCGTACATACACTGAAATAAAAAGTGGTTCTAAGTTGTATTTAGAAAGGTCATTCACCCCCAACAGCTGATACAACACTACAAATCTACCCTCAATAAAAACAATAAATAAACTCACTTCGTATAACCTTCCTGACCTTCCTCGTGGCCTCTTCAGTGTACAACGACAATAGATCATGAACGGTGTTCCCTCGACGATCCTTGATGTTAAGATCGGCGCCGTTCTTCAGAAGCACGTGGACCACCGAAGCGCGTCCGTAGCGGGCGGCTTCGTGCAGTGGTGTTCCTTCGTAGGTTCTTACGTTGAGGTCTACGCCTGCTTCTATTAAGGCTTCGACGACGTCTCTGGATGGGTTAGGAGTTATAGGGTTTGTAAAACGTGTTATGATAGGTAATTAAGATTTTAAGATATCGTAATATGTAACCAATTTTAGGAAGCGATAAACGACTCTTTTTGTTTGTAATCTATACTAAATTTATAAAGCTATGCTAATATTAAAGGAATGGTTCGATTTTGGATTCGATTTCAGTACTGTGTCAAGATTTTTGGAACGAAGTTCCTTATCGCGCGTTATCGAAAGGGGGCTAGACGGAAATTCTTATGAAAAAGTTGTCACGACACTTTTTTGTTTTAGATGATTATCGCTAGATGGCGCTGTGATTAAAATCTTTTAAAACAATTACTTATGTTGTTTTATATGATTAATGCTAGACGGCGCTGTGATCAAAATATTTTATTTAAGTTATAATAATTAGTTAGTTCTTCTTATAGAAGAGAGAGAGAGACAGACGTTTTAAACTAAGTAATTATTATAATTAAAAAAATAAAATTTTATTAAAATTCCCTCACTAATTAATCGAAAGAAACTTCGTTCCATCCGGGTGTCCCTTGACACCTCTCAAATTTTTTATTCGAATTTCGTGCAGTAATCGATCTCCTAGATTAGTCCTAAGAATCGTTGTACTGATACAATACAAAGCTTATCGGAGCTATTACAGCTAACGTATCTGATGGAAACTTATAATGTAAAGAAAAAGGTAAAAAAAAGTATATGAGACAAATACCTACTATCATAAACACTCTTATCTAGAAAACTTAATAGGTACGGCAGCTGTATTTCTTCATTCAATATAGTAAAGACATTACCATCCAGTTTCACTGCCGAATTTCTTTCTACAAACCACGTCTGCATTTAATTTTAATCGGAATTGCATTAAGGCCAAACTGTATATTAATAGAAGCGATAGTTTTACCGTCTTCAACGAGGTCGGAACCAACAATCGTCCGGTCACGTCACTCATAAAATCTAAATTCGCGAACACAAGGTCCTGTTAGCTAACTATACGGGATATCTAAAATTATCTTTATAAATCAGTTGACGTGTAACTTCGTCAGTGTCACAGAAGGAGGGTTGGGACAGCATGTTTGGAATGTGCCTATTTACGATTGCTCATTAAAAACGTTTAAAATTATCAGTGTTTCTCTACTATATTATGCATGTATTCATATTGTATAGCTCTATTTAAAAAAAAAACACGTCAAAATGTGATAAGAAGTTGCAGTGGTCAGAGGAACCGACTAGCATTTCAAAGAGTTATTCAAGAATACCACAAAAACTAAAAGTCGGATTTTTATCAAACAAATCTAGGGCAATGTTCAATTACAAAGTATAAATATCACAGAACAATGTAATTTTAAAAGCAATAAGAAACATAATTACACGTTTAGCTGTTGGCGTATTAGCGCTAAACGCTTACCATTTACAAACACAATAAAAAAAATAGACAACCGATAAAACAGAGGGGCGTCCGTTTGCAAACAAAATCAATGCTTACATTAATATTCATGAACGTTGGATACCAGTTTGTTTACCAATAGTCAACATTGTGTTATGTTATTACAAACTTATGTTTTATTTACATTTCGAGTTTTTATTGTAACTTCTGTTGTTAGAAAGATTCATTCTTCAAAATATTTTTTTTGGTCCTTCGTGGGTCGGCTCGAAGGACCACAAATTTTGAATTGCGGGAATAATAGACACACTTTATGATAAATAAACAGTATTTCCAGAATTGTTTACTAAATACGAACAGACATTATAATTCAATTTTTAATTAAAAGATACTTTATAATTATAGGATTACACAAAGTTTAAAAATAAAGAATTTCAAATTTCATTTACAGAACGTTAACTTACTAATTAATGCTTTATATTAACTAACCAATATAATGTGGCATAACTTTATACCTAGTTTAAATCTAGCCTAAATTAGTAATGACAACGGCACGTCAAGTCAAGTCTCACAAAGCGGGCATCATGCAAAACATGGTACATTATTTAACCCTTCAGCAACATAAGCGTAAAATTGACACGACGGTGTTTAACCTAGGACTTTGTATTTTATTTGGATGTGGTAATTTTATTTCATTTTACGCAAGTTCTGAAATTGACAACATTATTGCTTAAGATACTAGTAATACTGTTCTTTTCTTATTATCATGTAGTCAAACGAGCTAACGGCTTACATGATTGTAAGTGGTTAGTGATCCTCTTAGGAGACATGCAATGTTTTAAATGCACTTTAAAAATATTTTTATTCACTGCGATATTGGTCGCTAGGTCGCTTGTTTGTCCATAAAATGCTTCGATCTAATTGTAACTAGATACACAATTTGAGCGTAAAAATGGTACTACCCTACCGTAACATTTGCATCTCTACATATCCATAGTAATTCTGTGACAACGGGTCGTACAATACAGTACAGCTCAGAAAGAATATCCCTCAATATTTATTAATAAACCATACCGACATGTTTGCCTCGGCTGCTATGATGCCTTTTCATTAACCCTCTACTCCGCGATCATCACGCAACATGCAATAGATGAACCAAAAAATTTTAAACTATTAAATTGTCACTCAAATGCCACATCCATTCACAGCTACGTTTTCATTAATCAATGTTACGCAAATTCATAGGCCCGAGAATGTATCGATGCGTTATAACGAACGAATGAATATGAATATGAAGCGATTGCGGAACGTGTGTACCAGCCTTTACATTAACATATATTAATAACGATCAAGTAATACACGGTGGTAATGTATTACAATGCTATACATTTATAAGTTTTTGATTGATTTCACTGTATTTTTTATGTTAGTCTCTGCATTACTTTTGTCTGGATGGACTGATTTGGATGATTCCTTTTTCATTTTTCAAAAGTGGTCATTGTGCGAGTAGTTAGTACTCTTGGAGCTATGTTTACAATGGGTGAATTTCGATAACACAGTGTGAATCAAACACTAGAACATAATTTGATTATAGCTATACAGTATGTAACAAAAACCCTGTTGTTCCTTTTAGGGACATATAGGTACACTTTCCTATAGGCAACACATTAATCATTAAAATATTTAAATCATTGGCTAGGCTAGGCGTCAATCAAATAGCTATTAAAACCTACTCATTTGAAAAAAATGTTTAGAATATCTAAATTTAAAAGTAGCCTACTAGCGTTAAAGTGATAAACAACAGCTGTCAAGGTCAAAACCGCGCGTGCGGCGTGCGCCTGTGACTGTCGATCGGCGGCACGATCAAAGAGATTGGCGGGAACGTTCTACTCTCTCTCTGTCTATTGTCAACGACATCGCTTCATTCAGAATTGCAGAGATAACAAACAACGTAATCATTATAAATATTAACAAATAAATGTTTATTGTAATTATTTTAGTTCAACTTTTTTTTATAAAAGACTAGCTTTATTATATACTTGTGCCGAAGCTTAATACTTGGGTAGAAGCAACAACAGGGTTTTTGTTACATATTGTATATTTGGCTATGAAAAGAGCTCCCCTCTTCGGTGTTTCCCGAGCGCTATGACTTGTCCTTCTTCAAACGAGGCTTGAAGAGAGTCCTTATGGGTAGGCCGTAGGTAGCGGCCCCGCAATGTCTCCATCCATGAACGACGGTAACCACTTACGATCAGGTGGGCCGTCAGCTCGTCTGCCTTCGAGGCAATAAAAAAACTTCCGACTAGTGTGATACAAACGAAGTTGAATGGGTCCACTAGTACACTACGTTGTAATAATACTTACTTTCTTCCGTGTTTGCTTGCTCTATGTAGTGGTGTAGATGTGAAGCTTTGAGCTCTTCTACTGTATCTGTATTGGTCGACTAACTGAGGTCGAACTCTTAGCAAATGTTGCACGGTTTCTAGCCTGTGAAAATATAATAATTATTATCTGTATTCATTTATTTTCACTTATTTTTTACATTACATTAAAACAAAGAAATAAAAATACAGTATAAAAAACAGAGGGCCACTGAAGACGAGGTCTACGACCCAAGCCATCAGTGGTCAGGGCTCAAGAGAGAGGAACCTCCTCACAATACGCGCCGTGTCAAGAACGACAGCCTTCTGAATCAAGTCCTTTACCCAGCCGGGGAGCGAAAGTTTCTCAAGAATTATTATATTATTACTGTTATGAAGAAAAACATATTTTTTTGGGGAAATTCCCCAAACTTGATTTTCAACAAACTTGATTTTCTTTTAAATATTTACATTTTAAAATTAATACAATAAAAATTTAAGTCAATTCAGTACAAAAGCAATTACGACCCAATTGCATATTTTATTATGCATTGAAAAACAGTTTTTTTTTTAAATTCAAAAATCTCTAACCTTAAAATAGCAATCACTTTAGCTTACATAGAGATCACATTTTTCAAAAGACTAGGCAGTTATAATTCTAAAACAATACTAGTACATGCCTGAAATACTTGAAACATGATTACGTTTTTTCTTTATTTATTTGTTAATTCTCACATATCTTGAAACATTATTTTCCTGAGAGAATGATCACTAAACTAGGTAAAACTTATATCTTAGTAGATACCATTATTTTTAATATTTAAATCTTATGTACACACCTTCCATATTGAGCAGCGAGGTCCAAAGCGTTTTCGTTTTTAATGTTCTTGATCGTGACGTCGGCACCTTTAGCTATAAGTTGCGCCACGACGTCAACGTAGCCGAAATGAGCGGCTATGAGAAGAGCTGTTTCGTGGTCGCTTGTCTGTTTTGTAAATATATTTTTTTGTTATGGACTAGAATAGGAATGATGGGAATGTTGACTTTTAAAAATCAAAGTTCTAGGTTTTTGATATAAGAGCCAGCTTAATCTTCCTAGACACTAACTAAATAATTTATAGGTAGGTAAAAATATTTTAAATATACAGAAGTGAGGGTATAGGGAAGTCGTGGTGGCCGAGTGGTGAAGTCGTGGTGGCCGAGTGGTCGAAGTGCGTCCTTCCGTACGGGAGGTCACGGGTTCAAATCCGGCCGGCTTGTACCTCTAAATCTAAATGTGAAAAAGATTTATGTGCAATTTTTCACAACACCACTGGCTTAAAACGGTGAAGGAAAACATCGTGAGGAAACCTGCATCGATATGCAATTGCGATGCGATTTTCCGATGAAAAGGGCTCTAAAAATCCTTTGAAGATATGTGAAGTCCCCAATCCGCACTGGGCAAGCGTGGTGGACTATGTCTAATCCCTCTTCTGAGGAGACCTGAGCCCAACAGTGGGCAGTAATGGGTTGGTACAGGAGGGTATACTTGCCTCTCTCACCAATTTATTGAAATACCATAATTATCTTAAACATAAGGTCACATCAGCTCATCAGATATGGGCTCATTTGAACGAGCAGGTAGACTTAATTTTGGCTCCGTTAGATTCCCTCTACGTCAATTATTTTTTTATCAGCATTAACATTACTTTTTGGGACAGCATATGTACCTATGTATTGAAATGTGCTCATTCGATTCTTCACGTATTGTATTGTTATAGAAAGATACAAACCTGCTGATCAATGTTGACGGGAGGATTCGTGTGAGCCAACAGCATCCTCACAATTTCGGAGTCCCCTCGAAACGCGGCCAGGTGGAGGGGCGTAGCACCCTTCTTGTCAGTTATCGAGGGCGAAGCGTCCAGTGATAACAGGACTCGGACGATATCCCTGAGAAAAAAAAATATTTTTGAGCCTTCGAACGAGGTTACAGATCTAATAAACTCTATAATAAAACTGAAAAAAGGATACATCTACACAACATGTAGAAACAATTATTAAAAAATAAATTACAACAAAAAAGAATGTGTTAGAGAGGCGCTGAAGGGTACAGCATAAGGCTTGAAGTAGGTGTAGTTGCCTAAACGGCAATAAAGAAAACGTAGCATTGTCCTGACATTGCAGAGGTTCATGAGCGACGGTGACCGCTTACTGATGCACCGTGGGCCGTAGGCTCGTTTATTTATCTTGCAATAAAAAAAAAGAAGCTAGATTTAGGGAAACCATCACAAGAACTATCGTACACAACTAAAATAGGTATTAAACATATTTTAATATAAATCTTACTTGTGACCATTGAGACAGGCGTGATGAAGCGGTGTGTAGCCATTGTCATCTTGAACGTTCGGTCCTGGACCGCGTCTTAAACTGAAACAAAAGAATAAAGTGTAATCCTTTTAGTTTGAACTTTGGGTCAAATATGACTATTCAATTGTTTTAGTTTAGGTACTGTAAAAAAATATTATGCTCTGAAACTATACTTAATGCTGTGTCTACTCCCTTATTTTCGATCAATAATTATTTACCACCGTCGTAAATTCAGTCTATTGTGAAACACGTAGTACCTATCGGAATTGGCATATTTGTGAGTGTTAGCCGTTAGGCTATGTAATAATTCTAAAATTAAAATATTTTTTTCTTTGCGATGTGATCGCATTGAAAGAGACCTGATAACTTTGATCCTTTATCCACTCGTTTGTAGCTGTCAAGTGTCATTTGTAGATGGCACTAAATAAACTCCAATTTTGGTTTTTCCCAGGTAAGTGGTTTTGTGACGCAGACGTCGTTCCACCGGTCAGCTAGTAAATATAATTGCCTATACGACGATCTTTCACACCGAAACGCACGAACGCACAACGTAAACAAAACAAGAAAAATGAAAACCACAAAAGCAATGTTTAACCTTGAAACTTAGAGTTGATTTTCATGGTTATTTTGATGTGATATATTTAAACTGCCTAAATAATTTACAAAACAATACCTACTAACGAAATATATGTTTTTTTTTCAGTTGGAGAAATTCACCGGTTCCCCGCGGACGGGGTATGTGGGAGTTGAACCGCACTAAAACCTCCAACCGCTTACGCTCAGCGTCCGAATCCCGGCTGAGGCCAGAACCCAGCACGGGGTAATAAATTAAAAATAAATAGTTATCTGTATTGTACTGGTCTTATCAGATCCATTGTAGGTATCGCATTATTGCAATGTCACACAATATACATATTCCTGCAAAATTTTGGAACTAAATTAAATTCAACTCCATCCATCCGAATTTACATAGTTACATCCAGTGCAAGTTAAATAAAAGCTTTCAAATATAACGTATGTATTATAGCAGAATAATAATTCTGTGCAGTAGTTTTGTTGAGCAGAAAAAAAGATCAAAAATACATTCATATTGTAATTTAACCCTTAAATGGAGAATGTTGTTTTTAAACAACATACTAAACATCACAGATAAAATTGACCTTCTTTAAATTTTTTGTTAATTTTGACAACTAGTTCTTATTTCTGAACGAATTTTGTACTATTTTTTTTTAAGTACATATAGTAAATTCATGTCTAGATTTTTGCACTCATTTTTTCCTAGACAGTACAGTAATACATGTCTATTACACAAATATATTTTATTAAAACGTAAAACAAAAATCGTCCGTTTAATGGTTAAAATACGTACTTTATTTATGTACGGTTCTTTAAAATAACACAAAAAGAATTCGCAGTCGGTAGGATTCGAACCTACGCTCCCAGAGGGAATCTGATTTCTAGTCAGACGCCTTAACCGCTCGGCCACGACTGCTACATACTGAGCTTGCCAAATGTACGAATCTTTATTTCTTTACTTCTTTCTGTTATCATTTACATAAATAATTTATTAAACGGAATTTTATTGCTAGATAGATACACGAGCTTACGGTTGGTGGTAGGCGATCACTGTCTTACCTGTACTAACCCATTACTGCCCACTGTTGGGAGCAGGTCTCCTCAGAAGAGGGATTAGGCATAGTCCACCACGCTTGCATAGTGCGGATTGGGGACTTCAGATATCTTCAAAGGATTTTTAGAACCCTTTTCCGACATGCAGGTTTCCTCACGATGTTTTCCTTCACCGTTTTTAGCCAGTGGTGTTGTGAAAAATTGCACATAAATCTTTTTTTCGATTTAGAGGTACAAGCCGGCCGGATTTGAACACGCGACCTCCCGTTCAGAAGGACGCGCTTCGACCACTCGGCCACCACTACTTAACACGATTTTATTTTTACCCACAGAACTTAGTCTTCCTGTGATTATATTCAATATCGGGATAGTTAAATAAATAAAAAAAATAAATAAATAAATAAATAAAAAGTTAATTTAGTAAAACTCGTAAGTACCTACCCGTTTAATATTTGTGTAATACCAACCTTTACTGTATCATTAGTATTAAATTAATGTATTGTAAATATTTTTACGTATACATATATTACACCTATTTTGTGAACAAAAATCTTTAAATATCTCAAGGTTAACAACGTTGAAAATATATATTTCTACTTTATTGTACATATTAATCTTCATAATAATTATTTTTTGTCGCTTTGGCAAACGTGTATTCTTTGTTATACTTTATTAAATTTTAAAATACTATGCCATTTATAATCTCAATTTAAAAAAACAAACACAGGAATGTGTAATTGCTTTAACTGCTAAATCAAGTTTATTTTATTAAAATCATGATTCTCATAAAATAACGGTACACGAAATAATGTTACTTTTCACATCAAAAAACATTTTTTGAGAGGCAACAAACTTCTATCAGGAATATTTCACGTAAATATAAAACCTAAATATAGTAAAATAAAACATGTTGTTATCAAATACAATAATCAGCAATAATGTTTACAACGTGAATATTTTATCTCTTGTAATTTAACTAAAGAACTATATAAGCACGTACGTACTAAATTGTAAAGTTTCAAACATATAAATAGTGTTAAAACATATTGGAACGAAGTTCCTTATCGCGCGTTGTGAAAGGGGGCTAGACGGAAAAATTCTTACGAAAAGTTGTCGTGACACTTTTTTGTTTTAGATGATTATCGCTTGATGGCGCTGTGATCAAAATCTTTTAAAACGCGTTCCTTATCGCGCGTTATGAAAGGAAATATTTTTTATAAGATATCTTTTAATCGAAAGGAACTTCGTTCTATTCGGGTGTCCCATGACACCTCTCAAGTTTTTTTCATAATATTTACTTCAATTTTTATCACAGTTCTCTCATACCATTGGCAAAGGTTAAATATTTTTAACAGGGCTCATATTAATCATTTTTAAAAGTCAAATTTTCTTACTATTTTTCTCACTGAATCACATACTACCTTGAAAATATTCCTAGTTCTATGTCATGTTTACTGTATTATACGACTATTTAAAAAGAAGCCGATAGGAATGGAGTTGGTAGTATCTTCGGCACTGTTGAAATGGAAACTAATCATTTCCACTGCAAGTAAAGAAGGATATGAAGCTCCTCTACAGAATGCTATCTTATACAAAACAAAGACAATAATAACAAAAACGACAATCTGCTCACATCAAGGCAGCCTTGACACAGACAGGTCGACGAACCGATCTTAGCTAATAAAGCAAGCTGTCACGAAAATAACATGTATTAACAAGAGAATAGAGGCCATTTTTCTTTGAGGACATAAGTGTTACGAAACATGACCAATTCAGCTGTACACACATCGGACCTTTCTACAAGTAATTTTATCCCCACAGCTATAGACGTTACTTAAATCTAATTCTTTCTAACGTTTGTGTTCTGACTTTACTATGATTCAGAGGCAAAGGTAACCGTTTCTTGTACCACTCACACTCAACATCCGAAGCTCGACTGGATCAGTGTCAGATTAGGAATGAGTGGAGAGATAAAACATATTGCGCCGACCACATTTGAAAGGGATAAGGTTAAGATAAACAAAGGACGGAATTTAATTTAACTTTTTTACAATATTAAAAAAAGTAATTAAATGTTTGTAGATACCATTGCCTTCCGTACGGGAGGTCGCGGGTTCAAAACCGGCTTGACCTCTAAATCTTAATATGAAAAAGATTTATGTGCAATTTTTCACAACACCACTGGCTAAAACCGGTGAAGGAAAACATCGTGAGGAAACCTGCTTATCGGAATAGGGTTCTAAAATCCTTTGAAGATATGTGAAGTCCCCAATCCGCATTAGGCAAATGTGGTGGACTATGCCTAATCCCTCTTCTGAGGAGACCTGAGCTCAGCAGTGGACAGTAATGGGTTGTTACAGTACAGTACCATAACGCAAGTAGAAACTATTATCTTAGTATGAACTACAGACTTAGCATTCAGAGGACAACCGTTAACCAACAAACAATCATGTGAAATGAACACTTACGGTACTTTGCATAATCGACCAGCACATGTTGACACAGGTGGTTATTTCAGAACAAAAATATTGTCATACTTTTCTATTTGATAACCAACAACCGGTTCAGGAGCTGTTACGATTGTAGTAATATTTACGAAAATATAATGCAATAAGTCGAACGTGCGTTTAGGTATTTTGCTGACATTCCATTGAATCTAGCATAACTACCGATCTATGTCAAATGTCACCAATAGTTAAGGAATATCCAATAGTATGAAAGTAATCAGATTCTAATGAGTAAATATAGCCACCTTCAATCAAGAGAGTTCAAACTCCTCTAAAGGCAGAACCAGTGCATAAACATGGACATAAATAAAAACAAAGTCAAGGTCTACTGGTTTTTACGAGATGAAACCACCCATACTAGTTCCACATAAGGTTGTGATTCCAACAGCTAATATGGTCTGCGAATGGCTTTCGCAGAATCGGAAACTAGCGGAAGATATTCGCAACGGGTATAACCCAGAACCATTGAATCATTAACCAGTTTATGGTACCCACACGCAAATAACTCTTTTTGGCAGAAAGTTTGTTATGGAAGATCTTTTTTGCCACGCATACCCACCCTTTTGAAGTGAATTTTTCTCGATGTTTCTCGAGCGCTATGATTTATGACATTTTCCACTTTAAATAAGCATTGCCGAGGTCCATAAGCGACGGTACCAATTACCATCGAATACGCCACGGGCTCATTTATCTGTCGTGCAGTAAAAAAACGTTATAAGTCTCTAACTGTTCCAGTCATTATAAAAAGTCCTGAATTAAAAATGGGATGATCTAAAATTGACCTATTCTAAGTTCAAACGATTACATCAACAATCGTTATATTTGAGTTTGTTTCTCATTGAACCTTATCTGAACTGCTACTGCTGAATTTTCGGTCGGTCACTAAACATTTTGTTTCAACAATTTTCACCAGGATTCCATCAATTTTATATTTCTAATCATGACTTTGTATTTAAATAAATAAATAAAAAATCATTTCACAAAGTGAGTAGGTTATTCTATTAGTATCGTATCGTGCATTTAAAATTATAAACACTAAACTGATTAGATACAGATACTCTAATATCACGATAAGATACTAAAAGTGGAGCAACAAAATTAAAAACTACGACTTTCTTTCAATGACACTATAAACAAAATGATATTGCTCTTTACGAGATTCATCATCCAATGCTGGACATAGGACTCTCCCAAACCTCGCCACAATGACCGATTCTGCGCTGTTTGCATCCAGTGACTTCCCCGCTCACGTTGTACCTATCAGTTCGTGGCCGCCAGTCCAGAACATTACGTGATATATTATTTCCTTAATTAAGGATGGGAGGGTATTATTTCCTTCTGGGGCAGCAAGCACTTGACTAGGCTAAAACACGCGACACATCCATGGACTAATATTAATGATTTCTGTAACTTAGTGACATTGTAGTTAGAAATACTACAATATTTATTATCAAGCGGAACAATAATTTTATTTAACAATCTATAAAATTTGGTTACGTAAAAGTGCAGTGAACCAAAAAGAACCTTGTAAAAGGAAATTTAAACAAAAGTATTGGAATTCACAATCAGAAAGACAAAATAGAAAATGGGGATTCCGTACCACACAAACGTAATGTGGGTGGAATGATTACCAATCCTCATTTGACGGACGGACACAGAAAAGATTGGTGGGCATTCCCAAATAGCAGTGACGATCGCCTTACAAACGTCGTGGGTTGAAACTCAGTTTTGGACATTATGGAAACTGAAGAAGGAGCTTTATATTGTCTTAGCAGGTCTTTGAAATCATGTCCCACTTGACAACAAGAAGTTACAATCGTTTATTGACTTCGTCTATGACAAAGACAGAATGGAGCTTATATCGCAGTCTTTCTCTGAGAACTCCCCAAATAAAATATTTTTAATACACCCATATATCCGTATATGGGTCAATGCCAACTTTATTTTGATTTAGGGTCTTTGCGATCCTCCGGCTACACGTTGGTAGTACGTGAGGGATATTGGAATCTGTTCGGCTAAGCCCCTGTCGAACCCGCGTCCGATTCCTAAGCGACATAAAATCCAATTGGAACAAAGGAGGTTAAGGAGGTCATAAAGACAAGCT
The DNA here is from genome assembly GCA_030269945.2 of Trilocha varians. Taxonomy (NCBI): domain Eukaryota; kingdom Metazoa; phylum Arthropoda; class Insecta; order Lepidoptera; family Bombycidae; genus Trilocha; species Trilocha varians. The sequence continues at coordinate 3,249,403 of AP028266.1, forward strand.
TCAGAGCATACAAAACTTGGCAGTCAGCAGTAACTTTGAGTCATTTCAGACTTAAAATTTCCATTTATGAAAGTTTATTTTATTTGGTAGTTATACCTAAATTATTTTCATAACCTTTTAGTAGATCATATTCTCCACAGCAGATATCTTAGTCCCAACATATTATGCACCTCTTGACAATGTTCACCCGTCAGCCTCGCAGTTTTGGAAAGGTAGTTCTACTACTATCTGAACTAGGACTTCGAGATCGTTTTAGTTGTAGACTTTCAAATCTTAATCCATTGACATTTAACTCACAGAGCGCATCTTTGACTAATGGGTTAAGAGGGCAATCAACTTGCAGTCGTTCAAGCATTAAAGACAAGATAAAAACTGTCCATTGAATCTAGGAGGCTGTTAAGATTCTATTCTCAAAATTAAGTATGTTATCATACCAACAGAAGTGTTTGCTGGGAAAACCTCTACGTAATTAACGGTAAAAGTCCAAATGTAAACTGTCCTTGTGAAATGAAAACAACAATGGATGACTGAATGGCATCATGAAATGGTATATTATTTTAAAGTAACATGTCGATCGATTTGATCAAATTCAGCATTAAGATTGTTGTTATGCAATTAATCGAAATTGAATTGAATGATCGAATTGTTTGACGGTGTCTCGAGTGCGCTGTTAAGATTTAAATCAACGATATTAATGTTTCCTTTCTTTACTATCACGGTTGAAGAGCTGCTGCCGGATCAAGTAAATTACCAACCACGTGCTTAGTAACATGATTGACTTCGTAACGTTAATCTTATAAATCCTCACGTAGGCACATATAAAACACTAACAAACCTGAATCTCCTCTTAATCTTTTGTAACATTTTGTCCTTTTCAACACACGGCCACACAAACTTCATTTTCACGTTTATTTTCACACAAAATAACACCAAAAAACCGTCCACTACATATCGGCCGTCCGTTATCAACGTAAATATTGATTAAAAATATTTAAAGAAAACGAACCGATCGGCCGACCGAAGCAAATGACTAAGAACGAGAATATGAATCATAGGATCAGGTAGGTCGGTTCATTTAGAACTTTTTGTAGAGGTTTTTTTTCTAAACTAACTGTAACTTTTTAGCGGTCGTGTTGTAATAAGATCGCGATGTTTTGTACACATTTCTTTGGTTCGGAGCCTATATTTAGCATGATTTTATTTGGGACTTGGATATTGACGTTTTTTCGCAAATTCTTCACAGGTAAATTCTCTATTTAAGATTATCTTCGGTGGCAAAAAAATGTGTTTTTGCACATATATAAAAACTTGAGGAATCCGAAGCACAGACCAATCAGAATCAGATTGTGATACAAGCGTGTCCTACTTTGCGGATGTAAGACATGAAATGAAAGTAAAGATAGTCTGTGCCTAATCGTCATCAGTTGCAGCAAAACCAGTACATTCGATAGGAATCCTAAAGGTTAGACAGGTCGATTATACATAACTGAGTAGATCTAACATTTGTCCGTAAAAAGCGAGTAACCGATTTCAAAAAAGGAGAATTTTCAATTCGGCCGTAACTATCTTAATATATATATTTCTTGTGTACGTGTGTATGTGACTGAACTCCTCCTAAACGACTGGACCGATTTTGATGAAATTTTTTGTGTGTGTTCGTGGAGATTCGAGAATGGTTTAGATTCATACTCGGGATTTTTTTTTTGATGCAGACGAAGTTGCGCCGGGCAGCTAGTAGACATATGTTTTTTTTGCTGGCGGAAACTTCTTCGTTTGTAAAACCATTTTGATGATTGCTTTTGAGAAGATATTTTAAAGGTGGTCGCATGGTAAGGAAATCAGGGTTTGATGATGGCAGATTTAAGAAATAGAAGAAGAAGAAAACTTTATGAAAGGTAGTCGCTTCGTTAACTTTTGTAAAAAAATTTACTTGTTTTAAAAACTTTGTCGAAACAGCATACGGATATTCCGTACATGACTGTACATCATAATACTGTGTGTATATGATGAGCAGTAATGAGTGACACCGATATTCAATTATTTATTTAATATTTTCCGTTTGGTATGATTCACAGTTACGCCTACAGTTCTATAAACAATCCCGTAACTGAATATTCCGATAACGATGCCATTATTTGAAATTAATTTTATGACTCTCTATAGTACCTATTAAATTTCGCGGTAACTGCAATGAGTTATTTTCGATGACATAACCTTACTTTTGAATAAACTTCTATGCCTCTATTCTTAGTGGTTCCTGATGGCTGTTGCAAAATTTAGAAAACTCCTTTTTTTTCAGTTGCAGGAAATCACCGGATCCCCGCCCGCGGGCGGGGTATGTGGGAGTTGAACTGCACTAAAACCTCCAACTGAGCTGTCCGAACTCCGGCTGAGGCCAGAACCCAGCACGGGGTTTGTAGGGACGGCGCGACGCGTTACGCACTCGGCACTCTTTCCCGTCGTTCCGCCCCCTATAAAACACCTATTGGATTTGTGTGCATCAATTATCAATATTGAAATTTAAACCGACATCTGTAGACAACAAAAAAATAGATCACCAACACAGAGATAAGGTTCTATATTGGAACCTAATCCTTTTCGAATGTAATATCTAGGTAAGTAACGAAAACCATCCTAAAATGTTATAAACAGCCATTATTTACCATAGTTATTTTTCCATCTCCTAGTACTTTCAAAGTTTATAAATTCCACGGACATTTTCTTTGTGAACAAACAGATGCTCCTTGGATGCTCCGGATGCCGGAAATTTTCGCTTGGATAACTTTAAACGTTCAAGCCCTTGTTATAATGATATTTAACGTTAACCTTGACTTGGAATTCCACGAGTTTTGAATACCACGTACGCACTAAAGACAGCGAGGTTGTAGATTATAAAGCCTTAAAATTTACAAAACTCATCGCTAGGGATTCAGTCTTCTGATTGTCTTTGGTCATAACCAAGAATACTCACAGGAAGTTCTTAAAAATCACAAATATATCATATTATACTATGAATAGATTTAAGTTCTTAAGGCACGAGTACACAAATTTTAATTATTTCCTTTGTTTATTTCCTAACAACCTTCTGAATTAATTATTATCAAACCGACAAACTAAGTAAAGTAAATATTACATTAACGAAATTCAGTAAACACAGTATCATTATGACTCACAATTTCAATGCAAACAACTATTTTCTGTGACGTTAGCATAAAAAGTATTTGTATCAGTAAAAAAAGAATGGAAGAAGACTGCTTATCCATTTTCGATGATATTATATATTTAGTCGAAGAGAAACACAGGAATTCTACCTGGCCCAGCAAGTGGTATTCGAACTGTACTAAAACCTAACACTTACCATCCCGGCGAGTCCCTACTGGGAACAACCCAAGGTTTATTTATTTATTTAGTTATTTATTTTATTTGGATCCTCAACAAAGGTAACACATACACAGAACAAATTAAAAATACAGTACATATTAGATACCTGCGCACCTTCAATTACAGAGGATATTAAGGATTATGCGACGTATTCCATGTTAAGGTCATCAAGGTTTAACAGATCATCAACCAACGCAACATACCACTAACATAGCAAGGGCCAACGAGAGACAATGCTTCAAAACGGCATGCTTCTACAAAAAAAACACTCAAAGAACCACTCCAAAATCACCTTTCACAAAATAAACAACACGATTAACTACTTCCAAACTAATTTATCGCTAAAAAACGCCCGTAAAGAATTAGGTCAAACTGATAAGTCCATTAACTGATTAATACGAAATGGCTCGAGGCTCTATTGATGTACAACGCGTACAAATTGTTAGCTGCACGCAATACGACAAATTATATGGAATATTTATAAAGGAATTATGGAAGCTCGTTAACTTGTCACGTCTTGTTTTGCGGAAAGTAAGGATGTCGATATCGAAAAAAGGTATGGCTGTTTCCTTTGCCAAACCTCATTCGCTGATAACGACGCCTTGTCTACAGTCAAATAAGGTCCATAAAAGTTTCTAATGGTAGCCATTTTTGTTCATTGGTCCAGAGGTTTATAGCCATTCTTGACTAACAACAGTGAGTATGTGACAAAAGTTCCTGATCCTGGCTACAGGAGTTTCAGTGGTGGGAGTGAAGTTGGACAAAAAGTCGAAATAAGTTCGTAATGCTTTCGTAGTACTTTCTAACTAGTATTTTTTTGTATTTGAAGCTTCGTTAGATTCGCCCGATCGATAGATGGCCCGATCGTATATCGATCAAGTTTCGACTTATGAGTTCTGAATTAATTTTATACTTTAGGTGCTACTATTTGTAGTATCATTGATTTTGATAAAAATCATAAAAATCCGACAAGAAGTGTTTTTCTTGACCTAATTTGGAAAAATCAAGCAATCAGGAATTTTCATCATGAACATCATCTGTTTTTTTTTTATTTAAGGCACAAATCGTATTTCAAGCACAATCTTTGTGCCCTGTATTACAAAACTAAAGTGGGTGTTCGTAATTCTTTGCTTCCTTGAATGGTTTCGGAGAACGGGACCGGATAAATCTTCGCAAGTAATTTTTCACTATTCTTCTCGACAGAAGTAGGTTCGTAATTTGTAATTTTGTTATTTGATTCTAGGTCAATTACAATTTTAACTTTGCAGATTTATTTAGACACGTAAATATTTTTAGTCAAAAAAGCAAAGAAAAAATCAGAGAAATAAAAAACGTGACATTTTTTAAGTAAGAGTGTACAGTGAATTCTGTAATGCATTCGATTTTATTTCAAACAGTTCCTAGTACTCAGTACCCGAATTTTAATTCCATCAACGTTTGGTAAGACACAGACCGCACAATATTTACGAGTTGTCTATATATAGTACGAAATATACAGACAGACAAAAGTTCAATGCACGTGTGTTAACTTCGATTTAAGTACGGCTGGCAAACAGCCAAGTACTTAGCGTTAGTCTTATCTCATTTCCTTATAAAGTTAAATATTTGGAAGTAGTGAAATATCACGTATAGAAATCTGCTGATTAATCAATTAGTTTAAGTTGAACGATTCTGGGTCGATTATTAAAATGTATGGTATGTTACGATATAGCCAGTAGATTTGTGACTTTGAAGTAGAAATGGTTAGGGCAATTCTCAGATGGCTTATGAGGCTGACAGGCTCTGGCAAGGGGTCCATGTGAAGGGGTTCACCTATCACCTGGTCAGATTCAATAGTAAGCCACGGTTTACAGACAAGATCTCACAACTGTTGGCAGAATTCAGGAGAGGGCAATTCCTACTGAGGATAACTAAAAGGTGTTTCTGATTTGGATGAAATCTCTTATTCACCACATATGAACCTTTGTCCAGGTTAAAACTATTTACATCGAACCACTAAGCTTTATTGCTCAACCTTGAATACTTACTTATTTCTTGAATGTTCGTTATTCCCTAGAATAAGTACCTTTGTACCCTTTTGTGCATGAATTTGATAAATAAATAAATAAAACCTCTGCACTCCTTCTTAGAGCCAATGATCAACAATCATACTAATTTAGGTATAAGTGATCAAGTGCATCTTTTCTATATCTTCTCTATCTAAAAATTGTGCTCACACAAGAAACGAAACAAATAGAGAACCTGTCCACCTCTCACTTCCATCACTGTAACTCCTGTCTAACCAGGATCCACACTAAGAACCAACATAATGACTATGAGCAGTGAAGCCTGCGAACCCGAGGGAAATGTCCTTGTGATCACAAAAAATCAAATGAGGATATGAGAGAAGAAATTTAATAAATAGAGTATTTTATATTCTTCACAGGCACTCCTAGCCTATGTATGCAATCTCCGGCAGTTAAATGCAACATTATAGTTTAAGTTTGTTTCTGTTGATCCCTTTTTGCCTTTTCATTTACATTTACATGCCTTTTTGAAAGATTTGAGTGCACTTGATGAAAAGTGGTTATTGTTGCTTATGCCCACCACTGTAGCTTCAAACTAAGAGGTCAATGCCTATTGCTTACATACTTCCACATATCTAAAAATAAAACATACTCGTTGATGAGACAAAGAAATATACAGTTTTAGTGTCAAACACAGAACAACATCAAATCAGTAAAAATAATTACAAAACAATTGCTGTAAATGTCTGGACATTAACAATGGTATTGGCCAATATCCATATTGTGTAATTTAACTAAAAATACTATTGTTTTCTAAATGTAACAATAACACACATTATGCTTTTAGTGATGAGTAAGTATGTGCTACATTAAATTAAATGTGATCTATATTTTGCCAATATCATATCAATGTTTTTACTTTTAAACAGGATTCAATGTTCTTGGTAATGCAAGAATGACAGATTTGTTTTTTGGATTAAAATAATTATAAATAATAATGAATACAGACTAATTATTTATTTCAATGTGTCTATAAAATACAATGTGTATATAGTAACCACAATTTAGTTACTATTTTGAATCTATTCGTAGATTTTCTATAATAATAAAATAATTTTAATGTTGCTTCATTTTTCTACATCAATATTTTATTGTCTTTACTGTGTAATACTTTCTACCGTTCGATATAATTAAATCAATTGGATATAAGTAGACGGACTAAACATAAATTCCAATGAAATCACGTAGTCAAGTACCGAGTTGATTGGTAATGACCATTACTGAGAATTGCGATCGTTTAAATGCGAAATAATTAATAATAGACATTAAGAAATCCTCTATAAACATGTGATCCTATGAGTAATACTATCTACTATGATAATAACGTAAACATTGCCAAAAAAAACGAAACGATAACAATGGACTATAGTTGATAAGAGATAACAATTTACATCGATAGTTGTTTTAATTTGTAACAGAAGAAGACACAGAATTAAGGTAACGTTACAAGCTAAGTTTTTGCAACAAAAAATTACAGTCACGATTATATTTAGTAAAGTTTTCCTTAAAACATGATTTACTCACCTCGTAAACGGACCACCCTTTTTACTAATTTGAGCCAAAATTTTCTCCACTGTCTGTTTATCACCAGCACGGGCTGCTTCCAGCAACTCCTGGCCTTTACCCATAGTTTACTTATATTATAACACACAAAAACAAAAACTAATGCACCGATTTACATTTTTACACTAGAATTCACTCACTACACTTTACAACTTCATTGATCGCGCTGCCATATTTGAAAATTTGACACGATGACGGCTGTAGGCTGTTTATGATTGCTTTTTAACTTGTAAAGCAAAGGTAAAATCTACTTAAGGCTTAATAGTTTTTCCTAAAGTGCAATGGATTTTTTTTAGATGAATGGACACTTTTAAGTTCTTACAGTAAAGTTGGGAAACTTCATTTTCTTCTTAAGTAATGAGAATACCATGTTGTCCTTCAATTTTAGAAACCACAATCTACAACCATTGCCATTTCCATTAGTTGTAATATTATGTAAAAGTTAAAAAACATACAAAATGCATTAGCACTGTCAGATATTTCGAATTTGTTGATCTTGTTAGTAAACAATGTTTTCGTGAATATCCAGATAATTTCAAAATAACAATTTATTAGTACGCTGTACAATGATATTCACTTTGGTCTTCTTCTTCTTCTTCTTTTATTTATGGCTTTGGTCTTCTAAAAGTTGCAGTGCGACAAGCACAAGTTGTCAAATATGTCATTTGTCAAAATTACCAATTTGAGTTTGACATTTCTGTTGAAATTTGTGTTTTGATTGTGGTTGCGAGGCCGAGGTGAAAATACTTTTATCGTTCTTACTTTGAACAAATTAATGTTAATTACAATGCATTGATTGCGTTTTGTGTTTGTCAATACTACAATGTTAATAGTGTCAGGATAATTCAATCATTGCCTTTGTACTGTGTAATTTTGTGTAATTTTCAGCTGTGTTCTATTGGTGATAAACAAAGTGAACCGGCAATTTTGAAATGTGCCTTCCGATCATAATTACTATTTTCATCAAGGGTTAAAACAAGTAAAATGTCGCCCTTTCATTACTTTTATCATTCAGTTACGATTCTTCTTCTTTCGTTGCTGTCTGCTACTGCAATTGGTATGTTTACATAATAGTTTAATACATTACATGAGATTTTCAATGATACAGGAAAATAATTTGTTTTTTGATAATAACGTTAAAAATTGGCCATACATATGATGCTGTAATAGGAAGGATAATTCTCGTAAAATGTTACAAAGGTAATGTCATCATAGAAGAAGTAGGGAAATTCCACAATATACACAATAAAAGGATTGCCAGAAGAAATAATCTTATAAATAGTTTAATAAAGTTTTTTTATTTTATTTTTCAATACCATGTTTTTTACAGAAACCCAGGACATAACGGTTACACTGAAGCCTCCGTTAACAAATGACACCAAAAATGTCTACACTAATTTTATTCAAGTAAACCGTTCTTCTACTATAAGAGTCAATGTAAACAATACAGTAGATTATTTATCGTTCATTGTATTTCAAGTTCACAGTCATTTGCACTTGATTACGATCTATAGGAATAACTATGAAACTAATACATATGAATACGGTACTAACATTGGTTTGTACAGTAAATTAGCTGACAATGATATTTTTTACATACAAAATGGGAACGAAGACGTTGATTTAAATGTTTACCTCGCCATACAAGGATATACGAAAGAAGGTATAATTTTTCTTTTTTTTATTGCCATATTAACCAAGCCACATGATTGTAAGTGGTTACCATTGTTCATGGACCTCTGCAATGCCAGAGGATAACGAAGGGTCGCTACCTACTTTAAAGGACCTTTAAGCTTATTTTGAAGAAGGACAATACAAATGATTGTTTTAGGTTACTTGTAGACAAGGTGTAACAATTTAATTACTGTTATTAGGATAAACATATTTTATGCATAAATAAAAACTATATTTAGTGAGTACATATAGCTATACTAAAAATTATTACACTCCATTTAGTACCGGAAAATAAGTTCTTCTTAGCTTTGTGCAGCTGCATCAGACTGCAATTTTATAGATTCCAAAATTTAAGCAAAGGTTGCTATTTTATTTAATTTTATATTTTATTTGTATTTTCTAACTAGCTAACTGCTCTCTCTAACTCTACTTTTGCCACAAACGGATACCTAATAATTTCTGCTCATTTATTACACCTAATCTCCAGATAACAATTTGTTCTGAAAATGCAATATCTAATATAGCTTTCCTCCATAAATGGGCTATTCAACACTGATTCTTGACATTAGTGTGTTCAGAAATTCCTCAGCTTAATAATATCAGTATAGATAGAAAAATCTATGACTCATCTGATATTAAGTGGTTACCATCAGTTATAGACTGCTCTAATGTCATGGTTAGTTACATGCACCTTATCAATATGGAATTCTTGTCAATAATGGACACGCGCAACCCTGTTCAAGTACATAGTGTCATAATGCCTAGGTTACATCAAAGTTAACCAATTAATTTCTACAGAAATTTCGTCAAAAACTGCATACAGTAGAGTGCAGACCAAAGAGGCATATATGCATGACATACCCTAGATTTTCAAATTGGAGTAAACAACAACTAAAATCGATCAATGCTGTATATTTAATAGAAATATACCTCTAGTTTTTATTATTTGCGTGTATTGAACGAAAACTGGGAGAACATTTATTGTAGGCTGTAAATTTGTAAAAGAATAAGTCAAATTTACATTTTGCATACCCTGACTAAAATATACATGCACGCCACTGACTGCATGCTTCTAATTTACTTTACGAAAAAAAAAACAAAAAAGATATGATGTTATGGTGCGATTCCCAATCTAGATCCAATTCCTGGCGGGTGTAACATGGAGTCACACGTGCCCGTTTCACCCGGAATTACAATCCAGAACTTTCTGAACTTCGTCTACGTAGACGTTCCACCACCCCAGAGTCCGAAGGAACCTCAGTGCCTGAATCCAGCAGCAACGTCAGTCACAGTCTACCTTATGTACATGCCGCAACAGAATTTCGACTCAAATGTTTACTTTGAAAGCATACAAACGATGATGCAATTGAAAACTATTGAAGAGAATGGACATGTGGTTAGTATTTTGTTTTCTTTCTGTACACAGTAACGCACATGATTTGCTTGAACTTATAGCTTTCATTAAAATTTTCAACTTGGTAAATCATCACTCCTCAGAACAGGCCTGACCAATGACAAATGAATGAGGGCGAAATATAATTACTTATATTCTGAAATACTCTCCGATACCAAAAATTACATCTTCACTATCCTGTAGACTGTTGTATATAGTCTCTGGCAAATGTCGTCACAACTACCGGTCCTGCGCTGCTTGCATCCATTGGCGGCAATGATCAGGTCACTAGACCACCATTTGAGAGAGAGAGACAGACAGACATCGTTTATTTGTAATGAAAACAGATTTACAATTACAGAAATGAAATAATAATAAAAAAAACATGGATTAAATAAGTTTTCATCACAAACCAGTCGGAACTCAGCTTAATGTTATATGACACCCCAACCGCCATATAACGCTGGTTTTGAGTTCCAACCACGTTGCGCCTGTCAGAAATCGAAAAATAATGTCGAGACTAACTCCCACGTAAACCTAGGTTCCAGCGCAGATACCTGAAATGCTGATGCGTCATATAGTAGCAATCTACCCCGGTACTGGAGTAGTATTTGTAGCCGTAGCTCACGTAGTCAATAAATACTCTATTTACGTACCAGCTCAGACTTATGGATGCTCTCCGCTAACCAGTGGTGATTGTGAACTGATGAGTAAGTGCTTTTCTTTTTATTATTGCCTTCAGCTACGGTCCGATAGTAAGTGTCTTAAATGAATGAACACTCGAAAACTCTCGCATTCTTGGCCGAGCACGTTGGTAATATTAATCCATGGCTTACCAATCTAATATTTCAATGAACCAGAAAAATTAGCATTATAGCAACAGTGCCTAGAAATCGCGAGAAAACCTTCATTAAAATGGTTTCAAAAACCCTTCGAAAGGCGTTTGGTACCTAAGTCTTCAGGTTATAGTAGATCTAACTCAAAGTACCACTCAGATGTGTTGACAGATTTACACCGAAGCATTATAGAACTTATACAAGATAAACTTTCTATATTACCATGCAGACTTGCCACTTGATCGTTACTAATTACCGTTGTTCATGGACCTCTATAATGTTAAGGGACATTATCCAACAGCCCCAACTGTTACGTTTATAGAAAGAAAGTCAAAATACTGGTAAAACACTAAGGAGGGGTTTCTTACCACAGTGCGTTGCAAAAACGAATCGTGGATGACCGAGGAGTTTCCATAGAGGAATTCCACCTATTTTTTATTGCCTCGTAGGCCGGCTAACCCACCTGATCGTAAGCTGTTACCGTTGCTCATTGACTTCTGCATTGTTAGGGGACACTGCGGGGTCGCTACCCAAGGCCCACCTTTAAGGACCTCGATCTCGGTACGATAGTAGAGAGAAGATGATGGTATCGTATGTATTTTTTTTAGAGGACATGTTGTCCATGTTACTCTGTGCGCTGTGTTTGTTCATCGGTCTGTTCCTATGTTATTTCCGGCAACGTTTCTTCAAGACCGAACTGTTTATATTTGGTTTCATGAGTGGATTCATTTTAACTTACATGGGTGTATCGCTGCTAACTGTCACTGATGCGACAGGTACGTGAAAAATTATTTTTATTTTAAATCTAAATGGTTATGTTACTTAATTAAAGATTTATCTTTGTTTATACTTAATTTTGTATTGTATTTATGACATTTTATCCAGTGATTACTCGAAGGCAGGAAAAAGGCTCGAAGGACCAATGAGGCTTTCTTCTTCTTGGCTTGGTCCTTCGAGCCGGAGTTACTGATTTTGTCTTTCATCAAGATATTGTTAATTACTGAAGTTCTCTCTAATAAACTACATGAGCAGTATTTATTTCAGACATTGTGTTAGCTTCTGCGCTGTCAGGAGTGTTTTTCGCGGGATTGTGGATTTTATTTTGGTGGTTGTACGGAATACCGATATTTACTCTGTTGCTGACGTCACTAAATGTAGGATTTCTTTTGGCTTCTCTGCTCTTTTACGTTCTACCAGGTGAGTCTTTATTTTAAGAAGCCAAAGTTACTCTAAATTATTAATTTAGTATATGATTTTTAGGTTCATTTTAATTTATCTAGTGTGAATCTTTACCAATTGTTTTTTCGGTATCTGACGTCTCTATTATAATAATTTTAAATTTAAACAAAATTCGGTCTATTTTATAAGCATATCTACATTGTTTATTATAAATATGATCTCAAACATTTTTCAATCAATATAAATAAAAAAAATAAAAATAAAATAAGAAATTTCCAATAGATCACTTAACACCATAAAATTTCAGATGACGAATTTCTCTTTGAGGGCGTGAGTTACTGGGCTATTTTCACAATAGTCGTATTATTGACTGCTATAGTATTGATAGCTTCGAACTATGTAGCCTATATATTGGCATGCTCAATAATAGGAGGGTACACTACAATATACCCTATTGACATGTACATAGGGTCTAATATGAAATACATACTTATAAATACATTGAGGAGGGCTACAGTGAAAAACTACGATAAAGTCTTCGTCGTGCCTACGTTTCAAAATAAAGGTAAGTTAATGATAGAAACAGTAAAAATTAAATTTGGGTTTTTTTTTCAACTACCCACAATTCCTAAATAAGTTGAATATGTCCCAATCTGCCTAAACTACCGTCAAATAGGCTCTTTTATTTGTCTAGCAATAAAAAACATCTTTTCTTTTACAGATTTACTCCTAACAATCTTATGGGTATCACTTACGCTCTCTAGTTTCGTGTTCCAATACTACATCAATAGAGGTCGACCTCCATTCCCGCCGCCACCAAGAGGCATCAGAGCTCGACCTTCGTAAGTATAAAACTTCGTCTTTATCTCACGTCTGTAGGAAGGGATAATAATATCTAACAATACTTTAAAGCACATAGCAAGGATGTAGAAATAATCTTGTTACAGGCAATTTATTCGGCATATTAAATATTTTATGAATTCTGACCAGTTAAACTTTTATAAAATTAGCTTTATCAGCCCTATTCCACAGCTAAGAATTTTCCAATAAAATTTTTATCAAGGTATGCAAAGACAACAAGAGAATGCAAAAACGGCAAACTCTCACATTTTATTCATTTATTACTTCGTGTACGCATAGTCAGACTTAATGCCATAAGCATTCTCTGCCAGTCTATCTTTGATAAGATGATCATTTTAAGACGTTTATTATTTTTTATGCAGTTGCGAAGTATGCAGTGCTTATTTGTTTCTGGCCACTGCACGCCACGTTACAATATACTTAATATATTTATTTGAACAGGTTCATGTCTCCAAACTCCGGTGCTCCAAACGAAAGAACACCTCTGCTCTCTTAAATATAATACTTAAGTAAATGTTAAAGTTAAGCATAATTGGTTATACTTTTTTAGAATTTGTCTTCTGTTACAATAATCATTATTGTGAATGTGATAATAATATAAACTTATATTTTTGCACAAATTAAAATTGTTACTAGACCATTCTTAATAGTAGTAAGAATGTTCTTAATAATTTGTAACATTATTTACATACATTTACAATTACATTACATTATTTGTACTATAAAGAAAGGCCTAATAAAGATTAAACCAAAGTTTAATTTCCTGCTATTCATAATTATTACAATTACAGGACAATCAGTGTCCAAAGTGATTTGGTGCTTTTATTTATAATTGTTTTAAATGTCAAATATCAACTTTGTTAATGTTTATAAAGCAGTTTAAATTTTTACCAAAGAAAAACGATTAAAAAAGTATAGTAGAAAAAATATTAATCTTGACAACCCTATCATGTTGAATCGTGTTTCTTATGTATATCAATGCAGGGCTGTTACACAACACTAATAAAATATTTTTATGATTTATGAATTGAGTCCGAAACCATAAAAAAAAACTTGAGAGGTGTCAAGGGACACCCGGATGGAACGAAGTTCCTTTCGATTAATTAGTGAGGGAATTTTATTTTTTATATTGTAATAATTAGTTAGTTTAAAACGTCTAGAAAATTAAATAAAATATTTTATCACAGCGCCATCTAGCGATATTCATCTAAAACAAAAAAAGTGTCGTGACCACTTTTTCATAAGAATTTCCGTCTAGCCCCCTTTCGATAACGCGCAATAAGGAACTTCGTTAAAATACAGTATGTGGTTATTTTACTTTTAATTTGAAAATTCAATAAACATGATCCAGTGTTAAGACTGAAAGTCCGGGTTTCTCATATTAGAGATAAACTAAAATACTTATATTCTTCCGAATAGTATATTATTTAATAAATTATTTATACTTCATAATATGGCTTCCATTTATATTTAAATTATACATATCAAATAATTGGCTGTGCTATTTAAAAGTGCCTAAATTTTAATACCAAAGTTTAATTATGTTTAAGCTGTTTGCCAAATATGTTGAAACCAAAAATGGATTTGTTTAATTAGGAAAATTTTAAATAAATTCAAAAAAGTACTTAAAGGAGTTAATTGTAATTATAAATTGTAGTAATTTCTACTTTTTATGCATTTTTAATTTTGCAATAATTATTTATATTTTTTTTTTTTGTAAAATTAGATGTTATGTAGAGAAATTATCTATTTTTGTTGTTGTGAACCATGCCAGTGAATATTGTATTCGATTTAAAGCATGTAAATAAATAAATTATGTTATAAATCATATTTTTTTATTATTTATACAAAACACAAATAAATGTCATGGAACTAAAACATCTGGGGACAACATCATAAAAAGAGATTCATACAACTTACGTCAGTACAAACTATGATAACCTCTACTGTTAGTGTTATGGCATACTTACCATTGGCTTCACTTTGTGTCCTAAAATTTCATTTCCATATTTTGATAACCATAACGTCATTCCCAAACTAACACTTCATCAAAATAATAACGTGTCATGTCGTCTTCATTCAAACGCATTGAATTTTTAACACCGTTACGGAACGCATCGGACATAGTTGATCATAATGTTGCACAGTTAATTCCATCCCTTTGTTTGCAACCCCTCTTATAAGGGTTGTTTCAATACAACACAAAATTAATACGCACCGCCCAATACACTTACAGTTAAGCGGGCTTTATCTTGTTATGAATTAAAATGTATTTTCGAGTCTTTATCACCTCTCCTTAGGGTACATTTTGCTAAACATAATTTAGGTTTATTATATTTTTGATTATAGACTTTAAAAGTTTATAATAAGGTGTATTTTGGATTGTATTTAGTTTTTGGGGGTTGGCAACACTGCTATTACGCAATCAAGTTGTTTTGGACGCCAATGCCATCTGTCGTTTATTATTGATAATATTTCATTCGCTTTATTAGGTATTGTTGTGTCATTTGATACACTCAAATTATGTGTGTGTACAATCATTGGTAATGAGCTTATTTTTATATATATTTGAAATATAGAACGTAAATTAGATAGTTTAGGGTTTATGGTTAAAGATTAGTAAATTAACATATTTTTGTAAGTTGAATTTAGAATTTAAAATTGAATAGATTTTTAACTGTCGACTTTTACTTATATCTTGTAATATATCCAGTTATACAGGGTGGATCTGTAACTTTGGACAATCTGACGTGGGGTGAATGACCTGTCGAAATACAACTTAGCACCATTTTTATTTGTTGGATCGAAAACGTACGACTATCGTTGCGGACTTCTATACTATGATGAAAAAAATGTTTTATGCAATTCCTAAAATAATGGTTCTAAGTTGTATTTCAACAGGTCATTCACCCCACGTCAGATTGTCCAAAGTTACAAATCCACCCTGTATATTGTAAGTCACTTATGATTTAAATTTAGCGTTAACTACACTTGAGATTTTCATCAAGTAATGTATGAAGTAAGGTAAAAGATTAAAACAAATGAATAATGGTAATGCAATATTTATTAATAAATTTCACTGTAATCTTTCCATTCTATATGCACTTACAAACTAACAATAATTTATTTTACACTTAAAATTGGAATTAAATACAATAATTATAGCTTCCACCACTCCGATATTGCAAACTTACTGAAAATATAATTTACAATTTAAATAATAAGTTAAAAATATATTGTGCTGATTTTAGCATTCATTGTAACTATTAAAAATTCGTTAAATTCAAAAATTATGAGAAAATATCGTTAAAATTACAAACTATTTAAAATCACAGTACGTGTATTGATGTACATTTAATAAATTACATATAAAATAAATAAAACAATTAGTTAACCGGTTATGACGTCATGAAACACGACACGGACATTTATTAGTTTATTATACAAGTCTCGATACAAACATGATTATGCAGTGACAATTTGTTTGGCGACGCAACGTAGGGGACGAAAACAAACGGTTGTAACGAAGCTTATTTTTCACCGTGGCATTAATATTTCCCACCCCAACGAAATACATCAAAGAAATAAAGGGTTGTGCTCGTAAAGGGCGCATAACACTCAATTATAACAAACGTTGGCACAAACAATTTATATTTTTATATTCGTCAGTGAACACGGCGTCTTCAGTTCGCCTACTCGACGGTAGATGTCGCTTATCGCAATATTTACAAACCGAACACGATGCGTCGTGCAGCGATCATACTTTAATACAAGAATTACAATAAAAATAAATAGTGGCAGTGTACTGCACATCCCATCGTGTCTTAAAACTAATTTTGAACATCATCAGTTGCTTCCTTATAATTAATTTATCACTGTACACGATATTTGCACCATGTAAACAAAAAAACACTACGTTGAATTACGACACTGAATTGTTTTGTTCTTGGATTTCTCCCGCCAAAACGGCATCATGGCCGGCTGTCATGTTGAGCGCCGCGTTGATGGCTAAGTGCGAGTCGGCGTAGTTGTGCGCGATCTCGCTAGATGGCGACTCGGACAGAGCCGTCGGGTTCTCAGTCATCGACAACAGCCGATGCGGGAACCCGAAAAGCTGAGATCACTGGAGCCTGCCCCAGTAGTTGGACGCGAGGTCGGGCCCCTGCGACGGTATTTGCACGGGGACGCTCACGCCCGCCGATATTACACCTATGGAACAAAGAAGGGACTTTGTCAATAAAGTTTTTTGTCATTGCTGACGGTAAAGGCTTTTAGGGTTGTCTCTTATTGCTGTATTGTTTTGGAATAGGTATGGGTGATTTTGTGAATTTATGAGTATTGTTGAAAACTGGAATATTACAGTTTCTGGAGTAAAGAGTCTAAAAATGAAAGATATAGGATTAAATAATAAATTTAGATTTCTTTGCGAAACAGCGTTTGTTTAATACCTTCAATTTATGAACCGATATTCAATGGTTCTAACACGTCATTTGCATCTAAAACCATCAAATACTTCAACACAAGAACAATGTCTCAATCTCAGATTGATAGTCAATCAAGTATCGGCCAGGAGCACATGTTAACCCGGCTAATACGAAACCTATTAACATCGGTATCGGGCCGATATGTCTAATAGGATTCCGATAGCGTTCCGTTTATTACACACAATCGAGTTATCTTACCGTCCGTATGTACTATGTACCTACCTATCTTATTAGCTTTTCATAGAAGACTAAGAGTAATTTGTAGTAATTGAGAATTTTTCAAAGGGTTTTATGTAAATTACTAATTTGTTAATTACACATAAAACTGTAAGATATAAAAATAATAATATTTCATTGTTGAAATTGGGAATAGTTTGACACTATTGAAAAGTTACTATCAAAAATCTAAAACTTCACAAAAATTGCGTTTGTGATAGAAAAGACAAGAAATTTAACAAAAATAACTTCGCTTTGAACATAATTATACTAGTCAAATTCTATCAGCTTACGGGAACATACCAATTTAACTAACTACAAGATCATTCTAGAACAATATAATCTACAAGCTCCATACCCCAAACAATGGCATCTAGCGCTTACATAAACCCTAAATCATATCAAACACATTGTCTATGAACATAGACCGGATCCATCCTTTATCCCACCCTAACAGCGCGTGTGGGTCTGCGATAACAGTTTCCCGTACCGAAGCGCTAGGGGGCGCTCTTTACATTCATTACATGTTATTATCGACTCTAAACACGGCTCCTGCGAGACTCGTTTAGTCAATGGTTCGTGTCTATGGCCCGCTCCGCTTGTTTATGACGTTTTCGATGCCGTCGAAACCGTTTTACTGCAAGCACGTAATTGCATTGGGGAGTTTTCTGGTTTTGATTTAGGACGTAAACGTATAGAGTTTTGAAATGGTTTTCTTATTAGATGGGAGGGATGTTGAGACATTTTGTTTATCAAATTTTCGGTTATTTTTTCTTTTGAGGATATATGCTTACAAATCTTACAATCTTTGGTGTTGTACCTACTCTCTAAACCTAAGTTAGTTGTAAGTTAATAGCATCCTTGTTTTACTTTTTAATTTTATTTTCTTTCCTTTAATTGTTATCCTTAATAATCGCTAATATCAGCTACATAAATAATATATTAATTTAAACTTATCTTGTAATACTTGTGATCTGATTGTAGAACATAGTTAATGTTTAAGTATAATAACCTAAGCAGTCTTCTATTCTTTTTTGCGTGTAACTTATATAAAGATAATAGAAAAAGATAAGGATTGAAGATAGAAAATATTTTTTCAACCAGAATTTGCAGTGTAATATACAATTGAACATTGGATTAGATATTGGACATTGGCTAATGATAATAGTAATAATACTTGGGCTTAGCAGTAAGTAATTGTAACATTCATAGCATAGTACATTCAGGCAATAAATGATTTTTTTTTTTTTTTATATATCAGCCGAGAGCCTAGCTAGTTAGTTGTATCTAGCAATATAGGTACATTATATTAACGTAACTAAAGCATTGGTAATATCACCATATCTAAAGTTACCATATCGTTCTTACTAACTCTAGTCTGTAAGTTGCTAGCAATCCCATTAGTATTTTAATGTTTCAAAACAGGAAATTCCAAATCATAAAAGATTTTATAAAAGAACGGGAGCCAAAAAGCGAAAAAGTTGAACAAATCCGCATTATTTAATACCGCACGAAGCTGGAAATGCAGCCGTCGAAAGAACGCAAAAGAGTAAATGAAACGAGAATGTGCATTTTGAATTGTGAAAAACTCTTTTGTTCGCGGTCGACGTTGGAAACTCGTCGGCGGAACAATGCCGCGAAACGCCCCAAACAACAATAATTCATACCGCTTTCCGCCACCTACCGCTAAAAATGTCCGCATCGTGATATATAATATCAAATGGAAAAGTTACGGCTTTTTAAAACAATGCCAACGGCACCCAGTCGCTGTTTCTCTTACGCGTATAAATCTGGTAGCTTTGTGTTGTTTTTTCTTCGTCAAATCCATTTGTTTGCACGGAAATTAAGCGTTTCTACTATAAATGCATAGGATATTCAAAATCAATTTAAAACCCATTTGTAAGGAACAGACAGCGGTAAATCGAACGAAGGCTTGAATTCCTATTCGTTTTTTTTTCATCTACCCCCGTCATGTCGCGGTCTTCAGAGACAGGCGCCCCTTGCCCTTAACTCAGCATATTTTTTTACTTTTTATTACGAAGTTGGTAAATATTTTCAAAGGCCCTTTCAGTTTTGCCGATTTCGTAACATTCTCGTGATAAAATTATAAAATTTTCCTTTATTTTTCGTTGGAGAAAATTCTTTTCAATATTTTCGTTTGATATTTTACATGTACGCTAAATTTCGTTAATAACTAATTCTTTGTTTGTAAGGAGATCTCCCAAAAGACGTGTACAATTAAATATTCTATATTTCGTGGGAGTTTTCCAAGGATATTTCTGATAGTCAGAAAAATATACAGTGATACAGAGAGTAATCAGACAAGTAGTTAATATTATCAACCACTAGAAAGTCGACTATTTTCCAGACTACATAATAATCATAAATTTTAACAATATTGAGTCTTTTATTCAAACTTAATTTACGTGTGTTGTTCCTGTAACTCTTATTGGAAACGCTGATAGGTGACTCTTATTAGAAACTCCGATATCTAACTCCTATATGTAACTCTCATTGGTAACTGCTAGACATAGAATTATTACATCTGGAATCAACATCATGAACAACAGAATGAAGCCAATTTAAAGCACCGATCGCGCGTAACTACACGATATTCTGGCGTTAGTGTACAGATAACACTCAATTCGTTTAACACACTAATAAAATATTACATACACATAAGTTCTTTAAAATTACTTTTTGTTATTTCGGATGTTGAATCAAAATATCGCGCGATCGGTGCGATTTAAATTGGCTTCATTCTGTTGTTCATGATGTTGATTCCATATGTAATAATTCTATGCTGCTAGATAACTTACTATTAGTAACAAATAGTTAACTCCTTTCTTTCCAAAAAGAAACTCAATACTAACCCGTGCTCCCAGCTGGTTGTGGTTGTGAATAAGCGGAATGCTGCTGATGGGCAGCCGGCGCTCTTGAATACCCCCCGCTCGCCAACACGTCACCGAACATGTACGGGTAGCCGCCGTCTCGCTGCTGAAGACACGACGATGACAGACCACCGGACATCGAGCTGATCAAATATATAGAAATTTAGAGTTTAGCATTTAACAGCTGACTCGATGAGAGGACATTGACTTTGGAATAATGAATTAGGGTTGTCACGCAAATTCACGTAATCTTTAAATAATCGATACCCCCCACGTAAGTTGTTGTATCTCCAAAATTTCGTATTTAAATGTAATATAACTCAAAGAATTTCAAAAAGATGTAACAATAAATGCAGATTTTGGTTCACTTTGAATCTTTGTAACGCTCTACTGTAAATTTGCAGTTTTGGAGATACAACAACTTACGTGGGAGGTATCGTTTTGTTTGTTTTACAAAATGAGGTAATGTAGCATGCTGTGTGCAATTTTGTTATTACGATTTCTATTTACTAACAGTAGTAAATTATATTCAAAGATCGTCACACATATTAGTAAAACATATACGTTAATTTTTTCAGGGTTGTTATGCACTTAGTTAAACATATTATTATCAATCAATTCAATCACAAGTGTAAAACAACTACAAAAAACACTAACAGTAATAGTTTTAGTAATCATCTATCAATTTCAATTGAAAGAGTAAAGTTTGCACCGAAGAAAATAGCACAAAAAGCGAATAGCCGAGCAAAGTTCTCATCTCACTAAGTTAATTTGTCGACGACAAAAGCTAAAGCCCGTACGTAGTTCACTATTAAAAATCAATTGAGGCGTAAAGTCGGGCGACCTTCGGTAAACTTGGGAGCGTCTCGGTGCAATGGCGGGAAACGCAAGGCGCGACCTTTACCGCTCGATTTCGCGCGCAATTTCATTAGTACCGCTACACGATCATAGATGGCATTGTAATGTTCGGATTTAGAATTTGTATTTCAAGTAATTTTTAATCAAATGGTTGTGATTGTTTTCGTTATTTTTTTTGGTATCGTAAACAAAATCATTTTTATTTTAAACTAGCTGGCCCACACAACTTCGTCTGCGTCACATAAGGAAATTTTCTCACCGTTTAAACCTTCCCTGGACTTCTACGAATATTTCAAGATTAAAATAAGCCAAATCGGTTCAGTCGTTCTCGAATTTTAGCGCGACTAACGAACATCAATTCATTTTTATATATAAGAAGATTATCAATTTGCAAAAATTCAAATATTCAAACAAATTGAGGTAGAATCAGGTAAATAACTGAGCAAGTAATAAGGTCGTTTGAACTAGATAAGAATTAAGGTACTATTAAAGTAATACCTAATAGTTTTATTTATCTGCTGCCATCGTTTTTACACTAAACAACCTAAACATGAAGTGTATATCCAAAATCTCAATGTAAAACCTCTTTGATCTACTAATATAACCTAAAAATGACACATACCTGTAAGAATCAGCCATAGTAGCGATGGGTTGCGGTATGGGGCTGTACATGGAGTTAAAGCCTCCGTTGAGGGGAAGCCGGGGTGCCGGTGGCGCGGGGGGAGAGGCGGCGGGCGCGTCACGACGTTGGCTCCTGAGTTTCTCTTCGCGACGCCATTTTGCGCGTCGATTCGAAAACCATACCTGTTGACGGATTGACAGTTGTAGGTTATGTGGTTGAAAATAAAAGATTTAATTTATTTACACACGTTTCCCTTCGTGGTGCCTGTTTGTGTGTGTTTTATTGGAAAACTAGTTTTTTTGTTCAATACGTACCTAACTGAAAATTTTCGATCATTTGATAGGTTATGTTTGGCAAAGGTGTGGACTTATGCATTTATTATTGTGCAAAACAAATGAATAGAATCTAATATATATTATAAAGGCGAAAGTTTGTAAGTATGGATGTTTGTTATTCTTTCACGTAAAAACTACTGAATGGATTTGAATGAAACTTTACCACAATATAGCTTATACATCAGAATAACACATAGGCCACATCAGAGGTCCATCAGAAGTCCACGCGAACGAAGTCACGGGCAAAAGCTAGTATGAAATATAATATTGGCACTGAATAAAATTATCAAATGTTCAAAGAAACCTAGCTCGTCTTTCTAACAAAAAAAATCTGCAGCGAAAACTAAAATGAAACAAAATTGTGTTACAAATTCAAATGAAAATAATTACAGTGCCGCAACCCTTCAGTATATAATAATATTATGAGAAAATCCATTTGTATACTTATAAGTTTATTCTGTAAAAGAGACGAGACTCAGATGCGACGAGTCCCGGTTTTACGAGTCGAGTACTTGTAAAGACTCGTTCGAACGACTCAAGTTTTGTAATAGCTACAATTCAAAATGATTGTTATGTGCAAAGTTTTTCCTTATGTATTAGAGAAAATATTTTGTATAGAGAAAACAGTTTTTTTGTGATTGAAACATGAAGGGACTGATTTTGAAGTAGTTTTACTTAAATATCAAAAGTACCTATTATAAAATTAGTTTCACTTTGAATTAGACATAGAAAGTAAGAACTGGTAGTTCTTAATCGTAATTTTAACTTAATAGTGATAAAACAACAAAAGAATGTATCGACATTGATATCATTAAAATAAAAAGCTACTACCAAAAAGTGATACCAATAAAATGAAAACAAAAGTAGTCTCAACTCAACTAGTCACTAACGTTACTCGTTTCATTCAAACAATTTAACTTTCGCATCCCTATGACTGTGGCACAATTTGTGAGGCCCTCGTCGTAACAGGGAGGCGGGAAAAGGCCTGTCATCGCTGTCAGAGAGAAATATCTATAGACGTTATGGGAAAAATGAGGGACGTCACAATAATTCAACATGTGCTTAGGGCTCTTGTACAATGAGCTCTTTGCCTCTTATTATATGTTTGATGTGGAACTATTTTTTATTTATCAGCATTATGATGAATTACAGTTGTATTGTACCTACTTGCTTAATGAAACGGTGAACTCAAATGAAAAAGGTTTACTTTCCTTTTTTGTAAAACAATTTTGATAAAATAATACGAGTGTTTTATAAGTATGCCAAAGTTTTAAGAAGATGTTGTCCTGTTTTTCCCAGCTAAGTTCTTCGCCAATAAGAAAGTTCATTTAAAATTATTTTTTATTTGCATTTCAACTAAGGCAACAATTTTACTAAGGCAGTACTTAAGTAGTAGGTAGATGATAACAGACAGCAATAACGTTGTAAACTATGTTCCAGGGGAGAGCCTTTGTCCGTGTAGTTTATTGTAAAAATTCTATATTTTCAGAAAAAACGAAAACAAATCATACGCAGTATTTTGTGCAACTCCATCATGTGTAAGCGGCTTAGCTCCGACATCTGCGTAGTTTTCGCGAGGTCCCCGAATAAAATATCGTCGGCGAATTTCTGGAGATTTTGCGAGGGCGAAGCAAAAATACGTATTATGACATATTGCCTTTCTGTTTGAACTCTTTGATGGCCGCTTTTTACTTGTTATGTTTAAGTATTTTCAAGTCTAGTAGACTTACTGTAAAAGCAGTTGGTATATAAAAAGGTCAGCTTATTAATGATATTCCAAGATTAAATTCGCGGGTCATTTCAACAACAATGAAGTGACATTTAGACATTAATAAAGCGCGGGAAGACCGGGCGCCATATTGCTGTCGCCATGACTGCCGACGGAAGTGACGCGCACGTGAGCTCCGTTTCCGGGGACGCGTTCCGTTCCACGCAGTTCAATGTCACAATATTGTGTGATCACGGTTCAGTTGTTTTAATTGCGCGGTTTCAGTGTTCGTAAATTGTGTCTCTGAAATTTCATCTTTAACGTTGCAATATGGGTTTTTACTAGTAGGTATTATAGTAACGTTAAAGACTGAATGTTGTTCAACGGAATGTTGTTCACAACAAAGATAATAGAATTATAGGTGTCTAAATCTATGTCAATGACTACAATAATAATTTATGTGTAAATTAGTGGTAAATTCAATGTACCTAACGCCGGACATAATCTTAAACCATTAGCGCATTTTAAATATTTTACCCAGTTTTTTAGAAGGCAATTTTAAGGGTATCTTATAAATGCAATGTAATTGTGAAAAGTATTTACAAATCAAATATTAAATATGACTCAGCTCGAGAGTATACAGCCATCGTAAAACTTGTACATAGACAAGTTCTTGCTCTGAGACAACAAAGAACACAAAAAAATAAATCATGACACAACTTCTCGAGAAAAATCTGCCATTCATCAAACAGTACAAAAACACAATAAATCCGAACACCGTTCTAATACAGAGGAATTTCGAGTGTTTAAGCTGTAACACCTACTCCTTATGTCGTTGGAATAGAGTTGAAAATCGCATGTGTGGGGTTGCCAATTTTTGAAAACACCCCCTCACTTCAGTGACGGAAACGCGCCCCGCTTCCTGTAGGCCCAGGGATCGATAGGGCACCCTCCTGAATATTATGACTGTAATTTTGGGGGAAAATATTGTACTTCATTTCAATATTTTTTTGTTTGCAGTTTTAATTTGCGTTTTTTGGTGAGTTATGGTCGAATTGGCTGCGTTATACGGAACTATTGTGGCGAAATGGAATACTATATTTTTGTTTTCGAAATAATGTATGGACATTCCATATTTGAAGAGAGCAAAATAGGTACCTACTTATTGTGATATTATTACTAGAAAAGTTTATCGTGAATCTATCACCATTTCACCATAATATATGCATGCACAAAGGGCAAAGGTTAAGGACAATGTACGAAATATACCCTATATATACCCTACCAATAATACCGAATATATTAGTACTGTACTGTACTGTAACAACCCATTACTGCCCACTGTAGAGCTCAGGTCTCCTCCGAAGAGGGGTTAGGTAGAGTTCACCACGCTTGCCTAATGCGGATTGGGGACTTTACATATCTTCAAAGGATTTTTCCGATATGCAGGTTTCCTCACGATGTTTTCCTTCACCGTTTTTAGCCAGTGGTGTTGTGAAAAATTGCACATAAATATTTTTCATAATAAGATTTAGAGGTACAAGCCGGACGGTTTTGAACCCGCGACCTCCCGTACGGAAGGCAAGCGCTTCAACCACTCGGCCACCACGACTTCGAATATATTAGTATTAAGTGCCAATACAGCTAAACCTAATCTTTGATCAAATATTTCTAGATGCACAATAAGTTTAATTATTAGTAGATAGAGGTAGGTATAGGCACAGTAAAAGTATTATTCAGAAAAAAAAACAGCAAAAAAATAACCTATAACAGATACCGTTAATACTTGTATTAGAGCCAACCAATCTGCCTTTCAAATTCAATTCCTATTTTATGTGTTAGTTCGTCAAATCAATTTATTCCTATATTCTATGTCACAAGTTAATGTCTAGGTATTCTATGTTTGTCAGTATTTTTCAGTTGGAGGAAATCACCGGATCCCCGCCCGCCCCGGCAGGGTATGTTGGAGTTACCAGAACCCAGCACGGGGTTATGAGGGACGACGCGACGCGTTACGCCATCGGCACTCTTTCCCGTCGCGCCGCCCCCATGAGTATACCTAGTAGGTTAATTTATTTAGGGACAGCTACTAGATCCTTAAATTAGGGTACCTAGAATTTCATACAATTATACTATCAGCATTCTATGTCCAAAGTGTCAGCCCTGTTAAAGTAGTAATTAAGGCACAGCCCTACGCTATACTTGTTGAGTTGTGACGTCGCCTGGTCTGAATGCTAACTAGCCAACGAGAGGTTAATGTGGAAGCTTAACCCTGCTACAAAAACAAGCTTTTTACGAAGAAAACCGGAGCTCATGTCCACCCACGTACACTGCGTTTTTGGCACATGTTTTACTATTTTCTTTGATAAATCCTTTCGTATTGGCACCATAAAATGTTTTTGAAAAACAAACCGTAAGTAATTCCTGTTTTTAATCTGGATTAGATCTATATATTTATAATACAAAGTTACTAATAATAGTAGGTACTTGTCAACTTTTTTTATATACTAATATTGTTTTAATAATTGTAATTAAAATCACAATCTCCATTATGCTGTTTCTATAAACTATTATTTAATAATTTAAGAATAATTTAAGTTTTGTCTGCTCTTAAATGACCTCCCCGCAGTTCCTCAGTCTTCCCGTGATCATGGTGCTTGAACAGTGTTGAAATATCGGGACCGCTCAATTAAGAATAATCGTGGAAGAATCCGTTTAGTAATAGTATAATTAATTTAAGAATCATTACTCGCCGAATTTTAAGAATCATTTCGTAAATCAATCTATCCATAAAGAATATAAATTTCCAAATATGTAATAACATTATACTGAGTCATGATGTATCTTAAAAGCTGTTAATGTGTTGTTTTTTAAATGATAATTTGATAACATGTTAAGTGCTTCTAAACTTTTTGTAGTTAATGTACCGAACAGCAGTTTCAGCCCTCCAAGTTCTCTTATAAATTATTTTAAAAATGTTTTCGAACATTTGAGTGGAATGTTGGAGCAAAGTTTGTTTTAGTAACATGAATTTGATCTATTTTAATGTAAGAGAAATAGTATTATTTTTAGAAATAGAAAAAGTTTTTTACTCTGCGTTAGAATTCTAAACTTCGCTAAAGGTTTGTATTCAGATAGACTCTCGACCCGTCAAACAGGCAATGAAAAAACTAGTTTGTCTACAAGTATTTCTCTAATATAAAACAACTACCTAAACGCGATTTATACTACGGCAAATTTCGATAATAAATACTCTATACATAGAGAGATTCACTTTCAGAAATCAAAATTTGACAGCACGTAACACAAGCTATAAGATTCAAAAACCAATGCCCGTTTTATCCACACCCACGGGAAAAGAAAAAACATTACCCTAATTAATTACGATCCAAATTAATGCAAACCAACATGGCGGCCGAAAAATATTTCATATAATAAAAACATTACCATTCTATTGTGGAGTTTACATAACATGATATAAGGGCTATATTATACCCTTTGTTTTTTTAACATGTTTGCTGAAGACATGTACTCATTCCCTCTTGCCTATACAAACAAGGTTTCACTGCCGGGAATGCTTTTTAAAAAGTAAATTTTAGCTGAATATTCTACAAAACAGAATAAATTATAAGCGTCGACGTTAAATTTTATACGTTTTAAAGTAAATTTGTTATAGGTTTGAATGTTTGTAGTGGAGTGGTTTTTTAGACAACTCTGTTGAGAGGAATTTGGAAAATCTCTCTTTAGATAATAGATACTAGAGAAAATAAATATAATTACAAGTTTACAAAAAAAAAATATTTTCTGTGGAGAATTAACTCTTGATAATCATCAATTAATATCATTAAAAGAATGCAGTCCTTTCAAACAATTGATCATAAAATAATAAAAAACTTTATTAAGCTTTCCAATTTCATTTTGGAACTCGTATCAAATAAAAAAAAAAATTAAGAAGTATAAGTTCCCTATTGACTGTGGCAGCTACTGAATAAATTATAAAGTTACGGAGTTCTGAAAAGTTTCAAAGTAGAAAATCCGCAATACTTCAAGTTGAACAATACTGCAGTGGCCTGTTTGAGTTTCTGTTCATGAAGTACGGTTTCAAAAACGCCTGAATCTCCAAAACCGTAAAATATGTTTTAAATAACTACAGTTAAGTTTGTCGTGCGTTTTTCCACCATATAGTTTACTGTAATTGTGGTAAGTAATATTATGTTGTGTGCTAAATAAATAAATGTATTGGTTTTTTTCTATTACCGAAGTGCAATGGGCAATGAATACTATTAAATGTGTGTGTAAATAAAAGCCGGGTAAGTCACACATATTTGTTATCTATGATTACATTTAACACCCAGTTAGTAAACATTTCGAAGCATGTGTTATTGTAATACAGCCACCTTACCGCTGTGTAAACTGGATGTTATTTTACCTGGATACGTGCCTCAGGCAATCCGATCTTTTCCGCCAGTCGTTCTCTCGCGAACACGTCAGGGTAGTGGGTCCTCTCGAATTCTGTCACCAAAAAAAATCATCAATTAATTATTAGGTAAGTATCTTGTATAGGGGGCGGCGCGAAGGGAAAGAGTGCCGATGGCGTAACGCGTCGCGTCGTCCCTCATAACCCCGTGCTGGGTTCTGGCCACAGCCGGGGTTCGGACGCTGAGTGTGAGCGGTTGGAGGTTTTAGTGCGGTTCAACTCCCACATACCAAAAAAAAAAGTATCTTGTATAAAATAGATTAAACCTAGTAGTTATTTCTGTAGCCAAATAAGTCATCTTATCAAGCTTTCCTCCTCGGAATATCAAGATTTAGTTTAAATCTTTATAGTATCAAATGATGTTGTAATTGGCGGATTCGCAATTTCCCTTGAAATTACATGAGTCCATGATGTCTGCTCATCATCTACATAAGTAGAAATCAAACTTAATTCTCAATACAATCCATTATGCGGACTATAATACGTCTCTAAAACAATCAACATTACATTGACGTGCAATCCATGAAATCTCTTTCGTCAAAATCAAATCTAGCAAAGTAACAAAAAAGCAAACATAAATAAAAACTTTTAATTAATAATTTCGGCAAATAAAGCTAATAATGTCCATACAGAATTGCTCGACAAACAGCCAACTAAGATTAACACCGGCCGACGCGTAATTGGACCCAGAACGAGTCGTAGAGTGCTCCACAAATATTGGGGGACAATATTTATTTATTTACTAATAACCTTGTATCGCAAACAATAAATAAGATGAAAGGGACAATCGGAAATAGGTTTATGAAGACTCTAGGGACTGGTAAAGACTTGACAGCCGTGATTTTACGAAGGGCATGTTAGTTCAAGTTGAGGTATTGGTCAATTTTTTGGGATTGTTTTCGGTACATATTGGTCGATTGTTGTCATAATATTTAATTAATAAGCATTTAGAAATTTCTTAATTCATTATTATAGAGCTGCATTAAAAGTTTAGGTTAACATATATTTAGATAACTGGCAATGAAGAATAATCAAAGTAAAGTAAAAAGCAAGCTGGAACTGAGTACTTACAGGATTTTAAAAGTATTTTTTAAACTATTAAGCCCTATCATAACATCATATTGAATATTTTTATGTTGGCAGAAAAATAACAATTCATTAGGTACCTACTTAATTAATTAATCTAGTGATTAACTAACATCTTGTTTTATTGTTCTTATCTTTTGGTAGTAACATTTTATTAGTTGTTTTCTCAGTAATCCTTGTAGATACTTAGTTTATGGCTCAATTAATGAAAACTAAAGGTTGTAAAACTAAACATTACAGGATACACATAGACACGAACTCCAATATGCCTGTCTATCGCTAGTTGATTTCCCTCTTTTTTAGCTAAGACTTTTTGTGATAAATATAATAACTTACTAATATTATAAAAAGGTAAATTCGTGATGATCATGACGTTGTAGAGCGTTATCTTTGGATCTACTTAAACGACTTTATTTTGAGTATCATATGCTATAATAGTAGTTATATTTCCAAATTAAAATTAGTTAAAAGAACTATTTAAAACAGTCCTCTGTGGCCAAAATTGGTCAGCTAGACATATACAAGCTAAATTTTAGAACTACAAATAATCCTACAGATTATAACAATCTTTACCTTTTTCAAGACTATCTATCTGGTCGTTCGTGAAGCTGGTCCTGTTCCTCTGCAGTTTCCTCTTCAGTCGTAGCCTCATCTGGGAGTCCTCGTCTCCTGATGACGCGTGTTCACTGTTCCCGTCTGACCCGGCTTCTGATTGGATGGTGTCTGTGGAAGAAATGGAGAGTTAGTGGAGGTTAGATTAATTAGTAGTAACCTTTAGTATTATTGGTTGGGTAAAAGAAGAATTTAGGTTCAGACGACTATCGCAGGCTTTTCTTTAGTTTTTATAGGGATCTACATTTTTGTAGTGCCTACATAATATTAATGTATGACCATTTTATCAGCGTGCGTGATAAAACCATTAAATTTTAACATTGTAATAATATTCCTTAAAGATCCATTCCGATCAAATACAGATACATTTTACTTCATACCCGAAATGAATTCATAATAGCTAATGTGGCGACCAATAATAACGCGCGAGATCCTAAATCGCGGTTACGACATTTGCAGAAATCTTCGCATATATACGACATCTGAAATCTACTACAGTAGGCTTCGGTCTGACCGGGCATACACTACACACTCGCCCGGTCGGAGATCTCCCTTTGGCCTAATACCATCTGTACCCACAGCTAAAATGCATACTTTAATTCAATTACCCATAAAACATTTAGCTCCGACATAACAGCACTTAACGCTATAAAAATTGAATAGAAACGATTACAAACTTAACAGTATATCATGTGTCATCATTGAAGCCCCGAGTTTGCAGCGCATTTAACAAAAAACATTTTAAAAGAGGGTACCTCAATCATAAACTATCAACAACGTACTCCAGCCATCAGCTAAATGCGTCAGCGAATTGTACAAAATTACAACTTAGGACAAAAATTGCACTGACTTCTCTGGCCTGTTTCGTCCAACCCTTTGGTCTGAACTAGGGGTCCTATTTCGGTGGTTGTTTACAGCCCCAGTGAGGGTGAAATTAAACGTCCCAGGGATGCTGTCGACATGCCTCCAGCTAATTGATTAATTTGCTTTATGGTCGGGCCACTTGAGTCGGGATTCGATTCCTGTAATGACCGCACGGCCTGATGGACTCAAATGCTGCTGTTACACAATCTGTCACATTTTTATGTTTCGTTGTGACGGGATACGATTCATTATGAGAATTGAGATGGAGTAATTAATTATCTGGATGTAGTATTGTGTGTTTTTCTTTGTGAAGCTCCGTATTGGTTTTAAGTGAACCGTTGTTATTAAGCAGATATTGATCTTTACTTATAGTATCTTTGTAAGGTCAAGATTTTCTAAGACGTAAAGATTTATAAAATTGGCGAAATTTTATTAATTAAGCTAAATGAGGAAAATCTATCTAAATCATTTTTGTTTACACAAGCTTTGTTAAATGGTTATTTTTTCACCTCTTTAGTGCCAATCTATGAAGCAAGTACCACTCTACCCTAAAAATGTTGTAGCGCTCTTTCCACTTAATTCTTCGTGATCTATCACAGACAATAATTTAAGAAACATTTTATATTTTCACCAATTTTTCGACACACATTCTACTCATGATTGATGCGCGACATTCGCTCAGTCAAACATGGCGGACTTTCGAATCAGTTGACATTTTTGATTGATCATCCATCCGATTGATGGCGAGTGCCCTTACTCCATGACGGACCCATAATGAGATCGAACGCTTGAAAAATTATTTGTAACAGTTAAAATGCCAAAAATAACTAAGATTAGATGATTGGTGACCCGGAGAGTTAGTTTTATTGTAGAAACTAGTTTAGTCTTGGTTATACCGAAGAAAGTATTATAATTTGTGAAGTTATCATAATAATAACATGAACTATTTTAAATTTCTTTAAACACTCGCGGTTCATCAGTCTTCCCGTGATCATGGCGCTTGAAACAGTGCCGAAATATCGGGATCGCTCAATTGAAAATAATCGTGGAAAGAACCCGTTTAGAAATAGTGTAAGTGATGAACTATTTTAACCAAAACTGCTTAAAGGTAGGTCTTAGGTAGCGGCCTTATTTCCAGGGTCTTTGAGCGACGGTAACCTTACGATCAGGCCCATAAACTAGTCTGAAAAACAATACCTACCCAATAAACACAATCCCTCGAAACAAATCTAACCGCGAGAATCTAAACAAACGAATTGAAAACACAAACCAAACATTAATTTGTACGCCAATATTTCTATTCAAACAAACGGACCATTATTATTTTTCAATAAAGAGGGAATTCATTAAAAAAATCAATTCCGACGAGTTCTTGGCCGCTCTTAGCTCAGCCAATAACAACGTTCAAAATGATCGAGAAAAAACTTTTTCCTCTCCAATACGAGACGAAACACGAAAAATACATAAGAGAAAATAATAGTAGTAACAAAATAAGGAACGAAATAAAAGTGGGGAGGAAAAAAATTGAAGGAAAATAAGTACAAAGGGGAAGAAAGTCGGAGATAATGCGGAATTGGAGGCAACGGGCCCGGTCGTAGGTAGGGGGCGATTGGCGAGGCGCGATTATGTGAGATCGATACTGTCACTCAAGATATAAGGCGAGGGGCATGAGCGGAAGCGAGTTATGAAGTTTATTATGCTATATTAATTAAAAACAGGTGTTTCACAAAATTATAATAACTGTAGGCGACAGAATCAATAATTCATATTTTATTATATTCTAGTAAAGAACAAACTTGTGTCGACGATAGCGCCATCTATAAATAGTTTAAATATTTGTTATTTCAACCTCTTTTATGTAAATACTTTTTGAATTTGTGTTCGAATAGATGTTGGCGCGCTTATTTGAATTTAGAACATTCCATTGCCGAATACAGACGTTTTGTATTTTTTTTCACAACTTTTATTTTCTTAGTTTTATTTTATGATTCCTTCTTAACTTCTCTCTCACTGGCAGCGTTAGGTTTTTTACAATAACTACAGCTACAAAGATCAGCACCGGCATCCAAATCCAATTGAACTAATTAAGATTTGGTAGATGTAAATAGTCGTACCAAATCGTGTCTGAACAGAACAGAAGAACAGATGGCCGATGGGGCCGAAAAGTTCTGGAGTGGCGGCCACGAACCGGTAAGCGCAACGTTGGTAGACCCCCCACGAGATGGACCGACGATCTGGTCAAGATCGTGGGAGGTCACTGGATGCAGATGGCGCAGGACCGGTCGATGTGGCGAGGTTTGGGGGAGGCCTATGTCCAGCAGTGGACGTCTATAGGCTGATGATGATGATGATGATGATGAATCGTGTCTGTGTACAGCATTAGATTAACCAGCAGTAGCAGTAGAAAGTATTAAGATTAGATTAATATTTATTTGATGGACTAAAATCATCTATGTAAATAATAGTAAATATCATTTCTAAAGAGAAACACACTATCTAAGTAATTCAATTTTAATAAATCATAGAACTCATTTTTAATTACAATATACTGACATACAGTTTGACGAGAAACATTGACAGGCTATAAGAAATTAACTGACCCTTTCACATCAATATTATTGTCAATACCCAACCCCGCTGCCTCTCATAACTTGTTCTGTATATCTGAAAACACGGTATTTCTGCGGTGGGTCAGAGAGTGTTTCACCTAATTCGACATGCCTCTCGGAATGAAACGACGTCTGTCCCCGTATCAAGGAAACCTGTTTGGATCCCACATACGTATTTTATATTATTAGGTATATGTTATTATTGAAGTTTTATTTAACTGTTTTTTTCTTGAAGAGAAACACGAATATGCAATATAAAAACACAATTCAAAATAGGAGTTTATCGCCGAGCTAGTACTTAGGGCTCAAAAGTGAGGAACCTCCTCTATAATTAATGTATGTGAATGAATATGCTTTTTAATATTTATTTTTAACTAAATTGAAGTTCATAGTAATGTTGTTTTACGTATAAACAGTAAGAATTGGCGGTGGAAATGAAATGAAATACTTTGAGATGAAATGAAATGAAATACTTTATTTTCAACATTGATGGCGTACACATTCTTGTTGACGTCAAAAGTTACAAGCTACCACCAGTTCGGACACAAAAAATAAAAATTGTAGCCACAGTCCTGAGAAGAACTGGCAAGAAACTCAGCGGGCATGTCTTTTTTCTTTTATGAGCATATATTTTTAAAACAAAAGCTTTTCCAACTTGTACCTTAACGAAAAAAGTATTGTACTTTCATTACTTTTATAATTTCAACTAAATTGACTGACTGTGTTCTTTATTATATTTCACCTACAATAAAAAAGTAACCAAAACACTATCACGACATTAAGAACTCTTCTTTAAACAAAAAAAACTTGAAAGGTGTCAAGGAACACCCGGATGGAACGAAGTTCCTTTCGATTAATTAGTGAATGAATTGCAATAAAATTCTCTCAAGAGAGAGAGAGAAATAGACGTTTTAAACTAACTAACTTATTATTACAACTTAATTTTTTTTTATCACAGCGCCGTCTAGCTTTAATCATATAAAACAAAATTAGGAAATGTTTTAAAAGATTTTAATCACAGCGCCATCTAGCGATAATCATCTAGAACAAAAAAAGTGTCGTGACAACTTTTTCATAAGAATTTCCGTCTAGAGCCCTTTCGATAACGCGCGATAAGGAACTTCGTTCGAATTATAAGACTGTAAAAATATACATCAAACTAAACTTACCTAGACAATACAATAAAAACAAAAACTCTTAAAAACTGATCCGTTCCAGCCCTAACATCAAGATAAATTGTTTGTTTGTAATCAAGCATTTAATGTTCTGTGGCCCATCCGAATTGCTGAACACGAGGGTAGATAAGAACACAATGTGACTTGCCCAATAGTGGCATTGTGTGCCCAACGAGAGGGACCGACTACACTTATATCCTTTAACTGCTTTTAATTAAAAAGGATATTATTATCCTGTTCTTCGGATTAATTTGGCTGGAGGAACTGTGAAGATAGAATTGTGGTAATCGTGTAACAATAAAATTGTAATGTTGGTAACATTTTGTGCTAATGTATTTCTATAAATACAATTTTCGAAGCAAATAAGAGAGTAAATGTAAAATTTGTATTATTTACTTAGTTCAAGAAAATCTAAATGTTCACCTACTATTAGCTAACTTATTTTTAAGCCTTGCTTGAATTAATAGTCATATAGCTTCAAACAGCACAAAATAAATCTATTTAAAATAAAATTTCTTAAACCTGGCAACCCAGAAACCAGGTGTCATTACAAAAGTGAAATTACAAGTATCGATTTCAACCACTTTAGTCGAGAGTACTTCCCTCATTAATCGAATGAAACAATAGTTTTATATTCGGCTGAGTGCACCGCTGTCGAGTCGAGTAATTGACTTTAAAATGAATACGACACTCGAGAAAACGCAACACGTGTTAATAGTTACTGTAAAATCGATTGTAGAGTACTTTTACGAGTATGGACCTATTTTCACGTTATAAACTCTGAGTCAATGTGAGTGTTTTTTTTACTTATCGTAAGTGGTACCCATCGCTAAGAGACCTCTGCAATGTCAGGACACACCGAAGGTCCGCTACCAACGACTTACCTTAAGGTACCTCGTTTAAACTTTTTTTGAAGAAGAACAAGTGATAGCGCTCTGGGAATACCGAAGAGGATCATTCCGTTTGTTGCAAAAAATAGTTTTCATGTTACAAAGCAAAAGTGAAATTTGAAAATTGATAGGCCTAATGAGAGCAAAGTGGATTGTGTTATAACGGCCAATCACTTCCACCATATAGGCTCTAGGTTCGTGTATCTGTCATGCAATATAACATAATGTTGCGGCATGTTTATTTTATATAAAGCCTATTTAGTTGTGTTTGGCATAACGGCTGTGTTGCCGTTGCCAAGAAGAAAGAAGAACAAGGATTGCCGCCAAAAATGAAAAATGTGAAAATGTAAAAGTTGTAAAATAAATTAAAATTAATCGCAATCCGAATTTAATTACATATCAATCTTGATAGTTTGAATCCGCAACACATAAGGACTTGATAAGGACTACTAATAAAATAACAAATAATCGACCTAAAACGTAAACCAAACCATATTGAATTTATTTTGCTCTATGCTACAGCTAGGCAAAATCAAATAAAATCACGTTTCCTCGCAAACAGAGCTAGTCCTACAATATGCATGTTGTACACCAAAAGTCAATCAAACCGAATAAAAACTCGGGCTTTTGTACAAAAATACGTTATTTTTCTCTTTTTCTGATTCCAATACATTTCACGTAGATTGAAACGTGGTAAAATGCAAAAATAAAATACGTTGGACTGTGTACATACGGAGGAAGGTTCTGTTTTTAATTAAAGGTTTTTTTATGGAGAGATCGTCCAATCCGAAGGTAATTGATTATCATTACTAATGGAGTCCTGTAATAAGTTACTTTCTTGAGCTATTGTTCAATCCATTTTGAACATAGAAACTTTTTATATATTATTTTTAATTAAAACTCTTTGTTTTCCATAGCGCGATGACTCTCTCTCGCGTTATGTCAAAATTACTTCTTTTCTAGCTATATAGAGAGTAGTCGCATTTTAATTTTATTTTTCCTTTTTTATCATTTTTTGTATTCTATAAATGCAATAAATGAAGTTACATTATGTTGTGGTTTCTATAATATCCCAACACAAAAGTGGTCCTTCGAGAATGTTGAAACCATCCATATTATGGAAAAAAGCATCCACGTTCGTAATTTTCTGGCAATTAAAAATTCTATAACATTTTTCTTGCCGGGGGAAGTTCCATACTTGGAAATGTGAGAAGCTAGTATTGTTGATTGAAGTAAAATATCAGCAAAGAAAAAATAATTTCAATCGCCATTACAATTTGACGTCGACTATATTTGACAGTAAAAAATTTTTTCAATCTTGCTATCGATATAGCAACAGCAAGAATGATCTCGGAGCTGAAAAGTCTGCGGATGAAAAGGGAGCAACTGAAGTCTGCAATGACAAGGTACGCAAAATTTGTCAACGATGAGGAAGCCATGCGGTCTGCTGACGTGAGTCTACTGCAAGCACGTAAGGACAAATGCAGAAGTGTATTTTTGGAGTACGAAGAAGTAAATTTAAATATATCGATTTTAGACTCCGAAGATGTCGAAGATGTGTTGTTAGTAGAGGATCAATATTTTTGTACAATATCTAAATTGAGTGAAACCATAAAATTAAACAATAACATAGCACAGTGTGCTCCTATAGTAAAGTTGCCACATATTGACATACCGATATTCAGCGGTAAGGATTTCACTCAATTTAGACCTTTCTTTGATTTATATACGGTCGTTGTGCATAAGAACACTAGCCTCAGTGATGTGCAAAAACTATTTTATCTTAGGAAATATCTGTCTGATGAGGCTTTGTCTATTATTGTAAACTTACCTTTGGTCGGGGAATCTTATCATGAAGCTATACAACTTTTACAAAAAAGATATTATTGTAAAACGCGGCTTATTTTTAATCATATACAAAAAATATTAGATTTACCATGTTTGACAAATGGTACGGCTACTCAAATTAGAGCCTTTACGAATGTTCTTACGCAAAATTTATACTCTTTAAAAAATTTAGATCAATCAGTTGACAATTGGGACATGTTAATAATCGCAATTTTATGTAGGAAGTTAGATAAATCAACCAATCGTGCTTTCCATTTTGATAGAGCTGATTCGGATACCTTACCCACAATAGAAGGTTTATTACATTTTTTAGAAAAACGTGCCACTGCACTGGAGATAAGCCAATCGAGTGTAGGCCGTCCTGATGAAAGGTCTAAAATTTGTAAATATGTAAATAATCATAACTTTATTAGTACAAAGGCTAATTGTATACTTTGTGACGAGTATCACGCACTCTATAAGTGTCCTAAGTTTAAGCTTTTATCCATAAATGAAAGAATTTCTATTATTACTTTGAAGCATTTGTGCAAACTGTGCCTCAAGTCACATTCGGGTACCTGTAGATATAGGTTTAGATGTAAAAAATGTAAAAAACACCACAATACATTGCTGCATCAAGAAAATGCACATTATGAAAATCCAACACTTGTTTCAAACTGTTTAATTGTTAAACATGCCAACATAAATGATTCAAAAAAGTTTGTAACTGTTAAAAATCATCGGCTTTCGCTGTCGCGGGAAATTTCTTCTCGGACACGCGAAGAAAATAACTTGTGTGTTAATAAAGTTCTTAGTTATTTTGAAAATCGTAAGCATGTTCGTTATAAAAGTCTATTTCTATCCGATAGTGGTGAATAACATTGAACATTTAAAATTTTTAAGTTTTTGTGGTTTATTGTTTGTTTTAAGTATTATTTAAATGTTTTTCATTGTTACTAAAATATGATGTTATGTCAATTTTTATTTTAATTCCATTTAATGTGTAGTGCGATTGTATGTGTCCCTACTTGTATAATATGTTCACTATGATGATTGATACTCACTATGAATTGATTGGTACCGGATTTATTGTTTCTTTTAATTTTATTTCTCCATTTATTTAGTACTTGTTTATTTATTTGGTTGCCGGCCCAATTATGTTCAGTCCATTTTGAACATAGAAACTTTTTATATATTATTTTTAATTAAAACTCTTTGTTTTCCATAGCGCGATGACTCTCTCTCGCGTTATGTCAAAATTACTTCTTTACTAGCTATATAGGAGAGTGGTCATGTTTGTGTTATTTTATAATTTTTTCATATTTCAATGAATATTTAAAAAACAATAAGTCTTTTCTTGTGTTGGATCCAATAGCATCCAACAGCTATTGTAATTTTAGTTTAGTTTAGTCGGCAGACTAAATCAACAGCAGCCACTGCTGGTTAAAGTAGAGTAAAACTATACTTAATAGGTAATAACGCATTACTGCCAACTATATAAAAAAACATTTAGTAAAAAAACTTAGAGGTGTCAAGGGACACCCGGATGGAACGAAGTTGCTTTCGATTAATTAGTGAGGGAATTGTAGTAAAATTTTATTTCTTAAGTTATAATAATTTTGAACTAACTAATTATTATAATTTAAATAAAATATTTTGATCACAGCGCCATCTAGCATTAATCATATAAAACAAAACAAGAAATTGTTTTAGAAGATTTTAATCACAGCACCATCTAGCGATAATCATCTAAAACAAAAAAGTGTCGTGCCAACTTTTTCATAAGAATTTCCGTCTAGCCCCCTTTCGATAACGCGCGATAAGGAACTTCGTTCCAATAATTAGTTATTCTATAAAATTCAGATTTAGACGGGCCGCAACCTCTTGCAAAAATATTCATTCACTAAAAAGGACTTATGTATACCTATAACTTTTTAATCATTGGCTATAATCGAAATAGCCATCAATATGTCAAAAGTAATTACAGTAAAAACCCGCTGCGGCTACCTTCAGAGGTACCACATATACATAATACATAAGAAGGGACGGCCTATGTACCTCCCGATACTTTACATAGAACCTCGATATTGGAAAAACCTCGTAAAGGTTCCATGTAATCCGAAATACGACCTAAGATATTTTGCAAGTTATGTGTGGGTTTCAACCTAGTAAAAGGAATGATTAAAGCGTAGTTCAATATTTTCTTATTTTAGTTGTGAAAAGATTGTTATTTTCTTTGAATGATTCGTTATTTTTGGCGGTCAAATTGTAGTGTGTTTGTGTGTGGTTAATTTTAATGTTAATTAACTAGTAGTATTTTTCAAATTAGCTTTCAAGTCAGTTAGTATTTCTAGCAACTGTTTTTAAGTATTAGTAAAGGCGTTAAATAAAAAAAAACTGCTTAAAATCAAGTTCTTCATCATTCCATTTCAGTTAAATCCAAAACTGCTAAACAATTTATCATACTTTGTTCTAACAAAGATCGTAATTAAATGTGAATTTACAGTCCAATCAAGCTCTATACTAAGACCTAGTAAACACTGTCTAGCCTCTATTTACCGTGTTTTCAAGTAGACACGACTGGGAATGCGATTTACCTCGCTGAATGCTGGACTTAAAGTTAATTAGGGCACGGCATCCCGCAGGAATGAAGCGTTTAGTTGTATCTTTAGATATTTTATTTCAAACTTGCTGACAATGTTACAGTTTCGAAAATGGCGGGTAATTTATTTAAGCATTATTATTTAGGCAGTGTCTGCTGGCAGTGCAGAGGTCCATGAGCGACGGTTAGGAACAGGTTGCCTGTTAACTCATCTGCCTACGAGGCAATAAAAAAATGTGAATAAACTTATTGTTGAATTAAAAATGGAGATATGTGTACTTTTAAGCATTTTAATTTGGAAGTTTTTGCTTATGGTAAAATTTTTCCTGCCTATTATTAGCATAAGTAAAATTACTCAAAACTCACAAAGAAAATACTAGAAGAAATAACTAGTTACTAACTGAAAATTCTCCATATTAATGTAACATTTGACAATATATCAAAGGAACAAGGTGTAAATGCAGAAACTATTTTTGTACATTTTTCGTAACAGCTGAAAAAGTAAGATGGCGTCGGATGTGGCCCGTGTCGTCGACACGGAAGAAGCGCGCCTTTTTATCAACTTTCTTATTCAGGTCGCGCACAGGGTTTTCAAACAACGTCTAAGTTTAGGGTTGGCACTACAAGAAAAATTTTGCTCATGATGTGTGTATTTGATAGTGTTTTGAAATTTGATTAAGTATTATGGTCTTTTGTAGCAGGTACTTTGAATAATCAAATGAACCTAGATAATAAGTTAGAAAATAATATGAATGGCTGTACATACAGGGTGTGTCTGTAACTTTGGACTATCTTACGTGGGGTGAATGACTTGTCGAAATACAACATAGCACCATTTTTATTTTTTGGATCGGTTAAACTTTTTTTTCTGACATGTATGAAAAACGTACGACTATCGTTGCGGACTTCCATAGTCCATATGATAAAAAAAATTGATCCAATTCCTAAAATAAAAGTTTTATTTCAACAGGTCATTCAACCCACGTCAGATTGTCAAAGTTACAGATCCACCCTGTATATGCAAAAATTAGCTTAATTTTTAGATATGAATTGTCACTACAATGCTAAAGACTTGCAAAATTTATAAAACAATGTGTACTTCATTGCTACCAATGAAATATAAAATAAAAAAACAGCATCGGGCTATAAAAAGATGTCTCCAAAATGTGGCGATCGCCAAATTATATTTTAAGATCACTGCGCTGGCAACACTGAAAAGTGAGAAAACTGCCTCGAGGAGGGTTAGGTCAGTTTTACCGAAGTTCAAGTCAAGAGTTAACCCTCCCAGTTGACCTCACAATCTTACGGTCATTCTCAAAATATTATAGTTTCACGTTATTTATAGACGAACCAACCAAAATTGGCCTTTGTCTGGAAGTGCCATTTATAGGTTATATTTGACAGTCACGACGTTTTATTTCACCATAATGTTGGCTGAATAGTAATATTACTTTGCCTTTTAAGGAAATGATAACTTTTACAAAATTTTCAGAGGAAATTTGTGCACAAAGATCATTTAAAATACCCAAAGAAATTTAGTTCACTTAGACATTTTTATGCAAATATTAATAATTAATATTTTTGTCCCTGTAATTTGTACTTCAACAGTCTACAACCTTTACAAAAAAGCAATAAAATTCTAAAATTCACTTATTCACAGAAACCTGAAATTTCAAAAATAAAAAACCAAGGATGTTACTTAATCTGAGTCACCACAAAAAGTGGAGAGTTCGACAAGAAACTTCGTAACAACAAGCCTCCATCCCCCACTCCACCCTCCTACAACGAGGGTTGCCACTTGATCGAAGACATTCTAAAATTTTATTTTAAAACTAGCTGGCCCACACAACTTCGTCTGCGTCACAAAAGGAAATTTTCTCACCGTTTAAGCCTTCCCTGGACTTCTACGAATATTTCAAGATTAAAATAAGCCAAATCGGTTCAGTCGTTCTCGAGTTTTAGCAAAAACTATGTTGAAGTATGTTGTAATGTCTTATGCCGATAAAATGTGTAGATAAATCTTCTTTACTTTAATTTTCTATTTGGCGGTGTTTACGTTAGTTATTGTTATTTCCTTTTCTT
Source organism: Trilocha varians (assembly GCA_030269945.2). Lineage (NCBI taxonomy): Eukaryota > Metazoa > Arthropoda > Insecta > Lepidoptera > Bombycidae > Trilocha > Trilocha varians. The sequence continues at coordinate 3,291,694 of AP028266.1, forward strand.
ACTACTATAATAAAAAGTATCTTAACCACTCAACTGGGATCGGCAACCAAATTGGTTTGTTTACTTTTGCCAAGTCTGTGGCAGGAATCAAAATTGAGCACAGTTCTAAAACTTGTTTTGTTTACATTTTTTAATCGTTTCATATTTTACAAAGATGATATATTTCCGCTGAAAATGCAATACAGCGTCGTTTAGTAATAAAGATTTACAAAAATATAAGGTTTGATTAAAAATCGAAATTAAAAATTATTGGAAAAAAATGTTTTTAAAAAGGGGCTCAAACACGGTGTTGTTACCGAACGACGTCCCCAGTACGTACGCTAGATAGCGAATCGTGACGTTCCCAGTTGAGTGGCTATGGAGATAGTGTTTATTGATCAACTGAAACTTGAGTAAAATTATAATATTGTTATAAAAAACGTAAACAAAAGCTCAAAACACACGACTCTACTACTACTACCTATTACTTACAGCCTAAAAATATTCATAAACTTAAACATTATATATAGCTATATCACATTCATACATAATTAACGGGTTTATAATTAATTAGGTGATCTCGAATTCAATTATATCAATGTAAACTATTTTTTAAAAATCAAGCTCAGTGACATCCCTACGTTTGGTTTCTAGTCTCTGGCACGAGTCTGTGGCATCAAAGAGTAGCGTGCAAAAGGCACGTCTACATACATACCTTGTGTTTCCTCTGTTAGATTTTACACGACCCACATTAGGTTAACACAATTATGTACATATAAGAATTTTACGAATAAGTAGTTCGAAACTGGGTCTAATCTATGAATTGCCAATCTTGGAATAAGTAATTATTACAAAGAATCTTTTTTACAAAATTTATATTATCTTGCACTGGACGTCACTATGTAAGTTCGGGTGGAATTTTACGCGTTAAAAGATCAACTTTCCGGTTCCCGACTGAGCTGAAACTCTGCACGCATATTATGTATATTACGTCGATGTATGTATATACGATGTATACATAGCATCAGCTGATATCTGACAATAGATTCGAGTCATAAAAACTCCTTTAGGTACTAAACAAGATAGACCCATCGTGTTTGAACTCGTTTTACTTGACTTAGCTAACACTCTACTCCTAAATAGCATTCAGGGTAAAGATCCTGAATGCTTTTAAAGCTTATTTTTTATTTTAAAAATATCTGAAATCAACAACACAATCTCTTGCACTTACCTCGTTTCTGTTCCTCAGCAGTGGTCCTGCTCAATTGAGGGGGCAAAGGTGCAGGTATCGCAGGAGCTGTTGGTGCAGTTGGTAGGCCAGGGTACCACCACCCGGTGGCCGCTTGACCGTTGAACATCCTCAGCTTCTCGTAGACGCTGTCGTTCTGCGCTGATGCTGCCTGCTCCTTCTGCGATGCGAGGTTCCGCAGTACTCGGTTTATTGATGAAACCTAACCAATGATATTGATGTTTGTTAAAGAGGCTATGGAATAATAGTATCCTCATCATGAGCCTGTTGACGTTTACTGCTGATTATGGGTCTCTTTTAAACGCTACAATAAATATAACCTTAAGTGAAGTTCAAATAAAAAAATGTTTTTGTATTATTTAGTTGTGATAATAATGGTAGCTATTAAGTGACAAAAAACATAGTATTCAAAATATTAGCAAAGTAAAATCGTCAAAACGTTGGAAATTCCATCAAATCTTTTCTTCATAATTTATTTCAAGTTTAAGACTATTTTTAACAACTTTTAACAATATTCTTGGAATAACTAACGCTTGTTGGAATATGAATCGAATACGTGAATGAGATTTCTCGTTCAAACAAGACAATCTCACACATCAGTAACCAGTACGTCTAACTTTCCGATCCACTCATTCTCCAAACAACTATCTAATAGGCAACAAATTGCCTCCCTACCCTTTTAACTTACATGTACGTAATTTAAAATCTAATATGATTACTAAATTCCAATCGGCAGCCTCAAAGGGACAGATTAAGGGAACCCCCTCGAACCCCACCCCATTACAGGCCCTAAAAACCCCAATATCTACTTTCGTCGGAAAGCACGCATGCGTGAAATCATGACACACACAGACAACGTTGTGTGCTGTTTCGGCGATATAGTTATGTATTCATCGATGTCGCTAGGTATAATATCTGTTTTCCCGTTGCCATGGCGACGGAGCAAAGTGTTTTTCCCTGTGTCGGGGCGGGTTTCCGAAACACGGCGCTCTCCGCGTCTCGTTTTTGTTCCGTTGGTAATGAAAGGAGGGTCTTTTACTGGTGTTTTGACCGGCGGAGGCGAAGATTAAATGTTTATGTGAAAATATTTTGTACATAACGGCAGGCTTGCGTGGTTCGCGGGAAACAAAGGCGGGGTGACTGGGCTTTATTAAGGATAATAATGCTTTCGTGTTTCTGATATGATTTAGATATCTATGTGGTATTGTACTTTGTTAAGTTTGTATGGAAAACGTTGTAGTTATAAAAACAATTGGACTTTTAAACATCTACAACTATAACACATTTTGCTGTATCGTCAAAGAATCGACATTCGCAATTACAATGATTTTTATAAAAATTGTGTAAGTGATGTAGATAGCCGCGAGTGATTAAAGATGTTTTCTCTAAAAGTTAAGTGTTTTAATAGTAAATGAAAACATTTTCCAACTGGTATCTTTGTTTTGCTGCAAATTTTTTACTAATTCTAATATATAAAATTCTCGTGTCACGGTGTTCGAACTTGAACTCCTCCGAAACGGCTCGACCGATTTTGATGAAATTTTTTGTGCTTATCCGGTACCTATGAGAATCGGCCAACATCTATTTTTCATCCCCTAAATGTTAGGGGTAGTCCACCCCTAATTTTTTTTTTCGGCGCAGACGAAGTTGCGCGAGTCAGCTAGTTTATTATAAATTTCTTATTAGTAACAAATTTCAATTAGAAAATGATTTCTACTCAAAACTACAAATTCTTAAAAACAACTATTTGCGATTTCAATTTTGAACTGGCCAATGAACGCGGTGCATTTAAACTGTGAACTCTGTTTTTGACAGCTCCACGTCCAATCAGATTAGATTACAGCATGCGTTCCTATTAGAATGAAAAGGATTGCATTTGGTTACGGCTTTTTTTAGCACATGTAATTTGGATAGCAATTATTTAGAAAAACTATATTTGCGTTGTTATCTTCATAAAACGAATATTATTACAATTATTTTACTAAATCGAATCTATGTTTGTTGTGAGTGTATAGCTATATTAAAATTAATTCTTAATTAAGATTAGGTAAAAACTAGTCAAACCTACTTTAAGGGCGCAGACAAAGTTGACATAATATTTATAATCAAATATTAAAAATCAATCAACAATTGATTCAATTTACAAAACGTCTCAACAAACAGCACGAGCCCGCGTAAAAACGAGGTAAATGCGTTTTTTCGTTCGACATATAAAAACGCGCCGTCTGTTTGTTCAGATGTTATTTGGAGAGCCCTAATCGCTGCATTTTCACGCGACACTGAACGCAGCTGCGAGATTTTCGTTCCTATTGTTAAATACAATTTGTAATACTAATTATATAGATACGTCGATGTTATGGAAATGTGTTTTTTTTGGGTTTGATTATGTCATGTTTTTAAGGAATTAATTTATTATTATAATTGATTAGATTGACTTGGACTTAATTGGGCTTTTGATAGTAATTTATTTAAAAAAATTGATACGCTCTTTGTAGAAGACCGAAGATACTATTGATACCGCCATTTTTACCTAGATCGAGCGACAATCACTACCTACCATCATGATGAACGTTTGATCACATGAACATACTACTCTACTCTACTATGGCAATTAAAACCTAGCTTCAATCAAAATTGTATCTCAAAAGGCCCACTCAAAAAGAAGAAATTAAAACTAGTTTGCCTCTCACTAACATAACACAATTGTACAATTTTTCGAAAAGAGTCTCTCCTTTTAGTGAAATCAGCTAAATAACTTAAAAAAAAAATTGGATAACAGTACGCCCTCACACACGCGCATTTCGCGCCCGAACCGAATTATAGACCCTTTACACACATCGCTGATTTTTAATACGATGACCCCACGTTCAAAATGACGTAACGCAAATTTAAAAAAGAATTTAATATTTTCTACTCAAAAAAGAGTTCTCTAATATTTGTTAATTTAAAAAGTTTCAGTGGTGAGCTAAAAAATCTATATCTAAACTGCTAGTATAAATTCGAAACTTTTAGTTTTAACGTCTTTATCTCCGACTGAACTGGTTAAATGAATATGGTACAAGCTATAATGATGATGTTATGTGCTCGGCAATCGTGCGTGTTGTGAAAAAAAAACATGAAATTTCTTGTGTTTAACATTTTTTTTTTGTTATAAACTGAAGACCTCTAAAAACGTTTTGTAAAACACTTGATGTTTAGTGAAGAGAATTTGTTTAACACTATGTTTTATTCGCTATACAGTGTGTCTGTATATTAGATCGATCGCAGTAAAAAGACGTAAAAGCAACGCACTCTAATTACAAACCTCACAAGTTCTTTAGCGTAGATACGACCTTTTCTCTAGTGTAGATACGACTTTTTCTATATTGTAGATACGATCGGCGACATGTAACATGTAATTAGAGTAGGGCCCGTGTGACGTCATCGATAGCGCATAGATCTCGGCGCCGGCGGCCTGCGCTGTCACTATGACAGGTGTCATAGGATGCCCACTCATTAAACTTTAGGGCTGTCTCATGAAAGGAGGTAATAGCAAACTCGCATTTTTGTTTTGTCTTAATAGGTAGGTTGTTCTTCTTTATTAGTACGTAAGTAGCTGAATGATCAACTGAGCATAAGTGGTTACCATTGCTCATAGATCTCAAGCATAGATTGCTACTGCCAGCAGAAGCATTCTAGTCAAATATCGTTTGAAAAAAACAATGCATTGCTTCTATGCCAACTGAAATAAAGTGGAAATCGAAGTTCCTACATTTTGTTATATTAACTTTGAGAACTATTATTTAAATAGCAAGCTAAGATGAAGTGGGAAAAGTAAGAGAAAATAAAGTAAAAAGTCATCAAATACTTTAGCAGAAAAAAGTTACTTTTGAACAAAATCTTTCTAACCTGCTTTAGGCAACAATAAGCCTTACGTTATGATGTTTAAAATTGAAATATCTTTGACTTCTAATTATTAAATGTTTATGTAGCGTATCAACCCTATTCCAATGTTCATGATAGATGCTTTACAAGCGATAGTGTTAGAGATCCGATCCGCGGTGGTCTGCTACAAAAACCTGAAGCAAAACCGACGTTTACGCGCTTAAACGAATATATAAAACCAATCGCATGTGACGTAGATCGAAGCGATATTATGTTTTAACTAGACATGATACATTTTTAGACTTTTCTGTGAATTTCTAGTTCTGGATAAATTTGCATTAAAAACCTTTTCAAAGTTGAAGTAATTTTCATGCTGACAGCAGACACTTAAAATGATATTGGCAAACAATAATCTCACGTTCTGCTCTCATACGCCGCGTTTCCATATTGACTCACTAACGTCCAATGCACGTATAAACAATTATAACAAAACATTTAAACTCTGAAACTTTATATGATGTAGACGACGTACCGACTAGTTTATAAAGACTAGACTTGACTAGTTAATAAATAAAAAAAACAAAACATAGACTAACCCGCTTTTCTAATATACTTTTTTTTTTAGTTGGAAGAAATCACCGGATTCCCACCCGCGGGGCGGGTATGTGGGAGTTGAACCTCACTAAAACCTCCAACCGCTCACACTCAGCGTCCGAACCCCAACTGAGGCCAGAACCCAGGACGGGGTTATGAGGGACAGCGCGACGCGTTACGCTGTCGGCACTCCTTCTCTTTCTTTCCCGTCGCGCCGTTTCTAATATACTTAATATATTAAGTGAAACATTTCCGACTATAAAGAAGTAGCGAACCTATTCAACTCTACCCTCGCTTCATACATTGAAACCAGAGTAAAAGATGCACAACCATTAAGCCTAATACGAATTCCTATAGCCTCATCTGCAGAAAAGTAGGGTTGTCAAATCATTTAAAAATATATTATTATTTTCGATGAATGAAAAAAAGGATTGAGGAGAATAAATAGTTACATTTTTGATTGATCTGGAGTGAATAACTTAGTTTGTTATCTTATAAATCGAAATAACTTTTGCATATTTTTTTCTGAAAGTTATCTTAGGAATAAGTCGACATGTGCTGTTGTAGGTACTCTGTACTGTAAAATTTTGTAATTAGGTACCTAGATCATAATTTGTTATGTATGAACTACTATGAACTATTACATATTTATTCATTTTGACATGAACATTTGGAAAAGTAGACCCGTAGATCCCTTATCATTCGATGGCCATTCACCCTGTCTCCATGGCCGGAATAATTTCGGACAAAAACAAAAAAGCCAGTAACCTCCCTCAGACGTAAAAAATCGTTTTAATTTTACAAAATGGCAGCCCTAGGGTTGTCCCCTTCAAGAATTACTATTATCTATAAACATTTTAACGTGTACGCTTAACCTGTGGAGACCCCAGACCCCTGCGAAAGTGGCGCACCGGGTGTGGTTTGGGGATGGTTTCTGTCATCCCCTAAGGGGTGCTGAGATTGGGTATTTTGACGATGCATTCGTTTACTTGTAATGAACTGATAAACTGCGTTTTAAAAACATGTGGATCTTTATTGTTGTTGCAATGCTTTAGGTATGGAAATTAGGACCTCAGCAAAAAAGGTTTAGGCGAGTGTTTTAATGCGGTAATGTTTAAGTTAAAACTGAAGTTAATAAACTCAACTATAAGCTTGAATGTATGCGTCTTAAATTTCGAAGGATAGCTCAAAAACTATTAATTTAGAAGATATTTAAAAAGTTAGCTTGTACTTTAAAAAAATCATAAAAGGTTTTGAAAAACCAATAAAATACAATCGAGTTGAATAGTTAACGCCTTTTTAAATTGTTCACACAATACCCAACTTTTAGTTAGTAAATGTCGCAACTTACAGGCTTTATCTTATAAGCTTGTAAGTACTAATCAAAATTCGAAATGATCCCCTAATATAAAGAAGCGTAAACACGTGAGAGTCTGTAGCGGTTAAACGTGAGTAAGATCGCGTGACGAGGGGACTCTGCCCTCGCTCAAACTAAATACCTCCGCTTTTGTATTGGTAAAGGAATTTAACAGAAAATTTGGAGACTAGTTTTTTTCATGGTGTTTGAAGCGATGAGAAATTGTCACTCATGATTTTTTGTGATGTGAGTGCGCGCTACTTTTTATAAAGGGCTATACTATAGCTTATAGCATTCCTCGATAAATGTACTATCCAACACTGGAAGAATTTTCTAAATCGGACAAGCGATTTCTGAGATTTCAAACAAACAAACAAACTCTTCGGCTTTACTAAATGATAACCTTAGTGCAGCTATGCCCACACCTTTCATAGAATTTGTTATTGAATACAGCAGTTAAAACATTTTTATAACGTAGAAATGATGTAACTATTTGCTAATTTACAAGAACAGTGTACCTTATTTTCCAGGATAATATGAGTTTTAACATTACCGACTAGCAGTTTCTTCATGTTGAAGTTGCCTTTTGCAATCGATCGAATTTCAAAACTAGCCTTTTCCGATATAAAACCTTGTTGAATTTTTTATAAGACGACAAAACAATAGTTATAGTTAGTAATAATAGTTAGTAGTATTCCCATAAATACAGGTCATTTTTGTGGGGAATCCTACCCTTCCATTTTAAAAAATGTAAGGTTCCGTTTAGCTCAGCTACTCAGTAGCCAGATCTAGTAGTCGGTAGTCCGAAGTTTTCAACTTGCCTCAAATACCATCCCAAAAATTGGCGCTAGATCCATACTATTGTAAGTAGCAAGAGCGTATTGTTCTTCAAATCTTACTATTAAAGTAAGCCTCGGTTTTAGCGTACTTATTGTAAATGCCAACCCCAATATTGTACAATAATGAAGTAAGTTTTCCAGGCAAACACTTCTCGTGACAAATCGTTGCGAGCGACAGGAGCAAGGTTTCGTATTACGTCAGTTTACATCAAAACGAACTAAAACGAAGTAAAACCACGTAATAGAGGTAGGGTTGGCACTTTGTCGTTATAAAATTTAGTTTTTTTGACGTGACAACGTCTTATAAATTGGTTTGCCGGGTGACACTTCAAGAAACTGCGTTACGCTCCGTTCACGTTATGCGCTCACAATGAGAGCGAGTGAGAGGCACGCGTGCCTTTAACTTTTTATGTCTGTCTCTCTCACTCTTAGGCGGGCTAACCATGCCCGAGTCGTTGTCACGTAAAACTTTCGCCCGTATACCGACTTTACAGGCAACCAATTTTTTGGTTTAAATTTTATACTCTAGTATTCTGTTCTGGCTTCAAGTTGTAGTTATTCTAATACAACCAGTTTTCAATGAAAATTCAGAATTGTTTGTTAACGCCAATTAATAAAAAAATGCTGACTGACGATAGTTTTCACTGTCCAAATATATAAAGAGAAGACAGACACAAAAATATAGAAAATTAAAAAAATATTAAGTGCTAATATCGTCATAATAACTTCAAGAATCATCATCAGAAAGAAAAGTTGCGAAAAACTTAAAGTAAATTTTGGGAAAGACAATTATCGAAAATATAGGTCGATAAATATTTAAAACTCAGGTGCTCATAATATTTTTAATTTATGGCAGCCCTAGGACATACGAAGCCCCCAAAATGCTTGCCGGTAGCATTTTGGAGGTGTCCTGTTACGAGAATGTACCCGAGGCTTAAAAAACGCGGTCGAATGAAAATTAAGAATATTTTGGATAATATTGTTTAACGACATTTTAGGGAATTTTAGTATTTTAACTGTTAGTAAATGAGATGCTTTTCTTTTCATTTTTAGGTTAATTTCTATGGATATTTGCCTTCAAGTGAGATGGGTATACAATTGGTATTTAGAGATGTCTTGATAATTCTTGATATCTATTTATTAAGTTACAACTTAGAGACTGTTCTAAATAAAGCTGTACATAACACAATTTTAATCCGTAATCTACCGTAACTAGGTAGGTACTTTGTATTGTTGTGAGTTTCTATTTCTGTAAAAACTGCTCTGTTTTGTACTATTGTTTCCTGAAAAATTAAATGTTTTTTCATTTTCATGCATTTTTAACGGGTTCTTACCACGATATTTAATTAATTGAGTTGTCTCGATATTTCAACGTTGTTGCAAACGTCATGATCACGAGAAGACTGGATACTGCGGGTCGATTTACGAGCAAACAAATCTGTCTACCCTCTTTCTCGTTCGCTTTTGGGTCGCACCACTGGAACTCGAACTCACTTCTCGACACACCACACTCACTGTATCTACAAGACTCTCTGAGCATGAACCCTTAGTGAAGTGAGTTCGAGTTCCAGTGGTGCGACCCAAAAGCGAACGAGAAAGAGGGTAGACAGATTTGTTTGCTCGTAAATCGACCCGCAGTAACCAGTCTTCTCGTGATCATGACGTTTGCAACAACGTTGAAATATCGAGACAACTCAATTAATTAAATATCGTGGTAAGAACCCGTTAAAAATGCATGAAAGTATTATAGAAAACCGCGAGTGTCTGAATAAGTTTTTTCATTTGATTTGTCTAGAATTTTGTTGTAGACATTTATCATATAAAAGTTGTAAAATACGATTTATATTTATTAAATAATGTAGGTTATGTATTTCTTTGGTACACAAACCGCAATACATCGGTAATAAAAATATTTATGTTATAAATAGCGTCAGATTTACAACCGTCTGTGTAAGCCATCAAAAGCAGACGTTAATCCGTTAGAAGGAGACAGATATATATTGATATACAGAATAGTGTGCGAGTGAAAGTGACGGCAAATATTCTGTGCACTCACGCGTAAATTGTGGTATTATAGAGCCGGGGGTTCGCGGTAAAAGGACGTAACTGACAAATTGAAGATTTGTATGAAGGAGTTTTTGAAAACTTGTATAATTATAGGTTGTTGATATTGGAGTATGAATAACTATTTTAATAAAGTAATCAATATTAGAAATCTTGATTGATGTAATAGGAAAAAACTATCATATTTTGTATGTTGAGTCTAGATATTTAAGTCTAAGTTTTGATGCTTTAATGATTATACTTCTTAGATATATACTATATTAAGTATAGCATTAAATAATAGACCATTGCAATCAAAAACTTTCATGAATATTATGAAAGTTCTTGATAGAAGTTAATAGTAAAAAAAGCTTTCTAATGTGTTGATTTTATCTAGGTGGAATATTATGTTTAAGTGTACAGACGTATTGATGCTTGCACAAACACAATTATAATAAGATGAGCCGAATTTAAGTGTAATTCAATTTTATAACTTATCTCTGTATTTTTGATTCACGAGTCATTAGATGCGGTTTGAGATTTGTAATCCTGCACTATTTGCAACGAAACTATATAGGTACACTAAGTACTAACATTTATCAATTTTCTTGTTATTGTGTTGTTTGTCACGTTAATGTTATTATTATATTATATTATTAATATGTGTACAATTAATGTCTATTTCAATTATATAATTATATTATTATGATCAAACGATTCTAACATACTGGAATACCTTGTCAGATCAACGACACATACAACTATTGATTTAGTTTAATTAATTACATAAAAACTTATTGTATATTAATTATACTAAGAAACATTATGTCAAAAAATCCAACACCTCATCAATTTTCGAGTTACGTCCTTTTCGTACACCTCATTCCATCGATTCGTGACTTACGTCATTTTCGTTCTGCGTAACAATCGATTGTCGTACGTATTTTTGTGCGCTTTCCTTCGCAAGAAGCATCACGCCCATTCGACCGTTATGACTAGACTACGGAGCCGAGTAAAAACACCTATCTCACTCTTACACGTGTGTTGCCATATAATATCTCCACTCTCCCTATTTGGGCAGTGGGCCGTGTTAGTCATAAAAATAGCCCTTTGGCGCCGAATCTTCTGGGGCATAACGGTCCTCTCGTTACGAAGGGTATGCTATGTGATCGTGTTTGGGTATATCCAATCGTTTTAGTATGATTTACTTCCTTGAACCTCATTTACTTTTAGTATGTTTATAAGAAATGGTTAGAATTTCGAATTGTGAGTGATTTTAAGTCTTTAAGAATTTGTTTGGCATGAAAGACTAATTAATGGGTTCGTATCACGATTTTAGGTGACGTAGATATCCACGAGTGTTTAAAGAAATTTAAGAGAATTTATGTTGTTACTTGTTGTTTTTAAATTGGAGGTGTCATTACAGAGAGATACTCTATTGTGTTTGCTCCAGGACTTTTAAAACAGTTTTCAAACGAGCCCTGGAAAGTGTGTACTTTTTACATAAGTAATATTTAGATGTAAGATGTAAAACATTTTTATTTATTTTACCTACAACAATAAAATAAATCCAACAAATTAGTTGATTCTCTGTAGTGTACCTACTATAAAGTATTAAATAAAATAAATAAACAAAACCTTACAAAACTGAAAACACGCAGTGCCAACATAACACTAAATGTTTACAAGCAAGGGAACACACAAAGTCATGACATGATTAACACTGATATTGACACTTTTTAAAATAAATCGCGAACTCTCAAAAACTCCCCAATTTTGGGGTATTGTCATTTTTTGCTATCATTGGCCGGGCAGATGTCGCATGTCCTGTCAAATTTGACGTTACCTCATTTCATTTAAAAATATTGAAAGTGAAGTGGGTATTTGAAGCGATTATTCGCTGGATTTTGAGTTCGTAATTTTATTTGCGTTTCTAATTGTATACCCTTTGATAAAGCAGAGTTCTATGGGTGACGGTAACCACTTACGATCAGCTCGTCTGCCTACATGGCAATAAAAATGTGTGTGATTTTGGTTGGATATAGTATAGCGTATTTTCCCATTTGTAGTGTTTTAAGGGTAATATCGTGGTCATCATCAATATCCACGTTTAAAACACGAAACCCTTTGTGACGAAAAAAACGTGTCATAACGGTAATGAATTTCTAACCTGATATTTTCACGAGTATCACATACTCAACAAAATGGAAAATACAACCAGTCATCAAAATCTAAAATTAAGTTGAACAGTTCTTTCTACTCGCCGAATCTAAACATACATACCCAACACAAAACAAACATGAACGAACAAATAAAATTCTTAAACAGCCATAAATTATTTTTTCCATCGCGACAGATTAGCGATGCAATTTATGAACTCCACTTTGATAATAGACACGCATTCTATGAGAGCCAACAAAAACTCAATAAAACCATTTTGAACGAAAATAATAAAAGATATTTCGACGAATGTTATAGAGGACATCTTGAAAAGATCTGCCGGACAATGCCCGAACATATGGTCCGATTATTGAAAAATTGGATTAAAAATGGTCATTGTCAACATTGTACCCTATACGCATATGTCGGGAGATTTAATTAAAGTTGGCAACATTCAAATATTTTGACATTTGATTTTTTTGGTCACTGGTTTGAAGATCGGACAGCTTGTTAACATAATTGAGTGTATTATACTTTTGTTCAGTATTTTGCTGTTTTAACAGTCACCGAGTGCCAAAATTTCATTCCGATTAAGTATAGATTTGCAAAGTGTTTGTAATATCTATAGGAACAAAAATATAAACTACTATGCGTTTCCTAGATGTAAAAGTTTTCTGAGTAATGCTTTATTTAAGAAATGTTTTAGTGTACGAATGTAAAGCCTTCATCTTTATATTTGTTACCTAAATTAGGATTATATCTTAAAGAATAATAAAATAGCTTAATTCGGCAATACGTCCCCATACAATTTAAGTACACCGATCGTGCGTAACTACCTACATTCAACATTCTGAATCTACATCATAAAAAAACTTGAGAGGTGACATGGGACACTCGAATAGAACGAAGTTCCTTTCAATTAAAAGATATCTTATATATATTTTTTCCTAACGTAATGCGCGATAAGGAACGTGTTTTAAAAGATTTTGATCACAGCGCCATCTAGCGATAATCATCTAAAACAAATAAGGAACGTGTTTTAAAAGATTTTGATCACAGCGCCATCTAGCGATAATCATCTAAAACAAAAAAGTGTCGTGACAATTTTTTGTAAGATTTTTTTTCCGTCTAGCCCCCTTTCACAATGTGCGATAAGGAACTTCGTTCCAACAAAGTGAAGCTGCAAGGAACTTATGTGTGTGTAAAATTTGATTTGTGTGTTAAACAAATTGAGTGTCATCAGTACACTCTAACGCCACATAGTCGAGTTGTTACGCGCGATTAGCATGCTTTCAATTGTATTCATTCCGTTCATGATTTTGATTCCAGATGTAATAATTCTATGCTTACCATGTATAGAAATAAGAGAAAAATAAACTTACACTTGGTATATTGTCGTTATTGCACACATTCTCGCTCAGCAGACGGTCCCTGATCTCCCAAGCGAAGATAGACGGGCACTCCCTCTTGTAGTCAGCTATCTTCTGGACCACCGGCGTGGTGGCCACACGAGGCTTGGAGCCACCAATCGCGCGAGGCTTTATAGACCCCGTCTCGTAATATCTGCGTGTGAAGCTGAATTTAGTTTGGATTGCGGAATATGGTGTAAGCGAATGTTACGAACTAGAAGAAAGAAAGAAAGTGATTTATTAGAAAGTCATCATCATCAGCCTATAGACGTCCACTGCTGGACATAGGCCTCCCCCAAACTTCGCAAAAACGATCTTAAAATTTAGTAATGTAACTTAAACGGAGTCGATTTGTAAACTTAAAACACTATTTGACATTTACAAAAAATGTTAACAAATTCCGAAAAGAAAAGTAATTCTAAATCGTATATCCACAGATTATTCACCCCACTTCAGCTGGTAGAAGGTAGAATCCGAAATTACGTTTTAAAACTAAGAGCACATAGTGCTCAATTTTGTCTCTTGCCACAAACTTGGAATTAGTAAACAAATAATAATAAAAAACTTGAGAGGTGTCAAGGGATACCCGGATGGAGCGAAATTCTTTTCGATTAATTAGTGAGGGAATTGTAATAAAATTTTATTTTTTTAAGTTATAATAACTAATTATTATAACTTAAATAAAATATTTTGATCACAGCGCCATCTAGCATTAATCATATAAAACAAAATAAGGAATTGTTTTAAAAGATTTTAATCACAGCGCCACCTAGCGATAATCATCTAAAACAAAAAAAAGTGTCGTGACAATTTTTTCATAACAATTTCCGTCTAGCCCCCCTTTCGATAACGCGCGATAAGGAACTTCGTTTCAACAAGTATTTTGATATTATTTTACTCAAGATTTGATAAGTTTACATCCTTTGTGCAACACAAATAGCTCTTAAGTAACATATTTCTGCCCTAACTAACCCAACCACTAGAAAATGTATTAAAACACAATTACAAAAATGTAATCCACAGCGCATCCCCTTACTTCAAGTACCTATACAAATATTATCAAATACATTTCCGCTTCTAAAACTAACACACGATTTTGAATTCTAAGACTCTACGAATAAGAGCTAAGGTTTGGTTTGTTTTTGCCAAGCGATTTGGTGCTTTATGTCGTTGTGTTAAGGTTGTATTGTTTGGCTGTGGCTATGAGATTGACATGTGTCGATATTTAGAGTAACATATAGATTGCTGATATGTGGCGTATTGTGCCGGTGACAATACGCGTGCAGATCTCAAGATAAGCTGTATCCGTGTTTGGTCTTACAAAAAATTGGCAAAAATTTTTAATGTTACAATATTTAGTTGGATAGCAAATAGTAGGTATATTAGTGTTTCTCAAAATAAACGATTTGGCGGGAATTCATTGAAATCTTGTGTAGACATTTTGAAGCTTAGATAAACACTGTTAAAGCAATTCAGGTTCATTTCTCGATACTTCATTTAGTCAACGACAATAAAACAACACCGGAGATTACTTTGAGATCTGAAGAATAGATT
The DNA here is from genome assembly GCA_030269945.2 of Trilocha varians. Taxonomy (NCBI): domain Eukaryota; kingdom Metazoa; phylum Arthropoda; class Insecta; order Lepidoptera; family Bombycidae; genus Trilocha; species Trilocha varians. Next base: position 3,306,742 of record AP028266.1, read on the forward strand.
AGCTACTAAAGTTCGGCCGTTCAGAGAATGCGTTCCTGACACCTATCAGTTAGTCACGAAAAATATTGTTTACCAAGTTATTTGACGCTCAGTTTGGCACAAAATTATAACATTCATTGATTATTGATATAATAATGTTGTTTTAATGCTCATCAATTGTTAAAACTGTAAACAACCAGCAAAATAGTTTTATCGTAACCCCATTACTAAGTTACGTGTCAGGAACGCATTCTCTGAACGGCCGAACTATAGTAGTTCATCTTGAATCTTCATTTAATTTGAAACGAATATCAAGAAATTTTTTATAGTACCTAAGTAGGCAATAGCTTTACTTTCGTTCAGAAATTCATGAACAATTGAACCACTTCCCACCAATTGACCGTTTACTAGAAAAAAAACTGAGCTCGTTCCGATTCATTATCATCAGTCCCTTATAGACATCCACTGCTGGACATAGAAATTCCCTAAACCTTACCACAATGATAAGTCCTACGCTATTCATCCAGTGACTTCCCGCGATGTGACCAAGTCGTCATTTCAACTAATTTTACATGACACTAGTTGATTCCGATAGATGTCGAATGGTTTTGGTCATTGGAGAAGTTTTTTTTATTGCCTTGACGAGTTAAAGGGCCCCCTGATCATAAGCGGTTACCCATGGACCTCTGACCTACCTTTAACTTATCGAATTCGAATAATACCAATCGTTATTCCAAATCACTTCAATGATCAATTCTATCGACATTGAGATTCGATCTATGTAGTTATCGGTAGTTTTAATCTGTTTGTAGAACGGAAACCGTTACCAATGTTGTACAATGTAAAACCGAAATAAACACTGTGATTGTCATCTGTCGATACTTGTTTGTTTAGGTATTGTCGAGTATTTGACGACAGGGCCGAACTTGGACATGTTTTTGGGGGACAGTTGAAGAGCTCTGTTTTGCAGTGAGGTCAACAGACTTACAGCTTATTCGGCATAGTTATTTTTACTTGCTGATGTAAGTTCTGTACTTTGATTGATTACTTGATTTTGAGACCAATGGTAAACAATAATTAAAAGATAGTTTTAGCATTTAGAAAGAATAAAGGGTTGTATCTTTCGTAATGAAAGAAGAAAAGAAGGAAAAGAAAAAGAAGGAAATTGGAGTATCTGAGGCATATCATGAGAAGCCCGAAGTACGGTTTGCTGCACTTGATCGTACAGGGCAAGATCCAGGGGAAGAGAGCTGTAGGTAGAAGGAGAACATCTTGGCTGAAGAACTTGCGCCAGTGGTTCAACAAAAGCACTCGTGCTTTGTTTCGCGCTGCTGTGTCAAAAGTACAGATCGCCTTAAAACCGCCAGACCTTCGATAGAAGATGGCACAGGAAAAAGAAGATCTTTCGTAAAAGTAGATAGATGATTACAAAATCCCAGTACGTAGCGTTTGCTTAACATAGCCTAAACTGCTTAAGTGATTAATTATCAAAGACTAAGACTAATTAGTTCATCAATAACATAATTACCATAATTTAATTTAACGAACTTTCAGTAGTTGCGCAAACTTAAAATACACAACTTATTTGTAAATATTTTATTTAATTTGACCCCCTCATATTTCCAATTACAATCCTGTGTATATTTATAAGGTTATTATCGGCAAGGGCCGTACTGTCTCGCCGGCGGCCCTTCGTAATCGCTTTGGCCCAGGGCGGCAGATTTCCGAAAAAGGGCGGGCGGGACTCTTAATTGAGTAGGAGTTCATTCGATATTGATTTAGTTTGTACGAGATTTTTCAAAGAAAGAATACTGTATTTTATAGAATAGTTAAAATTTGGATTAAAAAATATATATTTTGTTTTAGCAAACGTGTTGATTTCCTAATTTTGGCATAATGAAACAGAGCTGAAATATCGGGACCGCTCAATTAAAAATAATCGTGGTAAGAACCCGTTTAGTAATAGTGTAAGTGATGTAGATAACCGCGAGTGTTTAAAGAAATTTAATTTTATATTTAAACTTTAAAGAGATCCAAATAGTAAGTAATTATTATTCAATCCAAAGAAGCTTTGCAGTGCAATTACGGTATTTACTCGTACTTGATACCGTAATACGGTGTCAAAATTCAGTGTCATAACTTTTTGGAACGAGCGTATTTCTGTTTTCTTATTATTTCATTCGACTTCATCTTCCAATATACTGGCGAAAGTATTCATTGTTTCATTTTTAAAGACACTCTTTAACGCTTCAGAACTGTACTGTACTGTACCAACCCATTACAGCCCACTGTTGGGCTCAGGTCTCCTCAGAAGAGGGATTAGGCATAGTCCACCACGCTTGCCCAGTGCGGATTGGGGACTTCACATATCTTCAAAGGATTTTTAGAATCCTTTTCCGACATGCAGGTTTCCTCACGATGTTTTCCTTTACCGTTTTCAGTGGTGTTGTAAAAAAATGCACATAAATCTTTTTCACATTTAGATTTAGAGGTACAAGCCGGCCGGTTTTGAACCCGCGACCTCCCGTTCGGAAGGAAGCGCTTCGACCCTCGGCCACCACGACTTCAGAACTGTATATCTTGTTATATTTGATCGAAGACTATAGTATTATTCAACTAAATAAACCCTAAACATTTATCTGATTCGGTCTCCCTGTGCAAATCACATATCAATATCTAAAACCAACATTATCGAATCACACATTACCAACTAATTGGACCATATCGCATTCGCAAATTGGTCTCCAACCGACCAACGTTTGTAACAAACAGTAAACTGATTCGAATCATAGATAAACTGACGATTCTTAAACACTAGTTGATTTATTCGGGTTCGTATATGTTTTATGTAATTTTTAGTTTTCTATAGCTTCAAAATAACGACAAGATGATTTCGAAAAGTAATATTTTTTTAGAAAAAAGTTACTCGATTAAATTGTTTTTAAAATTGTGGAATAGAATAGAATAATTTGATTTAATAATTTTTTCGTCGCGTAATGGCTTTAGATTTCTGAAAATTGTTTTGTTTTTTCATTAATTCAAAATAGCAGGAAATCTTTCTCACTAGTAAAATACATACTAGACCAGTAGGCATTTTATTGTCAAATAGCCATAAAATAAAAAAAACTTGAGAGGTGTCTAGGGACACCCGGATGGAACGAAGTTCCTTTCGATTAATTAGTGAGGGAATTGTAATATTTTATTTTTTTAAAGTTATAATAATTAGTTAGTTCTCTCTTATAGAAAGAGAGATACAGACGTTTTAAAGAAAGAGAGAGAATTATTATAACTTAAATAAAATATTTTGATCACAGCGCCATCTGGCATTAATCATATAAAACAAAATAAGGAATTGTTTTAAAAGATTTTAATCACAGCGCCATCTAGCGATAATAAAACAAAAAAAAGTGTCGTGCCAACTTTTTCATAAGAATTTCCGTCTAGCCCCCTTTCGATAACGCGCGATAAGGAACTTCGTTCCAATAAATCATCAAATAAAATTTGCAAATATTTTAGTCATAGATAAACGCGATAAACAAACAAACTCTACAGCTTAATTATTATTAGTATACATAGTTTATATTCATTACCGGTTTCCAACAACGATACAATAATGATTTTCGCATCAAGCTATCAATGAACCGTCGGGCGCCAAGATTGGATCAAACATTGGGGCCAATGCTCAATGGTACTTATCTTGATTGTTTTTCGAGTGGTTATTTGGCAGTAAATCTGTTACAGTAATGTGTTTAGGGAAGAGGTGATTTTTGGTAATAGAAGTGAAGGGTTATCAAACAATTTTTTGCAGAGGCCCAAGACGGTAACCACTTAATGGTAAGTTTGCCGTAGACTTGTTTATCTGTTATGCGATAAAATAAATACTGCTATTTCGAAGTTCAGATAAACCACTAGGATTGGGATTATTGATGGCAAATAATGTTAATGTATAATTTTATTTTAATCCAGGCGGATTTTTTTGCGTATTTCGTCTACTGTTGCTGTAATTATCATTTACTGTCTTTATATTAGTTATGGACCAGTTTGTCAACTAGTGTATAAGATTTAAATATAACTTACTTAAAAGACTGTTTTGAGTCCTAAATAAATAAATACATAGTTGATATTGCACGTAACTTATGCCGGTCACACATAGGTATAGCTGCACAGTTATATCTGCTAGGTAGTTATAGTTATGTCGATTTTTTGCCTTATACCTGTACCTACAGTTTAACGATACTGGTAAACTTGGTTCCCATATTTACAGGAGAAAATCACCGGACTTTTGCCCCGCAGTTGAGGTATGAGACAGTCGAACCGCACTAAAACCTCCTGCAACTCACACTCAGAAAATTGAAGTAAAACCCAGTACGAGATTGTGCGGGGTGAGGCGACAATTGCACGTTAGAACTTACGTATCGAAACATCACCAGCATTAGACTCGACAGTAAGAAAAGACCTGGGGGTGTCGCGACGGGAAAGTGTGCCGCAGTGCGTAACGCGTCGCGCCACCCCGCATAACCCCGTGCTGGGTTCTGGCCTCAGCCGGGGTTCGGACGCTGAGTGTGAGCGGTTGGAGGTTTTAGTGAGGTTCAACTCCCACATACCGCCGGATCCCCACCAACTAAAACAAAAAAAAAAGTAAAAAAAGACCTAAAAATCATTTAATATTTTTCTAAATGTACACACTAATATAACAAACGGAAATTGCAAAGCTATTATCGTAATCATTCGATCTCATCAAACGATCACTTAACCTCAAATATATCTAAAAACTGCGAACATTCGCCTGTGACAGACACAGTAGGGCGTCGCTTTAATTAGGAGTCCTACCGCTTGCCCTTTTCCATAAAACCTTTAAGAATACACGAACCCTTTGCTTGTAATTGGCACGATAAGGGTCACGTGAGAATAATGCGTCTTGTAGCAATTGTTCACGATGTATTTTTGTTAGAGAAAACTTTAGATTCTTAAAAATCATTATGTCTAGTTAAATAAATAAGAATGGTACGAAACTACTAGATTATTTTAATTTTTTACCGTACGAAAAAAAAAGTCGTGGTGTATGAGTGGTCGAAGCGCGTCCTTTTACAACACCACTGGCTAAAAACGGTGAATGAAAACATTGTGAGGAAACCTGCATGTCGGAAAAGGGTTCTAAAAATCCTTTGAAGATATGTGAAGTACCCAATCCGCACTGGGCAATCGTGGTGGACTATGCCTAATGCCTCTACTGAGGAGACCTGAGCCCAACAGTGGGCATTAAAGGGTTGGTACAGGTACCGTACACCTATTCTAAGTACTAAGATCCTTAAATACCTAACATGTGTTAAAGGAGAAATGGACAATCTTACTTCTACTCACTACCTATTAAATGCAGTAAAAACGTTTCGATCAAACAAACTAGATACGTAAAAGTGGCATTGACTAAACACTATCAAAATTCAAAATTTGTAGTCTTTTGATGTCGTCAGCTTGGCGACTGCATGTCATGTAAGGTCAAGGTTTGTTTGAACACTACTTTAACTGTTGTTCGGTACAGTCTAGTGATACTAAACCCATTATTTACTGTTTTGTTCAGTATGCTATATCTAGTAGTATTACATAAATAAAAAACAAACAACCTAGTCTTCTCATAAGTAATTCCCATTCCCTTACAAACGTCAATGCAATCAAAACAAAATAACATGTGTACGGAACGATCCCTTAGCAAAATCTATTTCACGATAAGACCTCTTCAAGTGGCGTCAAGCCGTCCCTCACAGTAGGACCACCAATTACTAGAAAATAATGTTTTATTTTCATTTTTATTTAGGGGCTGTCGTGGGATAACCGAGAAACGCACACCCTATATTAAAACGAGTCTAGTTTCTTTGATTGGCATCTTTAGTTTTGTTATGTATGGAAATTATCGTTATTTTGGAATGAGATTTTTTATACTACGCATAGTTAGATGTAAGAACTAGCTGCTGCCCGCGACGTCGTCTGCGTGAACCCTATGACCCGTTTTTTTTCATTTTTCCCGGCTACTATTCGATTTTTTCTCGCCGTAAAAACCATCCTTGAACTTCAACGAACATTTAAAAAAAAGATTTGGCCAAATTGGTCCAGGCGTTGTTGAGTTATGCGCTTACCAACACATTTTGCGATTCATTTTTATATTATAGGAGATTAGTATTGCTTAAGAAGGTTTAAGAGTTTTGTTGGCACTGATCAATCTCGTCGCGCCAAAAAACTTATTGCTTTCAACAGTTGAAGTCAGATTTAACTATTCGTTCTTTCAGGGAAGCGTCATCGTTGGGAAAATAATAAAAAAAACACTTGCACACTTACCGTAACAAACGAAAACGCTTAGCATTAAAATAAGCTTACAGAGGGCCTAAATCCTGATTAGATACGTCATCAAAACGAGAAAATTGGACTTGGCACCCCATTTTGAATGTCCCGATGTCGAATTCCCACCTAACACCCCGTCGCGCACACGTCGCTTTTCAACCGAAAACAATGAGTATAAGAATGCAAAAGTATTGTATTGATTAAGTCATTGAAATTCTTAATTTTGTTGTTCCCGGTATTGTGCGGTTCCTATATGGGAATTTCGTCAATTTGTCAAGCGCGTGGCCCAAGATTTGACCCCGTACGGTTTCGCATAATCGATCTTTTGACTCTAGTAACAATGGTTTTGTCGAACAGTGTATGACGTTAATGCTATTATGTTGTGTCAAAACGAGAACAAGAATCTTATGAATTCTGGATAAATTGTTGAAAAGATTTTTTGTAGGTCAATGGAGATCGAACTTGAATTAAATAGGCATAAATAGTATTAAATTCAAGAGTGTAGGATATAGGCATTCAACAATTACATTTTAATGGAAAATTGACCAGAAAAGTAAAGAAAGAAAGAAAGAAAACGATTTATTAGCCACACATACCCAATACATATTATTATTACTAAAAAAACAAGATAAAAAATAGGATATATGTGCCCAAAGGACAACCACCTAAGCTTTATGCTGCACACAAAGTTGCAGCGCTAGTATTCTGGTGGAGCCCAGCAACGACGTCACACACACGACTTAATTGCAATACAAAAGATAGATCATAAAAAAAAAGAAAAAAAAGGAACAAAAATAAAATCAAGATAATATTATCTTTACAACAAAAAAAAGCACGTAATTAAAGTAGGTTTTATATTCATTGCTACAAAGGTTTCCTACTAAACAAAAAATCAAAGTCAATACAGACCTGCCGAGTATCTTAGACACGCAGCCGTTGGAGACCTGTAGGATGCGGCTGATGTCACAAGGTCGGGCTCCAGAGTGCGCCAGCTCCACTATCTTCTGTCTCGTCGAGTCCGGCAGCGGTCGTCCGTTGACGTAGACCCCGCCCAGCTGGTTGATACCACTGTGGCCTGCTGAGGAGCATCCAAAGAGACCACCTCCGCCCATCGCTGCGCTGTGCATGAGCTCATCTGTGGAGAACATGACTACTAAAATATTGTGTTGTTTTTGTTGCTGAATTGCGTGTAAACGATCCTTAAAAGATACTTTAGGAGTTTTTAGTAAAACGAGGTAACACTATACTTCATCATCATCATCATCATCAGCCTATAGACGTCCACTGCTGGACATAGGCCTCCCCCAAACTTCGCCACATCGACCGGTCCTGCGCCGTCTGCATCCAGTGACCTCCCGCAATCTTGACCAGATCGTCGGTCCATCTTGTGGGGGGTCTACCAACATTGCGCCTACCGGTTCGTGGCCGCCACTCCAGAACTTACACTATACTTATTGTATACTATACTATTACCACTATAAACTTATTCAAACACTCGCAGTTTTCTACATTACAGTCTTCTCGTGATCATGACGTTTGCAACAACGTTGAAATATCGAGACCACTTAATTTAATATCTGGCACTTTGAATGCAGAGAGATGTTTATAATCAATAATAGAATTATTTTATTTCAAAGTACTTCTATCGATCATAGTGTTGGTATTATTAGGAAAAGCAAGGGTATCATTATAGATATAACAAAAAAAAACTTGAGAGGTGTCATGAGACACCCGAATAGAACGAAGTTCCTTTCGATTAAAAGATATATTTTTTTTTTGTTCTAACGGAACGCGCGATAAGGAACGTGTTTTAAAAGATTTTGATCACAGTGCCATCTAGCGATAATCATCTAAAAAAAAATAAGGAACGTGTTTTAAAAGATTTTGATCACAGCGCCATCTAGCGATAATCTCAAACAAAAAAAGTGTCGTGACAACTTTTCGTAAGATTTTTCCGTCTAGCCCCCTTTCGATAACGCGCGATAAGGAACTCCGTTCCAATAATTTAGGCACAGCTGCGACAAATAAGAAGTTTATCTACAAATAAAGCGAACTATTTTCGTGTTTAAGAAGTAAGTTCCAATCACAATGGAAATTAAGAATTAAAAAAATTAAAATACCACAATATCATCTAAAAACGTATCTCAAAACAGCTTCTCAAACATTGTAAAGATTCCAAAAAATTCATACCCGCAATTTTTTTATCATCTTCTAAGTGGTTTCGAATCCTTTCGACAACCCTTTGTCGATATTAAAATTAAAAAAAAAACTCATAAAAACTTAAGCCTTCTAAAAAATAATCCTCTTTGCGAATAAAAAGCATAACAAAGGAAGATTTTGCGGTGCACAAGAACTATTAAATATAGATATCTAATCTGTAGATTTTTCAAAAGAACCGTTAAGTCGTCTACAATAAGGACCGGTAATGATTGTCGCGGTAATGATACTTATTACCTGCCTTTGTTGCTTGCTAATTAACAAAGGAAATCAACAAAGGACCGTCGTAAACAAGACATAACGACAGATAAAAATGCTTTAACTTTGACTCGGTTCTCTTCTTGTGAGAAACTGTTTTGTTTTACCTACTGAAAATGTTTTTAATCAGTGTATTGTTTTGTTTGAAACACTTCAGTTTTCTAGCTCAATGAAAAAAACACGTATTTGTTAGATTCAGGCCTCTATTTCATTACTTATACTATTACTAAACGGGTTCTTACCACGATTATTACGAACGAGAAAGAGGGTAGACAGATTTGTCTGCTCTTAAATGACTTACCCGCAGTTCCTCAGTCTTCCCATGATCATGGCTCTTGAAACAGTGCTGAAATATCGGGACCACTCAATTAAGAATAATCGTGGTAAGAACCCGTTTAGTAATAGTGTAAGTGATGTAGATAACCACGAGTGTTTAAAGAAATTAATGAAAATACACTTGTAATAACCTAATTCCTTAACATAAAATGGTTGCTTCTGCTTTTATTGTTCAATATCAGTTGGTTTAAAAAGTATTGTATCGTAAAGTTTAAAGCACGTAAAAATAAATACAAAAAAAAATGAAGTAAGCATCCTTATTTCCAATATAACAAAATTCTAAAAGTCGTTTTCTAGCCCTACGTAATTCGAACGAGACGCAATAAAATTTCAATTCATTTCGCAACCGAATGCGTCCACACATGTCGGGAACATGTCGGTTGCTCCAATTATAATTCCTGCAAGTTATTTACAAGCCAACAAACTCGAATAGGAGTGCATTAGACCAAAATCGCTCAGTCGTAGATAGCCGTACACCCCTTCCAAACAGTGTTCGCGGTAAAAAGTGAACAATTGGATGCAATTTGCGGCCGATTCTGGCCTTGATTAGGCCCAAGGGTGGGACATTGTTTTGGGCGAGCGTTTTTTGGGGCCTCTAATTTTCCGAAGATCGTGCGACGAATGAAAATCGACGCATTATTCTTTTGTTTTTTTCGTTGAAACCGATTTGCGGTTATTGGATTTGAAGCTGTGAATTATAATGATGTTTTGGACGATAATATTTAAAATGGACTAGATTGATAGTCTAAAATATATAAATGAATCGCATAATGTGTTGGTAAGCACGTAACTCAATAACGCTTGACCCATTTTGGCAATTTTAATTTTAAGGTTGTTTTTTTTAAATTCACGGATGGTTTTTTGGCATGAAAAAATCGTGATTGCCAGAAAAAAGGTAAAATCTGTGGTGTTGTAAAGGGTTGGATATATAGTGCTAAATATAATTTATATTCTATCACGTATTTTAAATGTTAACAGCAATACACCAGCAAAAAAAATCCCGTCTTTTGATTTATGTGACTTAACAATTATCTTTGTAACGAATGTGTACCTAATCGTTATTCAAGAGACATTTCTGATATTTTCTTTTTAAGTATAAAATTTGATTAAGATGCTAGATTTCGCGAGTGTTATTCTTGTTTCAGTTCCATATGAAATGAGGTGTTATAAGTCGTACTCCACCTCCCAATTCAACGTGTCGAAGTGCCTCACCTCTTACGGTTTAATCACACCTCGTGGTGGTCGCTTACTATCGCGGGCCACTCCGCCAGCTAACAAGCGACGGCTGTTAAAAGAACAATGGACAATGGGCCACACCCCCGCACGGTACAATTGTGTGGTCTAAGTTACAAGCGATGGAGTTTATGACGTTTATTAAATTAATAAATATTTCGCGCTATTTATGTTGATTAAATTGATAAATTTGTTAACAACACGATTTGATAATACAAGGCGGAAAAAATTGGTTATTTACTTATCTAACTAAAATAGGAGCCCGTGAGTTTATGTTGTAAAATGTTGTTGTATTAGAGGTGATACGATTGCTGATATTAGAGGATGCCAATTACTTTCAGTTCGCTTAGCATACTGTTATTTATACAACAAAACTTCAACTACTAAGTTAGCAGCTAACTTTTGTATAATCAAAGTAACTACTTCAAATATTAAATTATTATTTAAATAACTTCCAAAACAATTAAAAATCACAATGGTTTTCTCCCTATTACCTTATTTTTTAATACTTCATACATACAAAACACACAAGCATGTTAACTTACGCCATGTTTTTTTTAGTAATCCGCTCCCGCTACCTCTCATGACTTGCACCCCACGTCCGCGCAAGTACGCGTGTCGCGTGTGAGGGAGTGTTTTAATTTCAGAGGTGCAGTTTATTCGAGCGATTTATTTTTAATCCTCGTTTTTATGGGTGCCACGCTATAAATTTCGTTTATAGTTGTGTTGGTTTTTTTAACGATTTATTAGTTTTAATGTTGACGAAGTGAAAACTAAATATTTAGGAGATGTAAACGGGGTTTAAGAAAAGTCCTGTATTGTAAGAGGCTCGGTAACCATTTACTATAAGTAAGATCAAAGGTAAGGTAAGGTAAGGTACCGGCAAACGAACGAGAAAGAGGGTAGACAGATTTGTCTACTCTTAAATGACCTACCCGCAGTTCTTCAGTCTTCCCGTGATCATGGCGCTTAAAACAGTGCCGAAATATCGGGATCGCGCAATTGAAAATAATTGTGGAAAGAACCCGTTTAGTAATAGTGTAAGTGATAGGTAAGCTTATTTATCTAAAATCTTTCTTTCATTTAATCCCATTTCAATATATTCAACGATATGCATTTCCCTCCAAAACTTTATTTATACATCGGCATCGTCTGCCTAATCATATCACCTTTCACACAATCAGACATTCTTAGTTCCTCTATATCTACCTATCTACTTTTAAACTCTCCATTCATCATCAAAATAATTAAATATAATTTGGAAAATATACCAATGCGTTCAGAACTTTAGTTAAAAAAAATTACCACACTCGACAATGTTTCGATATCATTTTTAATAAAAAAATAATCATTGGAAACTAAACTTTATAATAAAGTGCATTCATATTAAAAAACTTCAAATCTTCAAAATAAATTCGGTAGAAAAGTTTCGTAACACAAGTTTCCATTCCGGCTGCCAACGGCTTGGCTTTGACAGTTTATAACAAGAAGAAAATATCACGATAAGTTTACCGCACTAACTTTATCTTTTGCAGTTGCATTTTACTTAAAAACAAATAGTATGTAAAATCAACTTATTCAGGCACTCGCGGTTTTCTATAACACTTTCATGCATTTTCAACGGGTTCTTACCACGATATTTAATTCGATGTGATGTGATGTGCGTTCCAGTTCCAGTGGTACTACCCAAAAGTGAACGAGAAAGAGGGTAGACAGATTTGTTTGCTCTTAAATCGACCCGCAGTATCCAGTCTTCTCGTGATCATGACGTTTGCAACAACGTTGAAATTTCGAGACAACTCAATTAATTAAATATCGTGGTAAGAACCCGTTGAAAATGCATGAAAGTATTATGTAAAATCAGTTAAGTAAACGTGAATTTTTTGAAATATTTTAATCTAGTTAAATGGTTTTGTCAAATAAGAAAAGATGTGAAAAATTATCATTTCCCTGTATTCAAATTGTGTATTCCAAATTCAAAGCAAAAGCGTGCGAACTTCTATTCGATTTTAAAATAAAAAACATTTTTTTTTTACCTTTTGTTAAATATGACTTGTTTCTCTGTAGTGACATGATCATGACGTTTGCAACAACGTTGAAATATCGAGACAACTCAATTAATTAAATATCGTGGTAAGAACCCGTTGAAAATGCATGAAACCACTAACTTTACTTCTAAAATCATTTACTAAATTTAAGGACATTAAAATGTTATATGCTTAAAGGGCGTAAAACGTATTAATCAAACTCTAGATACATAAGGGTTGTTCGTGCACCTGGACAGACAACCCCCACCGAAATTATTATTATATTGTATCTGTTTTTGAATTAATCCGTAAGGGGAGAGGTAATTGTTCAGTAAACGCCATTTTGGATGCGCCAAATCACGTTTCGTAATGTGTTGACGAAAATTATCTGGTACATTTTAACTGGCTTTAAATGCTATTAAATTTCTTTAAACACTCGCAGTTATCTACATAACTTACACTATTACTAAACGGGTTCTTACCACGATTATTTTTAATTGAGAGGTCCCGATATTTCAGCACTGTTTTAAGCGCCATGATCACGGGAAGACTGAGGAACTGCGGGTAGGTAATTTAAAAATAATCGTGGTAAGAACCCGTTTAGTAATAGTGTAAGTTACTATTAAAATTTAAAATTCTTTATTCAAGTAAGCTGTGAAGTGTTAATTTATACTATGTTTAGTTCACTATCAGATTATCACTGTCACAAATAAGCTTGTGAGTGGAACTATAAAAACAACATTTTTAGTCAAAGTCAAATAATTTATTTCTAATTAGATGTGGACACACATACATTATGAATGTCAAAAATAAAATCAAAAGTTCTACCACCAGTTCGCTAAAATTACGCCTCCGTCCTGAGAAGAACCGGCGCAAAAAACTCAGCGGGCATGTCTTTTTTATAATTTAATATGTTCTTTTTTTCTCCTTTCTTTTAGGTAATATTGTTTTACAATAATGTTTTAGACTCAAATAAATAAGTAAAAACAATTACAAATTTAGTTAACACATTTTTTCCGTACCTGTCTTTTTCAATACTCAGCGTAAAGATACCTATTTCTAACACAAGTCCTCGCTTTCAATCATTAAAATTCCTCTACAGTAGCAACGCAGAAAACGGTGTTTATCTCGCTCGAATGACCAGTTTTTCCACTCTATTTGTCTTTATCTAACGGCTAATGTGACAATGTCGCATGCTCTGTTAGTCTTGGCGAGATAAATATAATTATATCTGAGGATAGTTAAAATCTCGAGTTTTTATATGTATGTCAAAGATATTTAAATTAGAATCTCTTTTACATATAGCCTATCTGATGGTAAACGGTTACCGTTGCTAATTAACCTCTATCAGCATTGTGGGGCCATTATGCATCACATACAGGACTTTTCTTAAATCTCTTAACGCTCCGGGAACAAGGTAATTTTCCCTCGGGTTCCTGGGCTTCACTGCTCAGAGTCATTACGGTGGTCGCCGCTGTGGATCCTGGTTACACAGGAGTTACAGTGGTGGGAGTAAGATGTGGGCAAATCACCACAAAGAACAAGCCATACATATAACTTGACTTGAGGGTACTTCCTTATTTGCCAGATTAAGTCAAAATATTCTACCAAAAACCCATAGAATTATTGCATCTGGAATCAACATCATGAACAACAAAATGAAGCCAATTTAAAGTGCACCGATCGCGCGTAACTACACGATATTCTGGCGTTAGTGATGACACTCAATTCGTTAACACACTAATAAAATATTACATACACATAAGTTCTTTAAAATTTAACTTTGTTATTTCTGATGTTGAATCAAAATATCGTGCTGTTACGATCGGTGCGCTTTAAATTGGCTTAATTATGTTGTTCATGATGTTGATTCCAGATGTAATAATTATATGCAAATACCACATATAAGTGTAATTTACTGAAAAATAGTGAAGAAAACATGTCAATAAGTAAAGGAAGACGAAATAATAGTAAATTTTGTAGTTGAAGTAAAGCTATTGTCGGCAAAGTTTAGCTGGTCAGTGCGCTCCGGTGCGCTTGTTACCGCGAGTTAGCTAACTTCTGACTCATACTAAACTGCAGTACTAACGGTTCTCACTGAAAACTCGAGTCGATTTTTTGTCAATATTGATTCTCGTTTAACCTATAGTGTTGGATGCTATAGGATCCAATAAAGAAAAGAGTTATTGTTTGTGTTAAATACGACAATGTAATTAGACCTTTTATAGTTTATCGGTTGATATTCTAATTATAATTATCTATGGTAATCAGTATTAAAATAATGTCAGTTGCTAGTTGTTGAAAAGTAAACAATAAAAATACATTTCGTTAAAATCGGTCATTATTTATTTAATCACAACAGTTTGTTAAACTTTATAATTCATTGAAACAATGAAAAATTTATAAAATTATAAAACAACTCTCCTATATGGCAAGAAGCAGAAGTAAGAAAAAAGTGAAGAATTAAATTCGACATAGAATAACTAACAAAATTTATAAGAAGATTTAAAAATTAATAAAATAGTTTTCATGCAAATACAAAAAAAAAATATGTTCTAAACATATAGAAATAAAAGTTAGAACTGTCATATTATGAACGAATTGTCTAGGTATATTATTGAAACCTTCAGTATCTTTAGAAGTTAACTAAAATACTTTTCTTAATCATTAATGGACTTAAAATTGACCACAATTCGTACATTTGAAACCTCATAGGTAGTTTTATTGAGGGATTTTTAAACATTAATATTTTTTGTTGATTTCGTTCTTTGAATTTACTACGTGTATCTTTATCATATTACAAAATGGCGACTAAAGCAGCGGTCAGCCATTTTTACTGAATTTGATGTGAAACAAATAAATGCTGAATTTAAAATAGAGTAAGTTTTGTTTAGTTTCTGTAATGTATCGTCGCCTCAGTGCTTGTTTGACCAATCTGCACTTGAGCAAATTTTACAGGAGACAGCAAACAAGCACGGAATTTTCGTTAAGTGCCGTGTTGAGAAAAAAATTGAAATTAGATTTTTATTGTTTTAGAATTGAATATTAAAAAAAAATATTTTACCAGTCGGATGGAAATTTTATTCTTTATAATACTGCATTAAAAAGTAATTTTCGTAAGAAATGTCAGATTGGCCAAACAGCGACGGTATGTTACTTTTCAGTCATTTAACAAAAAATATCCAACATATGATTTTTAATGCTTAACTTCGCAAGTCATTCAAACATATTTTCGAGTTACGATCGAGAACCAATAGTACTACCCCACAAAACCAAATCTTAAACTGTAAGGAATCGAGAAACTTGTGTCGTCCGGAGTTGCTCAGCCACATTGTAAAGTTATAACAGTACTAACACGACACGAAAATAACTTGTGCCCTTAAGATAGTATGGAAAGCATATTTCTAAATACTAAACAGGTTCTTACCACTACTACTATACCAACCCATTACTGCCCACTGTTGGGCTCAGGTCTCCTCAGATTAGGGATTAGGCATAGTCCACCACGCTTGTCCAATGTGGATTGGGGACTTCACATATCATAGAAGGATTTTTAGAATATGCAGGTTTCCTCACGATGTTTTTCTTTACCGTTTTAAGCCAGTGGAGTTGTGAAAAATTGCAAATAAATCTTTTTCACATGCAGATTTAGAAGTTCAAGCCGGTCGATTTTTATTAAATAAGCGATCCCGATATTTCAGAACTGTTGCAAGCGCCATGATCACTGCGGGTAGGTTACTTAAGAACAGACAAATCTGCCTACCGTTTTTCTTTGAAGTAAATAATTGAAATTAATCCCTACTAATACTATAAATATGCGAAAGTAACTCTGTCTGTCTGTCTGTTACCCTTTTCTGCTTAAACTGCTCAACCGATTTTGAAAATTTTTTGAGGATATTTTTTGTAATTTTATGTACCCATTTTTTACTTATTCCATACTAGAAAATAGCATTTATCACCCTTTATACATCCTTCAACATCTCCCATAGCTAAAAAATCACCCCGTATAACCATTATAAAACTGTTATTACCTTTATGCGGCATTTTCCAGAAGGCTTCGGCCGCCGTGGTTGGTTCCCTCGGCGGGGCTACCAACCCCCCGACGAGCGTGGCGGCGTGCGCGGGCGCAGGCGCCGGCCGCCCCCAGCCCCCGTGCAGAGCCACCCTAAATACGGCCCTGACAACACTTAATAACCCCCACGCTATCCTGAGTACAACCTGAACAGGCCTCTTATATTATCTTGTCATGAATACTCTTAAATTAACTTAGCCAAGTGTTTAATTTAACTTTAATATAAATTGTTTTAACTACATAAAAATCTCTGATATAGGTATTATCCCAACTTGTAAGTAATCGCTAATAATGTTAACTTCAACCCCACACTTTAACCGGTTTCACTGCTTAAAATCCGTCGCAAGATAAATTATTTTTATACTTTAAAATTTTTCACCATTGCACTGTTGAAGGTGAAGATCTGAAAAGAAAGAAAAAGAGTATTATTATAAGGCTTTTGAGCTACAAGTTAAATTTTACATCGACATTTATTGATTACAACCGCAAAGCGCAAAACAATGGATGGCTTTGTTTTCAACATTCACAAAATAAAATGCTTCCTATTTGATAAAAACTTTACAAATACGTTCAGTAGTTCCAAAGTTTACCCACTAATGATGACAGGAGTAGTGAAATGAAATGAAATTATTTATTCTCAACGTTAATGAAATTCTCATTCTTGTTGATGTCAAAAGGCTACCACCATTTCGGAATAAAAAATAGCCACTGTCCTGCGAAGAACTGGCAAGAAACTCAGCGGACATGTCTTTTTTTTGTATTGTTTTTCTTTTTTCAACTCAATATTACAATTTTTTGTTACAATTTTGACCTAAAAACGAAAGCTTCATTCCCATTTAGTGCAGTCATCTAGAAAATCACTAATTGTATAATAAGATTTACTGCACAAACAATTTTTCACAACTTTTTTAAATGTATGCGTATTTAGACTTTGAACGTTAAGTGGAATCTTGTTGTAAAGGCATATCGACAAACTCACAAATTTCTTATTGATTTTGCGTAAAAACGAGTTGCTGGTATTAATAAAAGTATAACAAAGAAATAAAGTGATGCACTATCGCATGAGTATTTCTCTTCCGCTAAACAATTACATGCAACTATTAGTTTAAGATACATTCATCACGAAGTACTCGTACAAAACAAAACTCTCATCTCACTTGATACGAAACTATTTCCGACACGATAGGTATCATACATCGAACAATAAACATATAAAAAAACATAACAAATCATCCGCCGACTTTCTGACTACCGTTCGGTTGCTGTCTCTATGGGTGGTACCGCCTCAAACATATCTACCATCTAACTTCGTTAAAGCGATCATTATCTATCTCACGAACGGAAAAACTATTTATACTATGCTACAAAAGATGGCGCTTTCAAACCTAACACAATTCGGCAGCATCATCCAGCAATTAGCATCGTTTTGTCTCTTTCATTCTTAGCGATGTAGTCACTTGTGCAAGCAGGACAGTGAGAAGGCTTCTAAGGAACATAATGACGAGCCTGATTGTAATTGATGATGCGATTGTCTAAATCAGTATTGAGGTCAATATATTTCTTTAAACGTGAATTTCTTTTGGTGCGGGTCACGAGTTTTGGTATATTGAGGTGCTCTTTACATCCGGGTACACGTTTTTGGTCGATATCGTTGTTCAATGCACAAATTGAACTTCCTTGTAAATGTGAAAGCATTACGAGTAATTTACTTTAGTATGAGCTGATTGTACCAAAGAGGTGAGGAGCCTAAGTTCGCTTTTAGTAACGTAAAAGACGTTTAACTTTAGTTTTTTTTTTTTTATTGCATGTAGGCAGACGAACCAACGGCCCACCTGATAGGAAGTGGTTGCCGTCGCTCATGAACCTCCGCAATGTCAGGGGACACTGAGGGGTCGCTACCTACGACCTAACTTTAAGGACCCTTCTCAAGCCTCGTTTGAAGAAGGACAAGTCATAGCGCTCTGGGAATACTCGAAGAGGGGAGCTCATGCCATAGCCGGATGGTGCGTGGCAAAAAAGTGTTCCTGAAACGAACCGTGGATGACCGTGGTGGTTCCATATAGTAGGGATGAACTCCACCTCGTCGCCGAGTGGTACGATGATAAAAGGGAGATGTTGGAATCCCCTTAGTCTTAGAAGTTTCAAAATGACAAACAACAACCATTAGATTACAGTAAAATTCATACATGTAAACACATTTTACCATAAAAACTCGAATCCACTGACATTTCCATCCATGCATGTAACGTGGACCAGGTACTCAAGTATCGACTGTTTGATCTTTTCAAATTTGATTCAAATGATTTCTCTTTGATTTCCCCCACGACTCGTCACAATGGTCCGAAGGTTTGAGAGTGTATAGAGGTCCCGTCAAAGCAAGAGGTACTGTTAAAACGACTTTTTATGGTTACTTTGATAGTTTAGTACTTTTAATATAATTAAAATTATTGATGTTAGGTATTTACGTAGTATAATGTTAATGATGAGGACTAGTTTTGTAACTATCGACTTGTAATTTTAGTGATTGGAGACATAGGTTTGATATTCTGGTAAGTATAATATTTCAATTATTCCCTGTAATACTTTTATTTATAAGGTACAGCTGCAGCCTGCGACGTCGTCTACGTGAACTCTATAACCTGTGCGTTCGGAAACACATACCACACGACTTCAATAAAATAACGTGAAACGTGGTATGTATACATTTGGCAACAACATGCACTTAAGGGTTAAGGTTTATTCGGTAAATACAGTGTTTAGAACTACTAGAAACGTGAGAAATCTTTTCCTATAGATTATCAGTTGTTTATAAAGAGCTCATACATGATCTGATCTTAAATCAGTCGGTGCGATGTGAGATCGGCTTCTTTACTCTGAACCGGTCCGACACACATATCTAATTATCATAATTAGTCTGTTGCATGTGTGCTTAGTATTCATTTATTGTGTGTTTTACTTTGAGGTGGGCGGCGCATTCGTAATAGTGAGTTTCGTAAATATTAAAAATAAATTGGTGCAGACATAATATTTTATTTGGTAATACATTTTTAAACTACTTTTTAATTTTTCCGTTTCTTTACTTATTAGTTTTAAGTCTTATTCTATTTTTTGTCATTATCAGATTGTGATTTGGACATCACTCGAGCGAGCACTATTCTATTTTTTATTTTTTACATTTTTGTACCAAGTATTAACCATAGCAATTATTTTTATTAGTAACTTTGTTTCCCACTACATCTAAAATACACTGTACAGTTCCTGAATTTAAAAACAATTCATATTGCTAGGATGGAGTTTGGGGTGACCTGAAGTACAGGCCGCAAGCCTAGTTTAGGCACCAGTCTCCCACAGTACCCACACATACATTTTTGTAATACGCATGATAAAGTTGTAAACTGTGGTGAGAAAATAAAGATTTTTATCATTATTATTGGACATTTGAAGTAAGAAAAACATGATTGTTTCTGAAAATGAAAGATAAGTTCAAAATAAACCTAAAGTAGTTGTCAAAAACTGATTAACACGACCGTATTTATTACTCTTTTTCATCCCAAAACATATTTTACATTAAAATTTCTCTAACACCATAATTCACGTAATTCAAAATTTCAGCAAATTTCGCAAACCTCCCGAACTCTCAACGCAAAAATAAAGTAACATAAAATACTCATTTCAAAGTTAACAGACGAAATGTACGGACGAATTTAGTCGGAACGAGAGGGTTAAAAAAACATTTTTTTCTGGTGTAAGTAGCAGTCTGAGTGCGTCAAAGGATGCTGGATGCTGAAACTAAACGTATCTAGACTAGAATGATTTAAATAGAAGATCAAAAGTTCGATGAAAATAATTTGCATTTAGTTTGTGTGTTTTTAAGTTAAGAGTGGATTATTTTGTCTTAAAACGATGCGTTTAGAGCAAAGAATTTCCATTAGATATTTATTTTTATTGCTATGTAGGCAGGCGAGCCAACGGATCACCTGATTGTAAGTGGTTACCGTCGCTCATGAACCTCTGCAATTTCTGGGGACACTGAAGGGTCGCTACCTAAGATCTAATTTAAAGGACCCTCCTCAAGCCTCGTTTAAAGAATTTATTCAAGAAACGAGAGTAAGTATAATTAATTCGTCTGATAAATGTATTAGTAAGATCTCCACGAGACAGGCTTGACCTAGTGTGGAGATCTAATGGTTAATTGTATATTACACTGTAAATTTTTGGCTGAATAAATATTTTTAATCTTTAATCTTTTAATTAGATTGTACATAAAGATGATGTTGAACGTGATGTGTAGATGTACACACCCAAACTAAAGTTATGAAGGAACAAGCATAAAAAGATTAATCGAGTACCTCCTCATTTTTTGAAGTTGGTCAATAAGTAGTCAATATCTGATATTGAAGTATCAAGTATCAACTATCACTTCCAGCTCATTACACCCGCTTCAGTTCACAGGTGCCGATATCCTAGGATGAAACTTTATCTAGATTATAGACTATTAAAACTACTCTTGTGGAAAAAGGAATTATACATTAAGTAGAACTTTAATATTAAACTTGTAAATAAACCGTACATCGATGCATTTCTACAACATAGAATACTACTTCAAGTATGTTAGGCAACTCAAATCTTAATAGTAAAATTAAGGAATAAAGGAATACACAGAAATTAATCAAAGATCATAAAACTTCAGGTTTTTTAGTTTATAATTAGTGTGGCGACCAATAATAACGCGCGAGATCCTGAATCGCGGTTACGACATTTGCAGAAATCTTCGCAAATATACGACATCTGAAATCTACTACAGCGGGCTTCGGCCTGACCGGGCATACACTACCACGCCCGGTCGGTCATAAGTCCACTGTACCCACAACTACATAAAAGATCAAAGATTGAAACATCGAAAAACAACTTCAGACATAACGATTTCAAAACTGCGTATTCAAAATGAAACTAAAAATAAACCCAACGGCACTTCAGCCTCAAAGATATAACTCATATCTCTGATGTTTTTGTTAATTATATATTCTTTTCATATTTGAATGAGAGCTGCAGATCCGATGTGCAGAGTCAAGGGTCCTTGTGATGGCTGTTCGTACACGTGACTGAAATGATGCTCTTTGAAGGTAAATGGTGGAGTCGTTTGAAGTCAAAGCTTTGAGGTCTATTTTCTAAAATGTTGTTCAGTTGCGCCTATGTTTAATTTGTTTGTATAGGTGAGTATGATCGTGGTTTTAAAGGTGACTTGACAAACATACATTACTCATTATTTGATAGGCTTTTGAGTCGTCTATTAAAATAAATGGAAATTTTGAAAAGATACTGCTTAATAGGTATTCTTAATATGAAAAAGATTTATGTGCAATTTTTCACAACATCACTGGCTAAAAAACGGTGAAGGAAAACATCGTGAGGAAACCTGCATATCGGAAAAGGGTTCTAAAAATCCTTTGAAGATATGTGAAGTCCCCAATCCGCACTGGGCAAGCGTGGTGGAGTATGCCTAATCCCTCTTCGGAGGAGACCTGAGCTCAGCAGTGGGCAGTAATGGGTTGTTACAGTAATTTAAAACTTAAAGATAGCTTACATTGATAAAAGAAATGACATTCACCATACCAAATTAAATTAAACTCTCGCAGTTGTCTACGTCACTTATATACTAGAAAACTTTTTACTAGAATTTGTGCTGTTGGAGTCAACTAAGATAGTAAGTAAGATCGGTTTTATCGTGGTGTATTTATCAGTTATCACTAGCTAAAAACAGTAAAGGAAAACATCGTGACATTGATTAAAAATCCTTCGAAGATTTATGAATTTATGAAGACAACCCGAAGGCAAGTCTAGTGGACTGCACCTGACCTTCTTCGGAGGAGAACTGAGTAAAAATGGGCAGTACTGTACTGTACCAACCCATTACTGCCCACTGTTGGGCTCAGGTCTCCTCAGAAGAGGGATTAGGCATAATCCACCACGCTTGCCCAGTGCGGATTGGGGACTTCACATATCTTCAAAGGATTTTTAGAATCGTTTTCCGACATGCAGGTTTCCTTACAATGTGTTCCTTCACCGTTTTTAGCCAGTGGTGTTGTGAAAAATTGCACATAAATCTTTTTTTTTTCACATTTATTATTAAAATGGGCAGTAATCTTTACAAACAGTTACAATAATAGTTTTAAAAGTATAAATCGAATCGAAGCGATCGTTGTTGTAGTGGAATCCATTTCAGTAGGAACATTAGGAGCACCTGCGTCTCAAAGCGGGGCTAATGAGGTGTACACAATACGCCTTCCTTGAGAAACGAGGAATACTATTTTACTGTAGTTTTTTTCTTAAATATCTATATTTTATTTTGCTGTATTTGAGATTGAGGTTTGGCCTATATTTAATAGTTAGATTAATCGATTTAAAAAGGTTGATTTGATGTTTGCATTTTTTATTTTACATTTGGTAATTTAATTCCCTACTTCCCTACTAATACTAATATATAAAAATGTGAATGTAAGTTTGTTTGTTACACTTTCACGTGAAAACTACTCAACCGATCATCATGAAACTTTGTACACATATTCTAGGAGATATCCTAAAGGTAAAATAGGATACTTATATTAAAAAAAAAACATTTTTTAATGACTTCAACGCCGTCTAGCAACAAAGTTGTGCGGGTTAGTTAATTATATCATAAAACACAAGTTTCAGTGATTTCTTTTATGGATAAAATATTACCAGTCTCAGTTACAAACTGAAATGAAATATTAAAATTTACCGTTGGTTTAAAACAACAAATCAGAACGTCTACAAGCTGATGATGATGATAAACTCAATTAACGGTAAAGTTCAAACAACATCAGAACTCTACAGTAGAGTAAGAACATCGCTACTGAATGGAGGTTCTACACTGTTTATAGAGAATAGAGATAAATTACAATAACTCGGTGCATCTCGCGTTGTACCGTCAGCACAAAAGCCTCCGTCGATTTGTTAGGACGATTCAATGGGTAGCGTTGACAGAACAGAAATAAAAAATGGTCTTGTTAAAATTTATTGATTTGAAAATACGAAGTAATAATAAAAGTTTATATTGGGTAGAAAATAATTTGAAAAAAATTGTTGGTACACATTTTTATTTATTTGTGTTCGTAAATTGGATACGTTTTAAGTAGGTGTGCAAGCTGTGCAAGTCTTTTAAGAGTAGAGAAGTTTTGCAATGTAAATGAACAACAGTCGTGAATATTTTAAAAAAATGTTACTTCAGTTTTAAAAAAACAAAATATTAGCGATCCAGTATAGTAACATCGCGTTTCCACATTGGCTCGCCGACATCCAACACACGTATAAAACAAAAGGTAGAAGTTGAAGTTGGCGTACCAATGTGGGAATACGACATAAGGGACATTAGGAAAGTCAATATGAACCTTAACATTCTTAATATACCTACTAAGAAAAAAAATGCTCTCATTTTTATGTCAATGTAGGAAAAAAACTTTTTACTTAGACTTATTAAAACTATGTCTAACAACATAATAAATTATAGTTGTTTTGCTGACTGTACCAGTACTGTCGGCGCGATAAATCAATCCACTATTCTGCCTCATAGAATACGTGTCTTCACTACTATAAGTATAGAAACCTTCACATCACGTTCAATACAGAAATATTTTTATATTAATTACAATGACATAAAACATTAGTGTCTTAATGACCACTTTGTACATCTTAATTTTTTTTTTTTATTAAATACATGCTTTTGGTACAAAGTTCCTTATTGCGCGTTATCGAAAGGGGGCTAGACGGAAAAAAATCTTACGAAAAGTTGTCACGACACTTTTTTGTTTTAGATGATTATCGCTAGATGGCGCTGTGATCAAAATCTTTTAAAACACGTTCCTTATCGCGCGTTACGTTAGGAAAAAAAAATATAAGATATCTTTTAATCGAAAGGAACTTCGTTCTATTCGGGTGTCCCATGACACCTCCCAAGTTTTATTAAGATCCTGGATATCATATTGCAGTAGATTGCTGGCTGATACAAAAAAAACCGAGTCCAAACACGACGGGTCTATTTTGTTTAGTGCAAGAGTCTAGCCGCCTTCCGAATCCATCATCAGATCAGCGCCATTTTGTCATATTATTGCACTGTCACGCGATATACATCTGCGTGCAAAATGTCAGCTCAATCGATATAAGAATTTTACAAATTGGACAAAGGTCCCTGAGATGGCATTTCAGAGGTTCATGAGCGAAGGTGACCGCTTACCATCAGGTGGGCCGTATGCTCGTTTATCTACCTTGCAATAAAAAAATTAAAAAAAAGATTAACATTCAAACAAACAAACTTTACATCTTTATAATTTTAAAATACCAAACTAAATCTAAAAACATTTTTAACCCATCAACCATTAAAATAAAAAGCTTAAGAGTCGTATACATGGAAATCATTTTACGTTAAATAAGTCTGTATCTTAATCCTTTAACCCCGCCGATGCTGCAGAGATGAGAGGTGTCGGATTTTCGATATAGTTTTTATACTGATATCGTAACACTGGGAGTTAAATTCGTTTTAATATAAAAAGGATTATAATAAGACGTATTTTGATGAAGGTCTGTTGTTTCAAAGTATTCGCTGGAGTAGTTAAGAATTTATATATTGCTGATGTTTAGATGTGTCTTTTAATTGCGAATCAAATAAATGAGCTTGTGTTACACCTGATGGTATGTGGTTTCCGTCGCTCTAGAACCTTTGCAATGTCAGGGCATTTAGAGGCCACTATCCATCATCTACTAACAAGACTTCCTAAAACTCTAAATATTTAATTTTATTTTTGGGACTAAACTTATACAAATGAGTATCGACGAAATGGTTGACGATTTATTAGTTACCTATTGGTTCTATAGAACGTTTTTACAGTAAAGAAAATCAGATGTAAATTTTTAGCTATTAGGTAAAAAAGCAATTCATTTTATTCAGTAACGTGGCATACGTGAGTGTATGTGGGAGGTCAACGTGAAATTTTTTTAATGGCATAGTAAATAACAAGCCTACAGCCTACCTGATAGTAAGTGGCTACAGTCGCTTGTAAGCCTCTTCAATGTCAATACTGTTAGGTGACTTTTCTCTAATCCCATTTAATAGTACCAACTTAAAGGAAAGACCTGGTTAATTTTATTACTATTTATAGTTTTTGCGAAAACGGAAATACTTGTGGCGCCATCTGACTTATTTCTGAAGAAGGTAGAAAAGACGTGTGAACTATCACTTAAGAACAGTAGTCGACGTGATTTCAAAGTGAACAGAGTTGGAGTAATTGTGACTGAGTTTTGGAAGAGGATTATACTGATTTTGGAAGATGAATAAACTGTTATTGTGTACCAAGGAGTTTTCGTTTTCTTACTGAACTGAACCTCAATAATACATACAATTAGTATGACTAAGAATTTTAGTATTGCCTGTAACAGGATTTAAAAATGTTTAGAAGTAAACGCAGGTAACTTTTTTGTGATAGTTAATTAAGATTAAAAACTTATTTTTCGAAGTAGTTTCGAACTAATTACATTTAAAATTAGAATATCTATAATAATATCTACCTTATACTTACATCGATCTAAAACATGAACATATTTTTAGTGTTGGTTTTTCCTTGTAAATTTTGATTGATGTAAATTACAATTATAAAGTTAAAGTAAGTATTTGGTTCAGTAGCTTATTGCTATTTAAAATTATTCTTTTAGATTTTACAGAATTACTCTTGTAATTTTACTAGTTACAATTTTTCATTTGATTTTATTTATTTGATTTAGGTGCGATCTTCTAACCAAAATTTGAGACATTTCCGAAATGCCAATTTTGCTGAAATTGTAATCATCCATTTTAGACTTGTAGATGGTATATTTTGCTTCAACAATTTGTCTAATTTATGTCAAAAAAATTGAACTTACAACTTTTACACATGTTAAAATAACAAAGCCACTGTCAAGAACACGTTAATAAATTCGTTAATAAAATCTCGACTTTTGAAAGCACCTTTGATCGTAGCGAAATCTATTGTAAAGAATAACAAATAACAGAAATGTCACGATAAATTTTGACATCCCAAAGCACTTACATGCTTCAGAATCATACGCGCACACAAAAACTTTGCATTTAGCGTGTAAATACGTGAGAACAGATGTCAATGGTTATAACTCGCTTTGTTAGGGAGAAAAATTGTCATTAATACTGGAAAAAAATACGTCAAAGTACCGGCGGGCACCCCAGGGAGAAGTTACATAATAGTGATGTCAACACTCGTTCGCTTTCAAGAGTAAATAAAAGTGCGGTTCGAGAAGTTAGTCGCGATTTTTTAGTCTCGATTTGTAAGACGTTTTTGGGATTAATTTAGTCGGTAAGATACTTTATACATGCTTTAATGTGTTATATATATAATTACATTGATGTATGAAGTATTTAATTGTCATTTTAATTTGAGTATCAAGGGTAGAGTGGTAATTAATTTCAGTACAATTTTTCAGTAGCTACCTACCATTTTATCACTGTCTTTACTATCACAAACTTAATTGTAAAGTTGTCTAAAATAACAGTAACTTGGATCTTAAATAAATAAATATTTTGTAGTCTCAGTAATTTCCGTAGTTAACATTTTTAGTAATATGAGAATGAATATTTGTGTTCGTTAGTTTTATAACTTCTATCTATTGGAATATAGTAAGTAAGTACCAATTTACCTAAAAAAATATTATTCAATAGATTAAACTTTGAGATATACAAACAGCAATTCACCAAAACAAACATAAAAATAAACTTTTAATATAACTAATAATCTAAAACGCAAAAAAATATCAATAGAACCATCTCAACTCCTGAATTTTGATGGTTTTGTTAAGAAACGGACCCATCCTACATCACTGTCATGTATTGTCGGACAAGTATCGCTTACCGCAGAAATTATTCGCATCTAAAAAGGAGTCTATTTAACTAAATTACCGTACAAACTCGTATTTTTACTACAATGGGCCGTTCGGCTCACTCAAAGTGAAATATCTTTTTTTATACGATATCTCTGGATGTATGGATCTTTTACGTTTGATGGCTGTGTGTGGAAGATTTTGATGTCTCTTTTATAGTAGAGAAAGTGTATTTTTGAATTATAAGATGTAAGTTTTAATTTTAGTAAATGTTTACCGTCTTGACTTGATGCTATTGAAAAATTAGTACCATTTAAACAAGAGAAAATAAGTTTAAGATAATTTATGATATTTTATATTTAGTATGAAAACCACATCGAGAAATTAAAAATCATCCTTAAGTATCCGGTTTAATTGAAAAAATTAGAGTAGGTAATTTGCTACATTAGGTAAATGATAGTACAATTTAATTTCCAAACACAAAATATATCATGAATATTAAATAAATACGTATGGTAAAATATCGTATATGTAATCCTAAATCTAAAGAAACCTGCCGATCTATTAAAATATTTTTTCTTAAAGTTTACCGCCAAAAATTAACTTCTAATCCCCAAAACCATATCAAATTACTTAACAAAAAAACCTTACAAAGCGCCCAAATGTTTACTTTTACAAATTATCTTCAACAATACATAAATATTAAATTATAGTATTGCTATTTGAAAAAAAACCTAGACGGTCTATTATCGTACAAAAATATCGGATTACTTGGGGGATGAAACGCACAGGTTTGAAAAAAGAGACACAGAATCAAAAGTTCTTATTTTCTGTATATTTGAACTGGTAATTTAAATTTAAGTATTTAAATAATATTTTTTGTCCTTGTTTTTCTAAGATTGGAATAAGTTAAAAATTTAAAAAAATATGTTGATTGTTATTGATGACTTTTTTAAAGTAGAATAATGATAAGATTTGTTTAAAATATATTAAATCTGAGCCGAAATTTGCTATAATTTAATATGGTTATTGAAATTAAATTATGTAGCATTTATGCAAAATTATCTACACATAGAACACAGTAGTTTTACAAAACACCGTAGCATGTAAGTTATTTAAAAAAAAATAAAAAGCGATATATTTTATCAACTGAGCTTTTATAAAATCATAAGTAAACTATTAGGCACAATTTTATTAAAAGATAAAAATATAAACTACTGTCAAAACAGTATTATAAAGTGTTTATAGTATTCATTTATGAATTTAATTATTCGTGTCTTAACGGCATTGAATGCCAGAGGCAATCTGAACTTGTTTTTAAAAGTAATACATTATATCAACCATTTGTAATAACTTCTTTTGTAGTAAAATTTATTTCATAATATTAATAAAATAATTTTAAGGAATATATACCTAATTTAATTTTGTTTTTATAAAGCACTTGAATAGGCCTAGAGTGAACGAATGTTGAGCAATGATTTGGTTTTTGAATTACTATGGTTTTAATTTTAGTCAAGATTGTTGAGTAATTATAATATTTTCATTTTATATTCTGCCTATAATTTTAGTAAATGCTAAAAAGAGTTTTTTTTAGGTTTATTATTTTCCCGGCTTGCACTGCAATTTTGAAATTTATTTAATATTGCACACCTATTCGTTTATAAATATAGTAACGTACTGAACCTATACAACAGTGTTTTAGACCTAGACCACTTTGAATCCTAGAGTTAACCGCACTAAATTTCCTAAGTTACCTATCAAAAATAAATAAAAAATCCACCTACCTAAAAACCGGGAACACACACACACTCACTCAACCGAATGGGGTAAACCGCCCAGATATCGACACTGTCCAAATCGTAATTTGACAAGTTTTGAATCGCTTGGGTAGCGTACCGCGTAATAATTGGATACGCGGGTCCGTAGAGCGTTCACTAAGTCACGGCTGGGTAGCGACTGCTGGGCTATCTGATTCCAAGTGAGCCGTGTGAGCAAGGGTGGGCGGGGCTTGCTTCACCCTAGGGTGGTGTGCACACAGACGCACTACGCCCACAGACAAGCGTGTAGTTTTCGGTTTTTTGTGTTCAAGGTCGTTGCAATTTTTGGTTTTTAGATTATTTATATTATTAATAAGTAGGCAAAATAATAAAATGCTTTAAAAAAAATGGTATTTTAAATGGGATTTTTAGTCAAACTTGACTGAAATATTTGAAGTTCAGTGGCTTTCATATACCTCACGCATGGTTTTCGACGGATTTTTTAATACTTTTTAGCTTTTAAAAAATTGGGATATTAAATCTCCTTTCTAATTTTTAAACAGTTTTTTTTTATTACATTAATTATGATTTTGTTTTTGTATATTTTGTTTTATTGCTAACCAAAGAAATACCCTATAAGGCTTACATAGTACTTATATGACAATAGACTTTTAGGTCTATAATTAATATTTTTAACACGTTCTGAAGAT
Source organism: Trilocha varians (assembly GCA_030269945.2). Lineage (NCBI taxonomy): Eukaryota > Metazoa > Arthropoda > Insecta > Lepidoptera > Bombycidae > Trilocha > Trilocha varians. The sequence continues at coordinate 3,336,560 of AP028266.1, forward strand.
AAAACCTTCAATACGCCAAAAGTCGTAATCGTATCCGCTGAATAGTCGTCGTAAAATGTGGCTAAAATATTTTATTGTCTATGGTAACCGTTCTTAACTTTATGTCCTGTAGGTATGTCGACGTAAGCAGGATGTTATATAGTTTTATATGGTCGGTGGAAATGCGTAATTGGGTAAGATACCTAACTTTTTACGCGCGAAAATTGTGTGAAAATGTGACTTTGTGTTGTGCTGAGGCTCGTATGAGTACTTATGTGCGGTTCTTTAGAGTTATTTTGGTTATTAGAGGTTACTTTTATGAGAAAAAGTACGTTACTGTATTTGCTTAATTGTAGCTAGTAAGAGACTCAAGTAATTTAGATCTTGATGATAAAATGGTATAATAGGAATCAGACAAATTAACAAAAACTATTAAGTCAACTTTCCTCTCATCTAACAAAACCAACGAACATTAAAATAAAACGCGCGAAAACAAATAATAAAAATGGCGTCACGGCGTTCGATTTATGAACGCGTCGTTCGTCGCGAAAAAATCGGTAACACAAAATCCACAATGCAGTTCGCACGGCACAACAATGGCTGCCACGCGGCTCGCGTCACGCCGCTTACACGCAGAATGAGTTAGCCCTAATTTATACTGGACTCATTTCACGGATGCTCTTAACCATTGTGAGATTTTAGGATACAATGTCACGGTATTCGATGCGCTTGGTTACTGAGCTTTGATTGAGCTGTTACTTTTTATGGGATTTTGCATCGTTAGGAGTGGTATTATTATACATTTGTAGTATTGTAATAGTTGGTAAAGACTTTCGGTCTTACTTACGATTACTCCCTACACTTATTAGAGATACGATTTTCAGAAGATGACGTGAAGACGATGAAAATACTGTTGATCATCACAAAACGTCTAAAAAACAAATTTACTGAAATAATCAAAACGATCAAATGATTCCAAAAACATACTGTAACTGAAAATACATCAGACAAGACCGACGATTTAACCGAAGCTCTAAAACCAACCGTTTAGAATTCATCAATGAAGCAGAGGTCAAAATTTGGGGTGAAAACGTCGAAAAACCCTGACAATTCTTTTAAAATGTTTGTTATATCCGAAACACAATAGTTCGGTTGGGTGCTTATCAACCAAAATTAATTCAACCATCAAAAATCGCCCCGTTCACAATAGCTTTCGGTTGATTTACTAAAAAATAAAATAATACTACGTAGTGCAAAGAAATTGTTTGTCTTAGAAACAATGCGTAGCACCGCAGCGGGACATCAAGATATTTTCTTTATATTTTTTTCACTCTGAATGCCTGTTCCTTAATTTACGCATCGATAGACCTATTTTGTAGTTACGCATTTTGTAAGGAAGTGTTCTTAGGTGCTCGTAACATTGCGTCCGAGCCGACTGAGCTATTGTATTATAACAACCGTATTTGTTACAAAGAGCACTACATTTTATTAACATTATTTTCAAGTGAAAACATGTCAACGTGTTTTGGTGCTAAATTAATTCACTGTGATATCAAGTAGGTATTATCACTTATTCCAGAGACAGATTCTTTTACCGTAGCTAGTTGTCATTGTTTATTGTTTTGTGTATTGCAAATTCTAGATTGTGGTGTTCAAAGAACACTTTCTCGATTGTTTATTATCTGGAGTTAAGAATCCACTAGTGTTTCGAAAACTAAATACTTATAATTTTGAATTAGACATAATGTTTTTATCTAGTTACCAAAAAAACCGTAAAATACACACAAAAATATCTTAAAATCAACTTTAACCACGAAACCACTTATAAAACTGTCCTCAAACAAGTATCGATTTCAATAAGCATCAAAACATTCGTCGCTACAAATCAGTACATACAGAAGGAGCAGTACACAGTAAGAGTCGACCGCAGCTGTTTCACCTTACACGGTCGGCTGGACGCGGCGTCGGGTCTTAAGTAACGAATGCTTTGTGCATGCCGATACATTAGACGGTTGGTGTAAGTTATAGGATTAAAATGGGAATATTTGAAGTTTTAAAAGGCTTTTTAAAATTTATAAGTAGAATATAAATCTAAATTATAATGATTCCTCATTTGACTCGTCTGGAGGACGGTGCTATTTACACAAGGTGGTTCGAAATCGGTAACTTTAAAAAAAAATCTACTCTATATCTTATGTTCTTGAGAAAAGGTTCAATATGCAAAATTACATTTTACACCCGATAAATAAGTGTCATTAGTTACAATTTTGAGAAGTGTAAATTGCTTAAAACTAAATCAAACATGTAGGTATGAACATCTACTATAGTTTAAACGACTAACTTTACTTAAATCATTTTTAATTTCATATTCAATTACTGTTTTATAAATAAAACAATTATCGAAGTAAAATCCGCGAAAGTTCATACTTTAGACCACATATTTACATCAGAAAAGATCAGTAATCCTTTTCACAGATAGGCTACAGATTAAACAGACGAGCTGAAGATTTGACGCGCGGTGTCTTCCGCAAACCGCATTTTTTACAATCTTTTTGTGTTGCCCCCTTTTTTCGCGAGACCCAACATATCAACACATTTTTAAATTACGAAATTGTAAAAAAGTTTGCATTTTTTTGTCATTCGATTTTTAAACCTCGAATGGAGCTTGCGTTCGGATTTTTTTTTTTTTTGTTTTTAAGAATTTTAGACTAAGATAACCATAATCATACAGCCAAATTTTTTTTTAAATAATAAATACATATTTTTAAAGCTTTTATTAAATTTCATGTACACAATGATATAATTAAAAATTCGTGAAACACAGCTATTGTATATTCATGAGCGCTTAAGGCGACATTCTCTCATAATTATCGCGGATGCAACATTATTCAGAGTATTTATGAATTCAAACAGGGGTACATATTAACGATAAATGCTAATTTTATTGTTTTTTCTGAATAAATTTAGTTTTTATATAAAGCTAGTATTAGATATGGATATATGTAAAGTAAATTTAGGTGTAATTATTATGGGATGGTTTTTGTCTCTATGCTGTTTGCAGAGAATGAGCAGTATTTTTTATTTTTGATTAATGCGTTAAATTGCGTAGGTATGTTGTAAACAATTAAAACTTAACATCAAAGGTATGATTCTCAAATTATAGTAATTCTATCTGACCCGCGCAAATCCGTCTGCGTCACATAGGGCATAATATAAAATAGCTTATAGACTTCCTTAATAAATAGACTACATAACACTGAAAGATTTTTTCAAATCAGACCATCGGTTCCTGAGATAAGTGCGTTCAAACATACTCTTCAGCTCTTTAATAAAAGTACACATTACTAAATCTACGAAAATTAGCTAATTTTTGCTAACACACTACACAGGTTCGTTATTCCATTTTCAAATCTTCACAATCTTCACGCACACTACTACAAAGTTAAACCAAAACTTTACAAAAATATCTTTAACTTTACTGAAATATTTAATTTTTAAAAGTGTATTAAAATTACTTTACTCAATAATGTAATTAGTATCCTCTTAAAAAAACTAAGTACATCGAAGAGTAAACGATATGAAAACAACACGATGCATCATATTTCGTCTGTGTACGTACACGCACGTTCTCCGTCTCTTTCTAACTCGTTGTTTTCCGGCTATCTTCTGTCTCGCTCGGCGGGGGGCGGGTTCTGGACTGTGATTGGTGGAGGGGAGAGCGACGGCTGCGGGTTCCGACGGCATCAACCCGTCGGCGTTTTCCCGTCGCACGGCATTTGAAAATGGAACGCATTTTGAAATTTTGCGTTTTGTTTCACCTTTTTTAGTAATGTTTTATGATTGTTAAAAATTGTGATTTTTTACTTGGTGTTTTTTAGAATGTAAATAAAAGGGAGTGAATTTTTGTAATTTATTTTTTTAATTATACTGTGCTATTTTTGCAATTATACAGATGAAAAAAAAATTCAATTTGAAAAAAAAAATGTTTTCTTAAGGTCAATCATAGTTTTGTTAGAATTGATTCTCTTAACATAAGCGAGCGTCTAAATTCGTTTAAACTCCTGTTAAAACATCTATGGCTTTACACAACATTAACAAGCTCCTATTTCTTCTCTAATCTATACTAACATGTAAAATTGAAGAGTTTGTTTGTTTGAATGCACTAATTTTAGGAACTACTGTTCCTATTTGAAAAATTTATAGTGTTGGATAGTATAGTCCACTTATCCAGGAAGGCTATTAGGCTATATTATTTATTCCAAAAAGGAAATGTGTTTCGTACTGTACCCATTACTGCCCACTGCTGGGCTCAGGTCTCCTCCGAAGAGGGATTAGGCATAGTCCACCACGCTTGCCCAGTGCAGATTGGGGACTTCACATATCTTCTAAGTATTTTTAGAACCCTTTTCCGACATGTAGATTTCCTCACGATGTTTTCCTTCACCGTTTTTAGCCAGTGGTGTTGTGAAAAATTGCACATAAATCTATTTTTTTTCATATTAAGATTTCCGGCCGCTTCAACCCGCGACCTCCCGCACAGAAGGCAAGCGCTTCAACCACTCGGCCACAACAACTACGTACTATCGTACTAACAGTCCAATAATGAAACCTAAGGTACCTACATATTGTAACAAACTTACTCGAAAGAATTTTACCGAAGGTTACCTAGGTACTCTGAACTCTCTTATATAAAGTAAACACAGCTAGAGAAGAAGTTGGTCAAAATATACTGTATGACAACTATGATTACACTTATAAATATTGTCATCAATGCTTACAATGTCCCAAAAACTAGTAATAGGTATCTATCTTATATATAAAAATGAATTGCTGTTCGTTAGTCTGATTAAAACTCGAGAACGGCTGGGCCGATTGAGCTGATTTTGGTTTTAAAATGTTTATCGTAGTCCAGGGAAGGTTCAAAAGGTTTCAGGTGAGAAAATACCCGGATTTTTTTTTGTGACGCAGACGAAGTAGCGTGGACCAGCTAGTTGTCAATAAAATTGCGTGTGTTACAGCTCTAGAACAAATCGACAGAACTTATCATTTCACAAAATTAAACTAACAACTTAATTAACTAACAAATTAATATAGGTAGGTAACCACTATACCAAACAATTATCTCGTAAGTCAACTTAATGCACCTTAAAAACGCGTCCTTGTGGTGGCAATATGTGGTAGAAGAAACTATAGGTATTCGTTAGGTAATATGATTATCAATTTATACCGTCAGCGTCATAAAATAACATCAAATATGTTAAATTCTAAACGACATCAAATTCATCTTTCAAGTGTTTAACATACATACATAATATAAACTTTGATGCATTTTTAACGGGTTCTTACCACGATATTTAATTAATTGAGTTGTCTCGATATTTCAACGTTGTTGCAAACGTCATGATCACGAGAAGACTGGATACTGCGGGTCGATTTAAGAGCAAACAAATCTGTCTACCCTCTTTCTCGTTCACTTTTGGGTAGTACCACTGAAACTCGAACTCACATCACCGTTGAAAATGCATGAAAGTATTATAGAAAACCGCGAGTGTCTGAATAAGTTCATAATTTGTCTTTATTAAAACAAACCGTATTAAAGCCCGTTGCGTAGTTTTAGAGATTTAAGCCTTAAGGATACAGACAGCGTAGGATCGTTGTGGCGAGGTTTGGAGGAGTCCTGTGTCCAGCAGTGGACGTCTATAAGCTGATGATGACAATGGTGATAATGATAAACACAGCAGTAAACAACTTTGTTATGTGTTATGTAATGATTCGAAGAATGATTCTGAAAATTGCATGCATTACAATAAACATTAAAAGAGAGTGATTTAAAGGACATAATACTTATCTTAAGTATTGTAAATAATAGTAGACACCAAATTTAAACCATGTGCATCATTGATGTGATGACGTTCGTGAACCTATGGCTTCAACTGAAAATCAGCGTTGTGGTGCACCACCACAGCATGTGCTGAGTTGGAGCCTTATGGTACACAGTACTGTGCTTTCCTTTTTATATTTTCATTTTACTTGCTTTCTGTTGTTGTTATCCTGTACTGTGTAACCATTAAATGTTTTTTCTTTCTTTCTTTCATTGTGTTTGAACTAATAAGTTTAAATACAACGTAGAACAAGTTTAAGAACATTAAGAATTATTTAGCCGTATCAAAGTTGGCTCGTCTGCCTACATGGCAAAAAAAATAAATAAAAAAACCTATAATGTGATGATGAAAATAACCCGAATGTCTGAATGAACTCTTATATGGTACTTTTCTCACACGCAATTTTTCTATTGATACTTGAGTTTAGAATAAATATCTCAAACATTTTCTTGTAATGAATCCACATTGAATTCTCCAAATTCATAACAAACATAGTAAACAACAAAATTACGAAAATTAAATTGAAGATTCAATCCTTAAAATTTCTATAAACAAAGCGAAATTTCTATAGAATCTAATCAGAAATAACACCTCGGTAAGAGCATTACTCGCAGCGTTTATAATCGGCTAAATATCGAATTGTTCCATCTATTGTTCGAAGGCTTTAAACCTGCGGAACCCTCCAGAATTGGTTTCGAGAGTTTTAAGCCTACCGCCTTCGGAAAAACTCGATAAAACAAACGATTTTCAGCGCAAAACAACAGGCCATTAGGTCCAAAATGGCCTGAAGTTTACCAAATAATTCCTGAAAAGTGAAAGGTTTCTACGCAAGGTTTAAACTCCTACAGGAGGTGAAAGTTTGGCGATGTCGTGTCAGGGTAAATTAGACTTTATTGTGGGTGATTTGGGTTGTGTTTAGGGCGCTATTGTGAGCCGTGTTGAGAAGATTGTGCAGTAACGAGTCTACACACAGAATGTAATTGTATCGGGGATCAGAATCGACCCGCGTTCTCGTAGTGAGGGGACTCGGTCGATAAAACCAAGGAAGGTGACAAAGTAATTTAGTACTTATCGATTTCGGGCAATTCATCACTTTTGACGATGCATACCTCTTTTTTTATTGCAAGGTAGATAAACGAGCATACGGCCCACCTTATGGTAAGCAGTCACCGTCGCTCATGAACCTCTGCAATGCCAGGGCAAAGAGGGGCCGTTATCTACCTCTATAATTTACTAAAAATCTTGTGGCCTAAGATGTAAAAGCTATGCTGTCGCAAAAAAAAAAATCTTGTAGTCTGCATAGTCGACATATTATAAACTAAGTATGTAAATATAACATTATTAGTTTGAATAATAAATTTAGAGGATACTTAAAAGTAAACTAAAATGAGATGCATTTCAATTTTCAAGAAAAAAACTTTTGAATTGCAAAACATCTCAAGACCGGTCGTTGAGGTAGAATTTGAGAGGGACCTACATATGTTCAACACTGGATGAGCTAACTACTGCTACTTCTAAAAAACCAGGGCGACGAACGAACGAAGACGCGCATCGCATTCTTCTGAAAATAACTGTTCCATTATCAAATTAGACAGACAAATCACATAATTTTCAATTGTAGATATCTTACACTATATAACTTCTACCTGAAAATCTCACTAATATGAGTCCTTTAATACAATGAATCCATTCCCTTTATAATTTACCTCTTTTGCGATAACAGAATATTTGCTTATATAATCTGCATTATCTCTACCGCGTAATGTGTTACAATGAATGCATGAATTAATGAATGTTTATTTTTCTCCCACAATTTAACATAATTTACAAAAGTAAAATAGTACATTATAATGATAGCCTAACATGATATAGTGTAGGAGACTGGCGTCCAAACTATGCTAGACCTGTGTTATGGATCACCAGGCTTCCACCCCTCAGATTCACAAATAAAACTTATGTACTAATCATTGATAGTCTACATAACATTCAAACTATATTATCTGATTACAGACTAAAAAATAATAAAAAGTAAGAGAATCAGTATTATTTTAGGAAATGAATATGCAAGTGTGTGTATGTTTAGTGAATGTGTGAGTGTGAGTAAAAAAAAAGTAAGTGTATGCGTGTTGAGTGTGTGTGTGTGGTGTGTATGTGTTAGCGTGTGTGAATGTGTGAAAAGAAGCAGAAAAATAAGCCTGTCTAGTCAAAATATTTAAAAAATCAATACTAAGCAAACTCTCCGTCTCCTCAAACTAAGATTTTTGAACCAACTGTTAACCGTTTTTTTTAAATACATGAAACATTTAAGCTGTACCATACTCACTACATTATTAGGTAGGTACTGTACTTTAAGAAACAGACACACTTATGCAGATCGCAACGCATCTGTATCTGTATTTTATACATTTTGTATGAACTTGTAGAGTAACTACAAGTCCACACCTGGTGCGACCTGGTACAGGACCGACAACTTTTATTGGAGGCCAAGACTGACTTTGGGTCGCTGAGTCACCAGATTAAGTATGTATGAGTTTGCGTACACTTAAGCATATAATTTTCATACAAAATGGTGTGCACTCCTTTAAAGATCAAAATCGCTTAACACTACTTTTATCGATAATTCCACAAACATCGAATTGTCCCATCACTATTTTCGCAAGGGATCCGACCCCACAACCGTGGGGAGGGTCACACCGCCTATTTATTGTATAGTATCGTTTTATTTTTTATTTGTTTCGGCCAATGTTATAATTGTCGCTTAATGATCGGCCCAAGACTCTTTTATGTCTAATAAAATTGATTGTGGCTCTTCCCTAATGGAATGATGTACGAAATTATTTTTTTTCGTTTTATGGCGGGGAAATGGGTATCGATGTTTTACAAATTACATTTGTCTAATCGATTTAGAAATGGTAACTTTACTTGGTATAAAAACTTTTGAAGTTATGTTTGGTTTAGAAATTTCTAGGTCTTACCATTTTGTTTTAAAAAAAAACTTAACGAATATACTTTCTGCTCCAAAATACAGTTTTTAATAACAGACGCTTCAGCTTCAAGTATTTTAGAATAGTGTAGTATTGTGACATGAAAATGAAATACTAATTTCCGTTTTTACACTCTCGTAAAATTATATGGGTAAATAGGGATATTTTTTTATATGACAGGTAAACGTGCCTACGGCCGTTACATAAGTGGTTTCAGTGCCAGAACATTTACGGGCTGTTACCCATCACCTACTTGTACGCGACTTCTTAAACCTTAGATTGGTTTGTGTGAAAAAAGATATGAAAATTTTCGGCGTGACTTATGCTAGACTAGAAATTAATGAACAGATAAAACTTATTGACCATCTGAATGGGATAAGGTTGAACCAAAGAAGAAGACAAACGCACAAGAAAGTTTAGGGCCCACATGATAGCAATTGATACTAGTAGCGACATCTACCGTTGAGTTTCCTTACAAAGAGTTTTCTTTTGAGAGGGAAAGTCAGAGGGTTGAGAGAGGGTTGGAGGGTTGCAAATGATTGTGCTACTCGACGATAGATGGCAGAGTTTTTGCACTCAATTTCTTTAGTTATTTAATAGTTCACTTATATAACAATTTAAATATTTACAAGTTTTTAGGATTCTGGATATCTTGTAGAAGTGTCGGTTAAGACAAGGAAAACGTGCCTACAATGAGTTTATTTTGTTTAGTACCTACAGGACTCTGTAGTTACATTTATGATGGAATCATCCATCATCAGAACAGGTTCAGGATACCAAAATAATACTATTGCACACGATATACGTATATCTAAAATCCTTTATGACGTGTAAAATTTCAGCTTAGTCTGAAAGTTGATCAAATTGAACTCGCAAGATTCCACCCGAACTTACATACTTATTAGTTAGCTACATATTAAAATTAACACATCCAGTGCAAGTTTATGAAATATTTATCTCTGGTATCAACATAATAAACAACTGAATGAAGCCAATTGAGAGTATGCCGATTACACGACATTCTGATGTTATAGGGTTTTTTTTATTTTTTTTTTTGTTTTAGCTGTCGGAAATCGCCGTATGTGGGAGTTGAACCTCACTAAAACCTCCAACCGCTCACACTCAGCGTCCGAACCCCGACAGAGGTCAGAACCCAGCACGGGGTTACGTGGGGTGGCGCGACGCGTTACGCACTGTGGCACACTTTCCCGTCGCGACACCCCCGACGTTATAGGGTGCCGATGACACTTCGTTCGTTTAGCATACTAATATTACACATAATATAAGTTCTTTGAAACTTCACTTTGTTGTTCATGATGGTAATTCCACATGTAGGTAATAATGCTATGTACAACTAAACTAAAAGTTTTTAATAATTTATTTTTTGATAATTCCACCGTGAAGCTAACTTATCTATAAAAACCTACCTGTTTACAATCAAAACACTTGCCCAGATCACAAAAGGTTAATATCTCTATTTACCGCGTTTGTGTTACGCAAGGAACTCAAAGAAACCGCTCAAAGGGAGCCGCATCACTACAAAATACTACAAACGACTACCGACTATTGAAAAGTGGTAGCTTAAACGTAAATAAGGTTATTGTATCGACTATTTCCAATATTTTTTGGTAAAAAAATTAAATAACTCCTTGTAAAACGCGAGCTGGTAACAGGTCTGGTTTATTAATATTCTCATTCTCGAAATACTGTGGAAATGGTTGAAGACATTTTGTAATTATTTAGAACATAAATATAAAGAAGCATCATGCTTTATTGTATTAAGTTATCTTCATCAACATCAACAGCCTATAGACGTCCACCGCTGGACATAGGCCTCTCCCAAACTTCGCCACAACGGCCGGTCCTGCACTGACTGCATTCAGTGACGAAAATTTCTAGAGTGGCGACCACGTACCGGTAAGGGCAACAAGATGAACCGATGACCTGGTCAAGATCGCGGAAGGTCACTGGGTGCCGATATTAACTTATGCCCATGTTAAATAATACCCAAAACATTCATAAATATGGGTTGTAGGTAGCGGTCCTTCAGTGTCTCCTGATATTGCATAGGTTCATGAGCGATAGGAACCATTTAGGATCTGATGATTCGTCTACCTAAAAGGCAAAAACATCATTAATTTTAAAAACAGTTCTTTGAGACTGACTGCCTGATTAAATTCGTTGCGGGGCCCAAGAAAAGTTAGCTTTCCCTCGGGTTCCTGGGCTTCACTGTTCAGAGGTATTACATCGCTGCTGTGGATTCTGGCTACACAGAAGTTACAGCGAGAGCGAGATCAAAATAAAAGTAACACTATTACTCTAATATTCATTAAAATACCTAATAACTTATTTTAATATAAATTATTCCGTCGGTATCAGTGGCTGATAATCTTCATAATCCTAGCAGCACCTGAGGTATTGTCGGGGTGGGGGAAGGGGGGTGAAGTAAAGAAATCCTATTTTCATAGTTCACTTAACCAACCGCCGTAATTTCATTAGTACGCATGGATGCATTGGGCTCCTGGTGTATACTATGACTTATTAATTTAATACTTTATAAAATATATAATTCCAGGATAGATAAAATTATGACAACTAGATACAAATTATAGTTATGAGAACCATTGAAGTATTCTATTATGGTTTGAAAAAAAATATTAATTACTTTGAAAATATTTAATTTGTTATTTGTAGAAAAACTCGTATGACTTAAACAGATTAAGGAGTAAAAGGTTGGCGTAATTTAGACATGTAATATGATGAAGATTACGTTTGACAGGGGAACATAAAGAGTCGATTGAAAAATGTGAACTCTTTGCATTTAAAACAAACAAGATTTTTCAAAAAAAACCAACAATAATGGAAACTGCATTTATTAGGATATACCGAATAGTACAGCATCCAAAGCTCGACAGAGCTCCATCACAGTTAAACATCTCATTGAAAATATCTGTCATTAAACCTATATCTATTACCACTTCTTTCATATAATGAACCACTAGAAGACCTATGGCCCACTGGGTGGTAAGCGATAGGCTTGCTCGCTCATGAACCTCTGTAACATTACAAACATGACTAAGTCACTACCTTGTCTAGACGGTAAAGAATGTCGCAACGCGTCGTACCGTTCCGCATAACCTTGTACGTGGCTCTGCCTCAGCCGAGGTTCGGACGCTGAGTGTGAGTGGTTGGATTAGTGCAGTTCAACTCCCACATATCTCACAATCCCAGCGATTACCTCCAACTAAAAAAAATACTATAAAAGTAAACTTCAAATACTAAGATTAGTTGTCCGACAAGCAAACGTCTTAGATGTTTACAAAGTTATTTCATATTTTCAATTGAAACAGGCGGCGCGGGTGTGGGAAGGCGGTCTGTTTCCTTTCCGACCCTATTATTGTTGTTTTACAATGTGATACACCTTCTTTGTTATTTCATAGGAAAGAGTTCATAATACCCAGTACATAATATAATTCCATAACAGAAATAAGGTGTATGCTATCAAGCGCTGTGAGTTGTGCTTCTTCAAACGAGGCTTGAAGAAAGGTAGCGGCCCCGCAGTGTCCCCTGACAGAGCAGAGATTTATGAGCAACAGTAACCATCTATGACCCACGTGGCTCGTTAGCTCGTCTGCCTACAAGGCAATAAATAAAATAAATCCATGGAAAGGCTTGTCGACCAAGAAGGAAAGATATCTCGTGGACGTCCACCAGCACGCTGAAATAACCTTAGCAGGAAAACTACCGAATACACTATAATCCAATGTTGTAGTGCTTCAAAGCGCAAATTGAAAAGACGTAGAATTGCAATTAAAGCGGTGTCACAGAATAGGTACAAGATACAAAATATAATTTGTCGAGTTTCATAACTAAAGTAATAAGTAAATAAATTTCATTTCATTCATTTGTGCTCCTGTAGAGTTAAGTCTTCCTATAGTTATATTAATGTTATATGTTCAGTATGTTTTTAAATCCGTATCGATTCCCCAGTTGTGAATAGCTCCACTGGAGTCCTATAATTCGGTAGATATCTTAAAATAAAATAAAAATAAAAATAGCCTTTATTACTGAGTATTACTTAGTATTTACATAAAATTCGTCATCACAAAATGTCGCGCATCTCAGTGTACCTTTCGGCATAGGCCTCCTCCAGCTCTTTTCACTGCTTTCTGTCGTCGGTTTCTCTCCGCCAATATGGTTCCGCTATCTATTTTATATCGTCCTCCTACAAGGAGGTCGACCTCTGCTTCTCGTAGAGTCCCTAGGATACCAGTTTGTTACCTCTTTGCTCCACTTTTCTTCCCTGGAACGCATCATATGCCCAGTCCATCTCCACTTGAGGATGTCTATTCTTTCTAGGATAGAGGTAGATATCTTAGTTGTTGTTTATTTTTACGTCTTTATGTTGCCTTTTTGAACGTTTTTGTAACCGTAATTAGTTGTATCTATGTAAGGTTCAAGTTATATTGAAAACTTTAACCAACTTCTTCTGTAACATAACTCATACAGATATCACATCTCCGCAGTAGAGGGACTAGGAATAGTCTACGACATTTGCCTAGTGCATGTTGTCTTTCTTCTTTAATCTTTATCTGTACCTAAATCTTTCTTCTAAATTTAGGTCTCCTCACGATATTTTTTTTTAAATTGCGAAATAGATAAACGAGCCTACGGTTATTTCGTCGTTATTAACCAGTGATACTCTGATTGCAAACTTACAACTCCCACTTTGTATTTCACCACGGTCTTTTCAAGTCCTGTATGAGTAGGCTATAGATAACAGCCCCTCATTGCCCTGGCATTGCAGAGGTTCATGAGAGACGGTGACCGCTTACCATCAGGTGGGCCGTAGGCTCGTTTATCTGTCCTGCAATATTTTAAAAAAAAAATGACTTAAACCTAGTGTCCTACACATTATGTCTCTCTAACGCGTAAGTGACCACCAAATCGTGTGTACGTAAATCAATTCTGTCAGTACACCGCTAGACATAAAGTACCTATTACTACATACGCTTCAGAAGCCAACGTGACCGTAAATAATTGTTTTGATAACATAATTCTTGCTTTCCGCCAGTTGGTGTTTGTTAACAGATTAAAGAGCGGCATACTTCGATTATATAAGGTAAAGGCGCCTGTTGTAAGGAGGACTGATGACTTGAAATAGTACGCTGGGTGTATACTAATTGCTGGATGCAGTAATTAAACAGGGTGGATCTATAACATTGGACAATCTTCTGGGCATTTTTTGTATTAAGTTGTAGATATAAGTTTTTATTTATGTGCTCAGAATAAATGTTTTTTGATTTTATTTATTTTTTCTTTGTTTTTCTTTTTCTTCTTATTTCAACAGGTCTGACCTGTTGAAATAAAACTTAGAACTATTCTTATTTTAGGAATTGGATAAAAAAAAAATTCATCATAGTATGGAAGTCCGCAACGATAGTCGTACGTTTTCCATACAATGTCAGAAAAAAAAGTTTAACTGATCCAAAAAATAAAAGTGGTTCTAAGTTTTATTTCGACAGGTCATTCACCCCACGCCAGATTGTCGACCCCTCATTGTCCCCTGACATTGCAGAGGTTCATGAGCGACGGTAACCACTTACGATCAGGTGGCCCGTTGGCTCGTCTAAAAAAAAAAACCTCTTTTTTTCGGCTTGCTATGTATTTATAGTTTAGTCAACAAGTTGAGTAAGCACCCTAATCAGTTGGTACAGCTGATAAGTGATGGTGGTGGTTTGAGCATGATCATAGAATCGTTCCGTTTTAAAGAAAAAATAAAATAGAAATCGAGACATATTTCAAGGTTTACCTATAACAATGAAACATAAGTTCTGAAAACCTAGAAACTAAAATACACAGTGATGCTTAACATATTGTCCTACTAATATGTCTATAAGTTTAAATAATACATTGGCGGTCCTGTCTCATGTCGCTAGTCGCTCATCCAACCGATAGATAATCGATAATAATCGATCCACAGACCATATCGATTGTTCCATGTTGACATTTTATAATATCTACGTAAATGTTGGATAATGGCGGGAGGCGTGATAGGACCCGCCCTGTTTGAGTACATTTTCATAGAGCTTGTGTAAATTTCTATTTTTAACAGTAAATGAAAAATAAATCATTACAGTGTCACTAGGATAGTGTCATCAATGTTGCCCTATTTTTTTAAAAGAGATGTTCATGAAATATCATGAAAAAAACTCAGTAACAATCAGTTTTTCTTGATGAAGGATCCTGTTATGAGGACCTTGAAAAGAATGTCTTTAAATACCAACGACAAATTAAATTTAATATTTTGTAAAATCAATCAACCGTTATAATATGAGCCATCATTTCGTGCATCATATTTCATTACGATGAATTTTTATTTTTTCGTCAAACTGACGAATTTGTTCCGAGAACGCGGGAGCAACGCTCTCCCATAACGCAGCCTACCCCACGGTCGCCCGCGCGGAAACTGTCACAATTTGACGTTTCATTTGACATGACGTTCCATATTCAAACAGCCCGCCTTTTATTTTTACTTCTTTATCTCGAGACGAATCTAGCGGCCAGTGTTATTAGAATTAAGGTTTTTATCGTTCAGCAAAAAGGTTGTGTTTCGAATGAAGGTTATGATTGTGGCTAAGTTTGTTATATCGATAACCTGTTGGGCTTTTGTGGGGTATTACGTTTCGTCTCGTGCACAGAAAGCGATGAATGCATAATTATGTGGAAAAATGAATTAAGTTATAAACACTTTTTGTCGATTTGAAACGAAAGGAACGTAAAATCGCGTGCTGTTGTTTTAAGAAGTGGAAAAAATACTTGGTGTTGCCTTACTTATGTAACTCAAGCATAGCTAAAGTTAGAAAAAGTTAATTGATTAATGAAATGTACCTGCCTACAAATGCTCCTGTATCTTATACTGAATGTTATTTATTGAGAGCAAAATGTTTTAGATGCATTAAGTAAAAATTAAAGCACCTAAATTTTATAGTTTGCACCTCTTTATCAAAAGTGTTCCAAGAGTTTCCGATCGTATATAATCCAAATAAAACTAATTATCATGAAGTTATAAGGTCGTAGGCTCATTTATCTGTCTTGACATAAAAATAACCCAACACAGATAAAGATGAAAACAACTTTGTTTTAAACTAATGATAAAACATACCCGTTTACCAATAAAATAAAGACATTACAATTCAGACATTCTCGCAGTCATCGATTGCAGATTATAAAGAATTCAAAAGTTATATAAAAACTTCTTACAGTTCATCGAAAGTCGAATCCGACCTCTTTGGACTGGCCGCTGACGTTACCCGTCATGTTTGAATTTCGAACACGTGAACTCAAAAAAGGATTTTATCGCTCGATTTTAGTAGGGTGTGTTTGATATTTGTAAATTGTAGACATTTCTGTTTTCATCTTTGAAGATGTTATAGTTTTAAAGATTAGTAAATGAAACTGCTGTACTATTTAAGTCATAGAATTATTTATCTCAACAATTTAACCGGTTTTTGTCAAAATACTTAACTTTAAGGTCAAGGCGGTGATGGCTTTTTTCTAATTTTCCTGCCCTTCTAAGACATGGCTAGATGATACATCTTAGCTATGAAAGATTTTTAATATTACTCAAACTACATTCATGTATTTCATTATTTTGAAGCACATTGAGTGTGATGTGACTCCTATTTTTTTGCATATCTTTTTATACCATTACTAGCTGGCCCACACAACTTCGTCTGCGTTACAAAGAGGTTCAAACAGTACTCGCAATGCCGTCGAGTTATTATTTTCGCGGCCCGCAGGGCCCCACGTACTCATTGCATTTTATAGCGCAAAAAATGTGTTTTTTTACGACCTCACATTAGAAACCTCAAAAATTGTAGCCTATGTGTTATTCTGATGTATAAGCTATATTGTGGTAAAGTTTCATTCAAATCCATTCAGTAGTTTTTACGTGAAAGTGTAACAAACATCCATACATCCATACTTACAAACTTTCGCCTTTAGAATAGTAGTAGGATTATCCACTACTATAATCAAGATTATCTAATGAATGCTAAAATATTGGTCACCCTACAATCTAAGCAGAGCGCGGCAACACGATCCCTAAAATGCACTTGCTACCAACTTTATTATTTGATACTTGAAGGATTATTATTTTTTTGTTATTTTTCAACGGACCCATCACCGAGGCGGCGTCGTTTTTAAGTTTTTGTTAGATCATTGAAATACGATGCTGTTTGTATCATTCAAATCTTTAAAAGGGTTCAAATTGGGATGTTTGATATAGATACTTTCACTAAAAAGTATTTTGTTGGATTTAAGTGTGATTATAGGTAAACAGATAGGGACTTCTAAAATTTCATTTTTTGTTTTTATACTTAGTATTTAAGTAAAAGTGTCACTATTAATTTTAGACACCACTACCTGCGCCTGACCTTTAAAGATACCTAAAAATATTATTACCAAAGAATATGGCTTAATGCCTTAGTAATCGCAACTTAAAAATGTCTAAAATTATTGCAAAATTATGTTTTTTCGATAGCTGATGGGTGTGGCGGAGGTGTGGGGTGCGCGAGATCACTAGAAGTCGTTAGTCAACACTCTTTTAGCCGAAATTGTTTATGTTTTGAGGTAGTTTTGTCGAATTAAGATAAAAAAAATGAAATTTTACCTATTTTTTGTAATATTCCGTATTAGAACAGAGTACTCATCACCTGTTCCTGCAAAATGTACCTTCTTTAAAAAATCACCCTGTATAAATAATACGTGCATTTCGTGATATAAAAAAACATATTTTTATACGTTCTACCTTTGAAATTCCTCACTAATTGTAATTTAAACTATCCTTATCAATATTCCTATCAGGAACTTCGCGACACAAGGCCCGGTGGTCTTCCAATAGATTTGACACTTTCTCGTACATTGAAAAATTCACAATTTTCAAACTTAGTGACCCTTATTGTAATAGCATAAAGTCTATAATTGAATAACAATAGTGTTGTGAGTTGAGCTTTTTATTCAAAATTCAAAATTGTCAAAATGTCGAGCCATCATGATACGACAAAGTTATGATTGCTGTTTTAAAATAAATGCTTTACAAATATCAACTGTATTCGCTTGTGTTAAGGTTGTTCTATGAAAAGGTGGAGTTTTGTGAAAAGTTGTTGATCGTAATTTTTTAATAGACTACAAAAAGTCGAAGATATTCAATGACAGATAGTATCATGGATCACTAATATTTTTGTTTATAATTTTTTTTACAAAGAAATGCTTTGTTTACAAATTAATTTATTTTAAATGAATTAACTAATTAATTATGGATGTTAATAGCGCAGTATCTGTAGAAGTAAAGTTAGAGTTAAGAAGTCTATTATTGAATTTCTAGTAGGTAGGTATTTATTTATTTATTTATTTATTTATTTAAGGAAACAACAGTACATTTTAAAACTTATGGACATGATTACATAGGTTAAACATAGACCACAAACGTTTCCACCGTTAAATAATACACAAATAGGAGATAGTGGAGAGGGTATTTGAACAGAATTTGAATTGCAAGATAGAAACAATACAATATTCAAGCACATGAATACAATACATAATTCAATTAGATTAAAAATTTACAAATAAAACAAATCACGAAATTAAATTATTAGATAAAATAATGAATCAAAATTAATTAATTAAATGTAAATCAAACAATTTCCGATTAACAACCGTTAAGTGACTTTACAATAGCCTGTTTATATTTGGCTGTTGACAAATAAAATAAAATGTATGATAACCACTCAACTGGGATCGGCAACCGAATCGGTTTGTTTACTTTTGCCAAGTCTGTGGCAGGAGCCAAAATTGAGCACAGTTCTAAAACTTGTTTTGTTTACATTTTTTAAGCGTCTCATATTTTACGGAGTAAATAATAATATATTTTCGCTGAAAATGCAATACAGCGTCGTTTAGTAATAAAGATTTATAAAAATATAAGGTTTGATTAAAAATCAAAATTAAAAATTATTGGAAAAAAATGTTTTTAATAAGGGGCTCAAACACGGTATTGATTCCGAACGAAGTCCCCAGTTTCGCGATCTAGCGAATAGTGACGTTCCCAGTTGAGTGGTTAAATTACATTAAGTCTCTAGGCTCTTATAGGTAGGCAATTAAAGAACCTGCTGGAAATCATTATAATTTGTTTATTACCTTTAAACAAATTGCAGATATGTATATAGTTTATCCTAGGTAAACTTAAACCTTCAATTTTTCATTTTTCATAATCATTGGACAGTTAAAAAACTTAACTGACTTAATTAACTAAATTAACTGACCTGCGTATTTGGGAATCCTTTAAAGACAATGGGTTACCAACTCGCTTAAGCCAAGAAATGAGGTGTTTTTTATATTTAATGAGTGGAGAAGATTTTTAAGTACCAACGAACGAATTTTGAGGACCTGAATGAAAAAATCAGTACGTGCAACTTTCGATTTCTTTTAGATTGCTTTTACTTTATTAATGTAGATGTTTAAGGTTAGAACATATTATTTCCAGAAAAGAAATCGAGAATAAATACACTCTACATCAGAATTATAACTGCTGCTACAATTTACTTGTTTGGTGTTTATCTTTATTTTCTGTACTGATCAAAAATTTAAAATAACGTGGTCCAGTTTTTAGCAAATAACAGTGTAATTATGGGTCAAAAGTCATATTTGTGATGACTCAAAGGTTTTAATTTTAAGACCAATAAAATTTTAAGATGTTTTGAACGAGATTTTTTAAAAACATACGAGTGGTGGTCACGTGTGTCCGAGAGCTAATTATTCGGAATAATCATTGTGTACTGATTATGAGAGGCGGTGTGTTTGTCGCGCGACCGCCCATGAGCACAGCGGCTCTCAAACTTTAGAACAGGGTTCGTCGGTCAGTCTCATTTTTTTTTATTCCAAGGCATAATATAAGGAGACTATGTTACTACTAATTACTAAGTACGAGTGTAAATGCAATTGAAACAACGTGTCGTAATGAACTGTGTGTTTCAGATATTTATACACATGCCCTGTTTCATAACTTGTAAACAAAATATCTTGAGTTTACAAGTTTTCATCGAGGATGGCAACTTCATCTATTGTTGAAGCGTTAAATGTACGTTCGTATGTTCCAGATGGTCGTATTTCAGCTTTGATCTGTAACTGTTACTACAACCCATTACTACCCACTGCTGGGCTCGGATCTTCTCCGAAGAGGGGTTAGGCGTAGTCCACCACACTTGCCCAATTGCAATTGGGGACTTTATATGTATATCTTCTAAGGATTTTACGAATCCTTTTTCAATTTGAAGGTTTCCTCACGATGTTTTCCTTCATCATTTTTAGCCAGTGGTGTTGTGACAAAATTGCACTTAAATCTTTTTTAACATTTAGATTTAGAGGTACAAGTTTTTGAACCCGCGACGTCCCGTACGGAAGGCAAGCGCTTCAACTACTCGGCCACCTCGACTCTCTTGTTCCTTTTCAGCCAACTTTCTTTTTAATGATAAAAGTTTGAGAGCCACCCACAAACCCGTCGCTACAATGATGGATGAGCAGCCGAGGTGTCATGGCGGGCTGGTGCCGTAATCGAATATAAATTCTTTATCGATATATCGACACATGCGTGACATGGTCCACTCCTTTTTCAACTTTTTAATTAGACGAAATTCTTAGCGTTTTGTTAATTATTTTTGAGACGACGACCTCAAGGTGGGCGGTTCATGTCCATGGGCTTCTTAATTTTAAGTTTTTGCATTTAGTTGACTCAATCTGGAACCCTATTTGTTTCAAGGTCCAAAATAAGAGTACCATTGCAATCCCAAGCTATTTCTTTGACGCAATAGAATATAATAATTTTTAAACAACATAATATTTCTAAGAGTGCTATGACTTGTCCTTCTTCAAACGAGGCTTAACGAAGGTTCTTAAAGGTTGGTCGTAGAGACCCTTCAGTGTCCCATGAAATTACAGAGGTCCACGAGTAACGGTAACCATTTATGATTACGCCCATTGGCTCGTCTGTCTACATGGCAAAAAACAGCAATTATTTTTCTGTAATAAGTTTTTTAGTTGACTAAAACTAGATGAGCGTATTGACATCCAAATACCAATATTCCACTATGTATAGACAACTATGATCGATGACCATCGACCACTCATGGTATTTTTTCACCAACGACCGCCCAGTAGTCGGAAGATACCACGGTATATTAAACAACCTTTGTCAAAATTTATAGGCCAAAAGTTAATATTTTTGTGTTCGCCAAACTTGTTGAGAAGGACAAAAAATGTTTTAGTGTTGGAGATCCGCAGTTGTGAGTACAAACCATTGAAAATCAACGATGACAGTATTTCTTTAATGGGTAAATAAAAGACATTTTATCATAATTTTTCTTTTTTTAAATTGAATTCATGAACAAAGTTCTTAGCAAAATCGGTCCAAAATAGCGACAAAAATGTCGAATAATATAATTTTTAATAACTGTTTTCTTAAACTATTAGAAAAAAACCTTAACTTTGATATTTTTTTATTCTAAGATTTAATTTAGGTATAAGAACAACAGAAGATTTTCCAACTACGTTTTATCACACTTTCAATTAACATTATCACCCAAGTATTGATTTCATAAGTTCTTCTAAAAATCTCTACAGAACCTTTTCTAAATTAACTATTTTTAAAAGGGTCTTCGCAAACAGACAGGAGTAGATATAATTTCAAAACGGCATGTTAACAATGAAATGTCATTAGGATAATCCGTTTTCGGGTTTTAACTTATTTGTTTATATACTCTTCGTTTTAACTTCATTATATTTCTATTGTATATAAAAATCTTTTCAAAGCTTGAAAGTTGAGCGACATTGTTGATATTCTAGAATTTACCGATAAAGGAGTTTGCTAGTGGGCTGTATAGTTTATCATTAGTTCATATGTAATATTAGTAAGCTTTCTTTCTTTTTATTAACATTGTTTTTTTAAGAAGAATTCTACTTGTAAACACTTTATTTCTTTTAATTATTAATTTCTGATTAAATCGAGCTAATTTTTTTTTTCTCTTTTAAACCAATAGGACACATGTTGTCCTTGAAGGTTACAATTAGTAATGACGTACTCATATAAGACCTTATGTTTTAATAATGCTAAGTGTAATTGTGTATATATGTTTACTGTTGGTGTACCTAAATAAATAAATAAATAATTCCTTTGGAGTAGGTGGTAGCAGTGGCGTGCAGTCTACAGAAGAAAGAAACACTGGGTTCGTGAGAAATAAAAAAGAGAATTTCTGGATTTCATTGACTTTTATTTGTACAATTTTAATTACAGAACAAAGTGCATACGATGAAGTATAGAATATATTTGTGTAACATCACGTGTCCATACTTTTATAATGTTCCGATTTTCAGAAAGTGAATAAAATTATGAATGAATAATGATATCATGCTTAAACTGCAACTCTGCTGTTTGGTTTCACAGTGCGGCCATAGTTGCAGCGTTATAATAATACCTACCCTAGTGTACAAAATAATAAAAATATTTAAAAAACAATGAATTTATTCTATCGCATTACAATAAGTTAGCGATACCTACCGAATTTTGACACCGAATATGAAATGATGAATCTTAATAAAAAAAAATTACTTTATACTAAGTTTTGTTCTCAAATTAGAACTGTACTGTACTGTAACAACCCACTACTGCCCACTGCTGAGCTCAGGTCTCCTCCGAAGAGGGGTTTGGCATAGTCCACCACGCTTGCCTAATGCGGATTGGGGATTTAACATATCTTCAAAGGATTTTTAAAACCCTTTTCCGATATGCAGGTTTCCTCACGATGTTTTCCTTCACCGTTTTGTTGTGTTGGGTTGTGAAAAATTGCACATAAATCTTTTTCACCTAATGACTAATTAGCTATCAAATGTAACATCAAAATCTTTTACAAATCACATTTTGCAAACACAATGTACCACTGTTTTAATAAAAACATACATGATATCACATGAGGGTCAACAAACCCGTCAATCACTGATGATCAATCGACACCTCATGATTGACAGCTCTGTAGATTGACTTACTGTCTGATGATTACAAACATATTTAGAAAAAAATCAGAAGCACGTAGAGGTAATTGTATCGTAGGTGTAGCCTGGAAATGAAGAGGCCTATGAGCTATGTCACTAGTTTTCATTGGAAAGACATGCTCGTTTGCGATTTGGTTTTGTTTTATTTCTTTGAATATTCGCTTGGGGATTTTTTGATAAACGTTAAGAACGTAAACGTTAGATAGGTAAGTATCCGCCCCCCTAATTATAAAAATATAAGAATAAGTACCTTATTTTAATGGTAGAAAAATTTAATTCAATTTAGCTTTAGGAAGCTGCAACTGATAGTTAAAAACCTGACTATATATTTATTTATTTTATTTAATAAACGTACAATACATATTACGAGCTAATACTTATACAAATATATGTAGACACTAAAGTATAATTAATAAGATCATGTTTAAAATGATATGAATTTTACACTGATCAATTTTATTACGAATGTGTTTTTGTTAATAATTTTACTGTTTTATTCCAGTGACTTGTTAAATTTTTATTTTATCTTGCATGATTATTCGGTGTTATATTCTTTGTCTTTTGTTTTATTGGCTCAGCTATGACACTTATTAAATTTATTTTTTTGGTTATTGCTACTTTTAAATATACATAGATTTAGATTTTTTTTTTCCTCTCTCATTTTATATTATACTTTCTACTCAACGCATGCTGTATTTCATCTATAATTAAGTTTGCATTAGCTTGTTTATATTGTAACTCTAATATGTAATAGCTATAAGTAATGTAATTCTTGTTGGTGAATCAATAAAATAAATAAATAACATTCGGATTCACGAATATTCAAATATCTTTAATAATTATTAATTACAATTTTTTTTAAATCTCTACCACAACTCTTGAATAAACTAATCAGTTGATTGCACCTCCCGCTGTCAATAGCAAAGGTTCAAATTATAATTCAATTATTTCAATGCGTTATGTATACAAAGTTAATTGGAAACTATTGGATCGATTATTTCTCTTGTTCGAGAAATAAACAAAAAAAGGTTATTGTAGATTTTGATTAAGAGTTGAGCTGTGGTTGTCCGTTTAAACGAGGCTTGAAGTCCTTGTGTTTGTCCATCTTCAAACAAGGTCAAGTCCTTAAGAGTAGTGTTTTTCTTTCTTTCTTTAGTAGCTCGTTGTCCCCTGACATTGCAGAGGCCCATGGGCGACGGTAACTTCTTACAGTCAGATGTGTCATTGGACACCAGAATCATTCAAATCGGTCCACCCAAACTAAGGATATGAAAGAACAAACTTAAAGAAAAATGAAATGAGTACTTCCTCCTTCTTGCAAGTCGGTCAAAATTACTTAAGCTATGACATTGTACAAGTTTATTACAATTAATTTGTGATTTAAATTGCAACGACGATACATTTCAAGGGTTTTTCACTAACAGGGTAGCTGATGTAGTAAAGAGTAACTTGCTTTTTTAAATTCATCTCATCCTTCTTTAAAATCTAATATATATTATAAAGGCGAAAGTTTGTAAGTATGGATATTTGTTACTCTTTCACGTAAAAACTACTGAATGGATTTGAATGAAACTTTACCACAATATAGCTTATACATCAGAATAACACATAGGCACACAATTTTTGAGGTTTCTAATGTGAGGTCGTAAAAAACACATTTTTTGCGGTATAATAGTTCTATATAGATATTATAGACGTCGCGAACTAGACGGGCTAGACGGGACGAACCTGAAGTCCACGCGAACGAAGTCGCGGGCAAAAGCTAGTCATTAATAAGAAGAAAAGATTACAAATAATGGCTTGTGTAAAGAACCACATAAGTATAAATTAGTTCTCCACTATAAAAACTAAACATTTTAATTGCCAATCTCATCCAAATCTATATTGCGTAACAGTAGCCTCATACTTATACTTATCAATCGTGTGTTAACTATGTGCTTTGACCCTTACTATAAACCAAATAACATCATCAAATTCAAACGAAACTCAACCTTGTCCCGTCAAAATAAGGCCTAACATAACATCAAAACTATTTTTGTGATGATGACCGTAACTGAAAACGAAAGTCAAGGAATTATCGACCTTAAAGTAGAGTCAATAGAGTCTACAGAATTTCGTGCTGTCAAGATGCGTTCAGCCGAAAAATTCGGCTACCAAGATACGTATGATATGTTGTAAGCGAAAATTAAATTTGTTTTTAAGACTGTGGGAAGTTGATTATCTGAAGATAGTGTCGTTGATGGACAAATAGAAAGTGCATTCATCAATTTAAAGAAGAAACCTGTTCAACAAGTCGTAGTTTTGGTCGTCGTTGGTTTGGTAGTGCATTTCTTAAGAGTGTTTCTAAGTGTCCAAAAGATAAATAAATAACCTTAGGTATATTCCGTGCAAGCAGCAGCAAGCAGAACTGGAAATGGGCTGGACACATATGTCGAAGAACTGATGCTCGATGGAGTAGAGGGTTCTGAAGTAGAGAACGCGATGCGGTAAACGTAATGTTGGATGGAAAGATGACCTAAGAAAGGTGGCCGGTAACAACTGGATGAGACGAGCAGAAGATCGGGCTCAGTGACGTATTTTGGGAGAGGCCTATGTCCAGCAGTGGACGAGTCTGGGCTGATGATGATGATATACCGTGCAATAAAAATAGATTAAGCTATACCATAAAGATACTTTTCCAATTAAGAAAAGAAAGAGGTTTAAAAAGTCCTGGTGTAGGTAGTAAGTAGGTAGACGATGGGTAGTCATCTCGACTTTAACTTTAATAATACATACATAAAAGTTTTCCGTACAAAACCCCCGTTTAGGTACATGTTGGCCAGCCGTCACCATCATTTGTTTTTTACGTGTGTTGGACATTGGTGCGCCAATATGAAAGCGTGGTATAACATTAGCGACAAACATTGACCATCATCTGTTTCTCTACACACACCGATTTCAATAACACTTCACACAAGCCGCCAGTGGTCATACCATTATTAAACACAGTCACAATACAAAGGTGTCGGCCTACACTCAAACAGAAGTGTTTATGCACTACTGCATATCCATTACACACAACAATTGTGTACTTTACTTAAATCTGCATTAGGCTGTACGCCGAAAGTGCTTTGGCCGTGAAATAAAAAAATGGCGCCCATCCTATTTGGGTATTGGTGCGTTTAAATTTAGAAAGAGTACAAGATGTTTGGTGAAAAACAGAGTGCTATTGTTGCATAGAGTGATTGTAGATTTAGATTTGCCTATCTATTACAAGTAGGTTATAGTGGTATAGGTATTAATTATGGGTGGGTACTGTAAGTAACTAATCCACATATTCTGCCCTGAAGCTTGGATATAAAATAGTATGTAGGATAAATTTCTTTAAACACTCACGGTTATCTACATCACTTATACTATTACTAAACGGGTTCTTACCACGATTATTTTTAATTGAGCGGTCCCGATATTTCAGCACTGTTTCAAGCGTCATGATCACGGGAAGATTGAGGAATTGAAACAGTACTGAAATATCGGGACCGCTCAATTAAAAATAATCGTGGTAAGAACCCGTTTAGTAATAGTGTAAGTGAGTATGTAGTGTGCTACCCAAAATAACATTCCGTTTTTGTGGTAAACATATTAATTACCTTTATACACACAACTAGGAATTACGTCAAAATTGATTCGTTTACTTATGCCAAGTGTGTGGCAGGAGCCAAAATTAAGCATTACGTCACGTGACTTGATTGGTTTCCATTTTATTTTCGTCTCATATTTTGCGGAAAAAAAATTTTTGCCCAAATACTCATTAAAAGAACTCTTAAAATAAATTATGTAATCACTATTTAATTATTTTAACGTCGAAATTAACAAATAGAATAAACCGTTAACTAATCAAACGATTGAAAACCATCAATATCTTCTTTCTTCTTCTCTTATATATAAAAATGAATTGCTGAACCGATTTGGCTTATTTTAATCCTGAAATATTCGTAGAAGTCCAGGGAAGGTTTAAACGATGAGAAAATATCCTTATGTGACGCAGACGAAGTTGTGTGGGCCAGCTAGTTAGTATATAAAACATAGCAACATACAAACAAACCATCGCGCAAAAACCTATGTCGCATTCTTTACACATCTTGGGAGGTATCGGCACTTTGTGGGATAATCCGGGCTCCTATCTCTGATCCGGGTATTGTCCAGGAACGACGATCCGCCATTGTCGGAGCCTTTGCTCCAGCACAGACACCGATGGTTGCAGATTATCCTGAAAAATATATAGATGCAGTTTGCATTTGTGTCTAAAAAGGTTGCGTCTTTGTGGCTTAAAAACAAAGTGTGGTGATGCAATGAATATTGTTTTTTTCGATGTGTGTTACTTATTATGTTTTTTTAAGTGGTTACCGTTGTTCATAAACCTCTGCGATGTTAGGGCTTTAAGTGGCTGCGTTTAAAGAGGGACATGTCATAGTGCTTCTTGGACGGGGGTCCATTTGCAAATCGATGGTGGTTATTTGGTATTCTCATATTGTAATTCTTATTTATTTATTTAATACTTTATTGTACACCACAGAGAAAACAAGTTCGTTAGTTCTTCTATGTATCTATCTATCTACTTTGTAATTAGCTTTTTAACGAGGTTTGAAGAGACTCTTTAAGAGTATGTCGTCCTACAGTTAATCCTATCGTAGATAAGAATGGGATTGATTATAGAGCTTTCGCCACTGCCACTTACCATCAAACAAGCCTCTGAAAAGCAATAGACAAGACATAAATCTTCCGAAATCATTACTCCAATTCTTGATCTTAAAACCTTAACTACTTTTGAAGAAAACGAAATGAAAAATGAAAGAGAATAAAAGCTTTGAAAGTAACCGAGTTCTGTCGAATCAAAGTGGAGAGTATCATTGTAACGTGCGCTTAATTATCAATTGAAATCTTGTAATGAATACTGTAGTGTGGGGGCTATTCGGTAGCGCACAAAGCGGCAACTATCAAAGGCTTTTACATTGTATAGGGAGGACAGTATGACAACTTAAAATAAATTTCTTTATACACGGTTATCTACATCACTTAAACAATTGCAAGTGTTGAAATATCGGGAACGCTCGTTTAATAAAAAAAACAACTTGATAGGTGTCATGGGACACCCGAATAGGACGAAGTTCCTTTCTATTAAAACATTTTTTTTCCTAACGTAACGCGTGATAAAGAACGTGTTTTAAAAGATTTTGATCACAGCGCCATCTAGCGATAATCATCCAAAACAAAAAAGTGTCGTGACAACTTTTCGTAAGATTTTTTTCCGTCTAGCTCCCTTTCACAACGCGCGATAAGGAACTTCATTTCAAAAATCGTGGTAAGAACCCGTCTAGTAATTGTGTAAGTGATGGCTTCTTAAGTTTTCTAGTATAGGCTAAACTGGAGGTTATAGAAAATATAATTAAAAACCAATTACTGTTTATTTTAATTGATGAAATAATGTAAGAAAGACGGTTTAAGAATTAGGTTACGGTTTTATTTCTTAACTGGTTTGTGAACATCGATACTTATTAACAATGGCGTGCAGTTCATACAAGCAAATCTGCACTGCACACCCTAAACTTTAAGATTTGATTAAAAATTTACAATTACAAACGATTTAACACTGCATATTTTATCAAAATATACTTATTACTATTATTTGCGTATATTTAGCGTAAAAATTAAATAAATTGATTATAGGGTATAAAGATTTGGAAAATTACTCACATTTACATTTCTGCATACCCTGACTTAAATATGCAAGCATGCCACTGCTTATTAATAGGCCCATAAAATCCTATCATGAGAACGGCTAGAAAGACTTCGATAATATGATTTGTTTTTCTTATTATCAGAATAAGGTTCTTACAACAAAAAATCATAGATAAAGAATTGATTCATATTTAAATACAAGAATGAAACATAGTAATTATTTTTATAAATAAATAAATTACTTTGGCACAGAATCAACGTTTATTCACATAAAACAGTGTCTCCTGACATTGCAGAAGTTCATGCGCGACGGTAACCACTTACGATGAGGTGGTCCGTTGGCTCGTCTGTCAGCATAGCAATAAAAAAAATACAAACACAATTTACTGACATTAAGGACAAGTCAAAAAAACTTGGAAATTTCTCAAAATTACCTAGCATACTGCACATTACCTACATCGTGCAATCGGCACTTTTGATGGTCAGCGGTACGTATCAGTCAAGATGTTACCGTTCTCTCGACAAACCGATCGCCGTTGATACGGACGGACGTGTGGACGTATGCGATATATGTATGTATGTATACATGTGTAGGTCAAAGTTCAATGGACGAGCAGAAAATTTGTATACTTCCTTTAGAGTTCTGATTTATTTTGCAAATACAATGATAGTAATGTGCAATAGAGACAGAATTTTATAATTTAACTGTTTAAATTTCTTTAAACACTCACGGTTATCTACATCACTTACACTATTACTAAACGGATTCTTACCACGATTATTTTTAATTGAGAGGTCCCGATATTTCAGCACTGTTCCAAGCACCATGATCACGGGAAGACTGAAGAACTGCGGGTAGGTCATTTAAGAGCAGACAAATCTGTCTACCCTCTTTCTCGTTCGTTTGCCGGTACCACTGGAACTCGAACTCACATTTAACTGTTTAGCTGCATAGCGTTTTCAATATAATATCATTACTTAAATTGTCCTGTATTACATAGGTATTTATACTATGAGATCTGTTGTGTAATTTATTTGCTTACATTAAATACTATCCTACGGCCCACCTGATGGTTACTGTTTGCTGTCGCTCATGAGCCTTTATAAATACCATTTGGAGGCCGTTACCTATCACATGCAGAACTTTTTAAACCTTTGAAAGAGACTAGTCATAGCGCTCCGGGAACACAGAGTAGGTAATTTTTCTTCATTAGGTGGGCCGTAGGCTCGTTTATCTATCAAGTAATAAAAAAAAATTCGCCCCATGACCCTGGAAAGCGACAGGAAAGAGTGCCGAGCGCGTAACGCGTCGCGCCGTCCCTTCAAACCCCGTGCTGGGTTCTGGCCTCAGCCGGGGTTCGAACGCTGAGTGTGAGCGGTTGGAGGTTTTAGTGCGGTTCAACTCCCATATACCCCGCCCGCGGTGCAGCGGTGCGGCGCCCGCGGTGTGCGGGGATTCGGTGATTTCCTCCAACTGAAAAAAAAAATGACCCTGGAAAGACGATTATCCCAATAGGCGTATAATTTGATGGATCTTCCTGTTCACCATTCATGGAGACAGGGTGATATTAATTTCATGTTTTTTGAGCCATCCCTCTCGATTACAAATCGGGTACTGGCCCACCTCTCACTCCCACCACTGTAACTCCTGTGTAGCCAGGATCCACAGCGGCGACCATCGTAATGACTCTGAGCAGTGAAGCCCAGGAAAAACCGAGGGAAAGCTAACTTGTCTTGGATCCCGCAACGAATTTAATCAGAAGATGATATCTCGCAAAAGCGGGAGACAATAAAATAACATTGAAAGATGCATTACGCCTGAATTGAGAAAAGCACCACGGACATTTTATTAAATTTATTGGACCTATGCGGTGAGCTGTTGTACTATTTAGGATGCCAATAATAGTTATGGCAAAAACGTTTAAATGCACGGAAATTTGCGCTGGTTGCTACAAGATCCGTGTAATAAACGACTCTAGACGCTACTTGTAAGGAATTTAATATAGTGACGCGTTCCATATGCCATAGATTGTACTCCCAGAAGATGTGATGGGCTGTCTGTTCATACTTTTGTTGATCAGTTGAACAGTCGCAAAGCGGTGATCTACCAATTTAAAAGAAAATAACTCTCGATCACAAATATGAGACACCTCTTTACTTGGTCACATTTTTGAGAAACACCCTCCCCCTACTCCCTTGTTCTTCCAGTTACCCTATTATCTACTACCATATCCAAGATAAATCTAAACTTTATTAAATTATTTCTTAAAACCTTCACCTCACGATCGCGCCTGAACTTTAATTAACATTTTAGCATTTTCGTTTTATTTTTGACATTCCGGCGTCGTGGTTTACTCCGCCATATTGGATCGCACTGACAGCTCCAGGCCGCCACTGTCATTCGTGGCAGGTACAGATAGCAGAGGAGATAGGAGATATTTAAAGCCAATTTTTTTACTAGAAATAATTATTAGGTGGACCGTATGATAGTCAAATTATTAACCTTCAAAAGAAAATAAAAAAAATTACATCAGTTTTCGAAATTGTAGGCCCCCTTTTTTGATGACAATACCTATTAAATTTTTCTAAAGAAAAAAATTATAGGGTTTATCCGCCGTTTTATAACAGCCGCCATTTTGAATTAATTTACATCAAACATGGCTAAGGCTAATCAACATAACAACCCTCGTTTTTTGTTCAGGGTAAAAACAAAGAGCAACAAGCATAAAATCGATAGATTGCCATCGGTTTGGGTATCCGGAGTCGGTTCAAAAGATCCTTTTCCCCCGTACCATTCCGATTTGGAATAGGCTCCCATTCACTGTGTTCCCGAAGTGCTACGACATGTCCCTATTTAAACGAGTTTTAAAAAAGTCCTGTAGGTACATATGCAGGTGATAGATAACGGTCCCTCATTGTCCTGGCATTGCACAAGTTCTTGAGCGGCGGTGACCACTTATCATTAGATGGGCCGTAATCAAGCAAGAAAAAATAAAATAATATAAGAAAGAAATGTTTCTGCTGACGGTACAGTGCGCGCACGCAGGGCCCGGGAGCCTGACGAGCACAGCAAGGGGCCAAACCTCTGTTTGTGAAGATAATCTCGTCGTACACACAATGAACCACATACTACACATCACATACACTCATCATAGCGTTTCTGAAAATGTACAATGACTTATGTGCCACACGATTTTTGAAGCAAAAAACAATTTCACTTTTGGACAACAAACCGCATCATTAGGCACTATTAATGAATAACAAGTCTTTTAAAATGTTTTAAATAAAAAAAAATTGGTTGCCTGTAAAGTCGGTATATGGGCGAAAGTTTTACGTGACAACTACTCGGGCATGGTTAGCCCGCCTAAGAGCGAGAGAGACAGACATAAAAAGTGAAAGGCACGCGTGCCTCTCACTCGCTCTCATTGTGAGCGCATAACGTGAGCGGAGCGTAACGCAGTTTCTTGAAGTGTCACCCGGCAAACCAATTAATAAGACGTTGTCACGTCAAAAATGTATTTATTTTCATCATCAGCCTGTAGACGTCTACTACTAGACATAGGCCTCCGCCAAACCTCGCCATAAGGACGACCGACCCTGCTTGCATCGACTTCCCGCAAACGTGATCAGGCCGGGCCAGATTCTTTAAATAAGTCAATTTAAAAGATAAATACTAATTAGTTGTATAAAAATATATTTATAACAATACTAATAACATAAAGTACAATAAAAACTACAATTTAATTGCAATCAAACCTTTATTCCATTTTAATCGAATTATTTCCAATTAATTGCATAATTCGCTTAAACCGTAACACTTGATTAATCTAATTACAGAGCTGAACAAAATTATTTATATCCCATACAAAATCGTATAAAACACTGGTAAATTTGAATATTTTTTAATTACAACACTAATGAGTTCATTTGTTAGTCTTGTAATTATTACCTAGGTACTAAGTACTAAACCTACTGATTTTCTTTTTAAATTTTTACTATTTCTAAAATAGTATTAGAGTAGATGCTCAATATCAACATGCCCAATCGATCTGTTTTTATATGTGTAATTTTTTCTCAAAACAAATTAAAATCTACCAATTTTTTTTGTTAAATAATAAAATCATCACTTTAGCTGTTATGGTAAATTATCAGTTTAGACTTCACAAATTCATTATAGACTATTTTTAGCTTAGTTTTGTAATGATAATTGCTCAAAATCTTTTTTAAAATCAATTAAAACAACCAGTTCCTTTACATTGTCTACCAAACTATCTATTACCTCAGAAACCTCACTTTTATAAAATAATCTTTGAACTGCTTCTACATGAAAAACGTTCATTATTTGGTATCATAGCTTTCCTGTTTTCCCTTCAGTTGGAGTATTCTTCTCAAGCTTCGCTCTTCTTTCCCTTAACATCTTTTTGACAGCTTCCAAGCGAGTTTTATATCGAGCCATTGTTTTATCATCCATATCCTGAACATCCTTCTTGGCGGACTTATCACCAGCATCAGTAGACTTATTACGATAGTACCAACCAATATATTCCTCAGATACAGGTTTTGTCCTATTTTGTATCAAACTGTGGTAACAATTAGTTTTGATCCCTGAATTTTTGACTCCAATGGAATTGAACTGCCTTATTTCTTCTTCTGGGAGACAGGTTTTTGGTGAAAGCTGGTATAGTTCGGTACTTACTGGAAATTTTGAACTTTTAATTCCATTTGGATAGAGTAACGTATATTTTTTGTATTGGTAGTGGATGTTTTTCAATATATTTCTTATAATAGCCATGATTTTCTGGACCTGAGTGTGTGCTTTATAAGTTGAAAAGATGTTGTTAAATTTATCTACATTTTTGGATGATTTTATTGTTTACGATTTAATTTTTAGATTGTTGTGGCATGTTGAAAATTTGACAAATGACATTGATTTTCAACACAGATAACAACAAAAGTATTTACTTTTTCTCAACTTGTTTTTGGTCTCCTTAACACTCTACATTAAAAAGCAAAAGTTTAAAAATAATAACCCTTGTCCATATTTTTCAGAAAAATGAAATAATCCAAAGTGGTTTTTATATCCAAAACTAAAGGCATACAAACAACTGTAGATAAAAATATTCCCACATTAGGTAAAAACATTTTTACTTAACCTATTCAGACCTCAAGACAAACCTAATAAAAATAAAACAAACTGTCACAAAAATTGTCATCTTGAAGTATCACAATAAAAAATACAAACCAACAAAAAAAATGAATTCAATTAGACTCATTTCTCGTTATAATCTACGAAGAATTTCCAAAATGGGAGAACTAAATCCTGGATTCAATCGGGAGTATACCAACCCTGCTGGAGTACCTGGTTCTGGAGCTGGGAGAGGAGGAGGTAGTGGTGGTTCTGTCAGAGAATCCGGTGGAAGCCTCGGGAAGTTCGGAGCAGCTCAAGAAGAAGGCTACTTCTACGACAAACAGAAGGAGCAGCTGAAACAAATAAGAAAAAAGCTAAATTTGAACCCGCAAATATCGCAGAAAGAAGAGAAATAACATTTCGTCAATTTTCATGAATAAATATTGGATTATGGAAGAGGTGGTAGAGGATGAAATTAACTTATATTCATGCTTTAAATAAATTATAACAAATGCTAATTCAGAGAAAATCATGTTTGTTTATTTTTCCTCATCACCATTGTCATCAAAATTTTCATTACATTCAATCATTCACGTTGATGCCTAAATCCACATTGGTGACAGAAAATCATCGTACAGGATGGAGGATCCTCATCACCATCATCATCAGCCAAGAGCCTGAATCCGCATCGGTCCACCTATGCCTACCGGATAGTGACCTGTACTTCTGAACGTTTGAAATGCAAATAAAATGTGCCCTGCTCATTACCACTTCAAAGATACAATTCTGGTCCTTCTGCGGCCAACACCAAGCATAGTCTTCTACATGGCTGTTTGACTTTAAATAGTACTTCTAATAAGGCCCATCAGGATTCTTACAAATAGTTCGTACAGTAGTTCTGGATAATTCATAGATTATTTCTTCGTCCCTTCCATACACCATTACTTCCTCTTCCTTACTTCACAAGACCAAATTTAATTTACTCCTACACCATTCATTGCTTTCAAATTCTTTCTTTAATGATTTAAGATAACTGAACTGTTATTGTTATTCTTGTTTTTAAATTTACTTTCCTTTTTTTGTAGACTTTAATCTTCTTTATTCATTAAATTATATCCGTAGCAGTGTTCACTTTAAACAATTTTTGTATTTTGTACAATTTGCTCACTTACTTGTTATTGTTTAGTTTATGCTAGAGCTATCCGTGAAAACCTGTAATTAGCTTAAAGTTTCCTATTCTAAGTTATGTACCCAGATCATTAGCTGTTGGTTTTCCTTGAATTAAATAAATCCACATTACCTTCTAATTTTATAATGTCATTATCAGTAATTATTTTTATTACCGTTACAATTAACACACGCACCGAAGCTTTTCAATTTTTAATATTTTATCATGGCTTTAGCACCACTTCATTAGTATCAACTTTTAATTGGTTACCAGAAATAATTTGGTCCGTATAAATACGCAGTACACTGATTTTCTTCACTTAAACAGGAATTGTGTTGTTATTGAGAACTCGTTGAGTTTTCAAGATGGTGTTCAAGGTATTTTAGATTTCTTTTTTCGTATATATTTTAAGGTTCTATAAAAGTTCTTGACTATCTTAAGATTTTTAATTAATTTCTGTTTTTTTAGTTATCGTAAAAGTAGTGAACATTAGTAATATTGAAGCAGTCTATTTTTTAAATATTAAATTTAAAATCTTTTATTTTCAGAACTTGACACTCCTGATGCTTTTAGCATGTTTTTCAATCAGGTTTGTAAATATAATAAAAATATATTAGATAATTATAGACAAAGCAGTTATATGGGGTGCTTCTTGATCTACTTTAAACCTAAGAACACAATATTTCACGTGAATCCATTTATTTTTAATTATACACTCTTTCATTCGCTATTTTGTATTGTTTTAATCAAATCTATTC
The DNA here is from genome assembly GCA_030269945.2 of Trilocha varians. Classification (NCBI taxonomy): domain Eukaryota; kingdom Metazoa; phylum Arthropoda; class Insecta; order Lepidoptera; family Bombycidae; genus Trilocha; species Trilocha varians. Next base: position 3,372,280 of record AP028266.1, read on the forward strand.
AAAATTCTTTTCATGGGTTTATCCTGTGTTCCTACGAAATCCAGCTATCGTCGACCATTTTGTGTAGAACCTACCTCACCTACCCAGTGGCTTAGTAATATTATCATTAAACATATTTTCATATCACCGAGATATAGAGTCGTAGCAAAAGTTGTTCCTTGTATTTCCAAAAGACTACCATACTTTTATTTTGGTAACTACCAACATCATGACAAATATATTTCCAGCTCTGGTTTGGACTTCATATCATCAAGCAAGAATCTTATGAAGAGGACAATGAACACTAGAGAAGGCCCCTACAACTGCCTTTGTCTGAAGAAACGCACCAATCTTCCTCTCATCACCAGCGTCTTGGGATTCTCCAAGTTCCGACGAATTGCGATTTATTTATACCAAGACGTACAAACATTACAAATCAAATACTACATACCCGGAGTAGAGAAGCAGATATCACTACCAGATTTAATCATGGAGTCTGATGATAAGCTAGAAGAGCTAACATCGCACTTTAATATTAAGAGCTGTTTCCACCAAGTTAAAATACCAATCTTTGACGTAGTTCTGGGTAAACATTTGCCCTGGCATCCTACACACCCTATAGGTGTTGTACAGACTCACGTTCAACAGCCTGTTAACAGTGGAGGTAGAATTATCATTCAAAAAGATAGTGGATTTATTACCAGTGGGAAACAAATCCATCACCCTGTAGTGGAAACAAATACCGCAATTTTAGAAATTTACGGTGATCTGATGAAGCGTTATAGACAAAGAGTGACACATGTAGAAATACAAGTATTTGACCAATGGTTCCACCACCAAATTGGCCACATGTTGGGTGATCACGACACTAAGGATATTAGGAGATATTTACTGAAATTGTTGATAGAAAGGGGCATTAAATTTACTACAGAAATTATGGCCCATTCCATATACCATATTTCGAATGTTATCACCTATCACGCACTCATTGACAACGCGTTGTACCATAACGCCACATATGATGTCAGAGTCAATTTCCCAAATCCATACCTGGAAGTTTTGGTCGTCTCACTGAGAAACCCACCAAAAATTCTCGGGTATGTACCTGTGGATTCTATTATTACCAAACGTCTACAAGCCCACTTAGGACGTTCAGAAATAATATCTAGTTCGTATCAGGTAACCCAAATGACGATAGGTAGGGATGGTGAAGGAGGCGAAGACAAATCGAAAGATCATGAAGCCACGGATTCAAAGGAACACTCCGCTGAAGTCCAGGGATATCTCGTCGATAAATACCACAGTGGACATTCTGAAGAAACCGGTTCATCAGAAGAGGATGGAACTTCTGTGAAGATAGTTGGAGGAGCATCGTCTTCCAACAGTGGTTCCTCGATGAACGCGAAAGGATAGAGCGACGATGACAGCACGACCAATAACAAAACTACTTCAGTTTGCCGACAATAGCCTTTATTTTTGGGATATATATTTTACATTGAATAAACGGAATTTTTAGCATTAAAATGTCTCATTTTATTACAAATTTTAAGCACCAGTTTAACATTAATAATGTAAAAATAACAATTTTTGAAATAGTAGATGCGTAATTTGCCGTATAGTTAACTTTTTATTTTATGAACATTTGACCAGTAGTTATTTGTAGAAATAAGATTAGATACTTGTAGATGTGACCCATGCGCGACGGGAAAGAGTGCCGAGCGCGTAACGCGTCGCGCCGCCCCTCAAAAATGGGTTCTGGCCTCAGCTGGGGTTCGGACGCTGAGTATGAGCGGTTGGAGGTTTTAGTGCGGTTCAACTCCCACATACTGTGATTCCCTCCAACTGAAAAAAAAAGATTTGACCCATAAGGCTATTTATGAAGGGGTCTGTTAAGCTCCGCTACTCAGCAGCCAGGTTTGCAGTTCAAAGTTGGGTATATCAGAAGAATGTACCAAGTTTTCCGCTTGCTTCAATGTAAAAAAAATACATTTAAATTTTGAAATGTAACTAAGAGACATCTGTTAGCGATACCCGCAACTAAACTAAAAATGACTTTATTACGACTACTGATCGCTAGATGTCGCAAACATTACCATGCAACGCCCTCTATTGATACAGTTTATACACTACATTCTAATAAGTTTCAAGCAACTTGAGAAAACGAATGTGCTGTGTAACAGTTCAGTGCCTTCGCTGCTAGATGTCGCTAAAATATAATTTAAAAACAATGAGATGTTTTATGCCCTGGTTATTAGATGGCATCAAATACACTTTCGAAATAAAATTCACAAAGCGATTAAGATGTTTTTAAAACTCATTAATATAATAATCTAATTAACATTCAAACATCTTAGTAACATTCAAGGTCGTATTTGACCATGATTTCCCTTAAATATTTCCTAAAAACGTTAATTTACTATATTAAATGTGGCTGTAAAATCAGTGCCATCTATCGGCAAATAGCGTAAACGTATTGTTACCTTAATATTCAAGTTCAACAAGTTTCAAGCAATAATCACAAGTGACTGACTCACTCAGCCGGTAGCGTTCGGTTAGTTGAACTCCGAAGTTTGTAGGAGAGGTTGCTCGTCTAAAATTATCTCGCGCGCAAAGTTACAAAACAAAGTTCCTTCAACTTTTATCACTTAAAAACCTCATTAAATCTATTTTACAGCAGTTAATAAAGTAGTGTGACATTTGTAAAACTGCGATTTTAATACGAAATTGGTTTTGTTTACAATTTTCGCGGTAATTCTGGTGTTTGTGTATGGTGCTACTATCTGATGTTTTCGGTATAAAAAGGATGTTATGTGTGTAACTTTGGAGTTTGATGGACTTCTGTGAACTGTAAGTACATGATCTAATTTTTTTATTTAAATTCTAATTTTAAACTATAAACCATAGGTATGAACTTTAGGTTTGAACCAAAACTACCTGCTTTCATAGAATTTTAAACTTGGTTTCCGATAATCTAATTAGCACATGAAAAAAAAGGAAAATCCTATTGATAACGGATAATAATACCAATAAGAACAGTTTTTTTTCAGTCAGTAAGCGTTTTGGAATAATGCAAAAAAAGTAAATAAAGAACGCTGTTTTTATTTTAAACGCACTCAAAGTCTATTTTACAGATTTAACTTTTGACTAAATACGGAAAAAAACAGGTTTTTGATCTAAAAATACCTATAGAATTTTATATTTTGATCCTGTGATAATCTAATGGAATTTTAGAAAAATGAAGCCTCTATGGCCTTGACATTGAATTATTTCTACATTGAGGAGTTATACTGAGATCTATCAGATGATCAGTGGTTGTATCTAGCTCTGTAGTTGTTACTACTTGTTACAAGGCGCACGGCAGGCAAAGAAAAAAAACATAATACTTGAGATGGTTGGAGGTATACTATAATAAAATTATTAGTAAGTACTTAACTGTTACTTATAAATCATGTTTAATCCGTAAATGATAAAGAATTATCTTAAAAAAAAGGTTTTATCTAACGATGAATAACATGAACTAAAAAATATATTATCCCCCCATTGGCCCCCACACTAGAAAATTACTGTACTGCGGGTGACCAGTAAAAATACAGAAACCGATACGTAAAAATTCGCAATAAAAAAAATTGGTAAAATATCAACAGAGAAAAGCGTCAGCAAAAAGCACATACAAAGACAGTGGTATCTTCCACTGCCATCTATAAAAATGTTTTTGGTCAGTTACCATTTCTTAAGATTTCTCAATAACCTAATTCTTATTAGGATGGTTTGATTTTTTACGATGTCTGATTGACCTTGCATTTCCATTTAACTAACACCAATTCTTTATTCTTTATAATCTATACATATAATAAAATGATAGAAAAGTCAACACTTCAAAATACACTCTTCCAAGTCATACAACCGTTGCACATAAAGTCACCGCGATGCAGAATCAATACATTTAGTATGGTACAAAATTCAGCTTTGTCCGGGGTAAACTAGAAAACTACTGCACGGATTTACTTCATATTTGGCAAGAATATTGCTTAGAGGTCGGGTCAACACATAGGCTATATATTATAGTGCTATCATTTCCGAGGAACGGGATATAAATATAATAAATTTCATTCAAAAATTTTAGAGCACCGACATCTATCGGCGTTTAAGTCAAATTTCATGTGGAAGCATTTTTTATTAGTACAAGAGCTAGCAACGTCGGGAAAACAAACATTTCAGTAAAGCCAGTTTTTATTTTTGTATATGCTATCTCTCATACTCTTTCACTGATATAAATCAGTTGGCAAATTAATTTTAGGTTTTTAAGTGCTTAAAAAGATTCATTTAAAAAAATCATTCAGAATTAGCGTCTGGCACAGAAAAACAACAAAAAATATCTGGCAATAATAAATTCATGCAGCAAAAAGTACAATAAAAATAATTTACCGAAAAATGTCTTAAATAAAATTTAAAAATCGGTTTTTTATCCAGACCTTACAACTACCGGCTGGAGGCTACTACTAGACAGTCCGTATCGGTAAATACTCTGTCAAAAACGTTGCTAGCTCTTATACCATAATTTAAATTTGATTGTGTCATTTTAGCACTGTTTTTTTTAATTGTCATAGATACAAAGAGTTCTGTTCCTTCTTAAAAAATGTGTATTTAATTCGTTTCAGAGATTAGCAAGATGTATACATTTAAATAAATTTCATTAAGCAATTTTAGAGCAACGACATCTATTGGCCTTCAAGTCGAATTACATATGGAAGCATTTTTTTGTTGATATAAATAATTTAAATTTGATTATGTCATTGTGGGACAATGTTTCCTATTTGCTAACTAGATGGCGTTGGCGTATAAATTTGTATATTCTGAATCGCGCTATCATTTCGTACATCAAATGTCAAAACTGAGGTTACCTGCTTTGCTATAAGTCATCGTGTGGTTAGTCAAATTGAACTCTTTAGCTATCATTATAATATTATTTAGTTTCGACTTAAATACTTAAAATGCCTGGATAACGATCAAATTTATCCCAATGTTCAAACGATACTCGAAGGAAAAGGTTAGCTCGATGTCTAGAAACCGCCGTTGAGTATGAAGCTAGGTTGGCTAATGGCTACTCTTTAAGAACACATTGCGGAAACTCAGTCGATCGAAAATCTTGAAGAGCAGGATACTCAGTTAAGGAGAGATCACTCTCAGCCTGCTCTTTCACGGTCGTTGGAGACTGATGAGCAGCTTGAAGAGCATAGTACAGCTGCTCAGCAAAGTTATCAGGACGTACGTGACGATACTTCTGCTCATGTATCGCAAGACCGGGACAGAATGCAGGAGTTGCAAGAGCAACCATGGCTAAATAAAGAGGGAAGTGGATTCATGTACAATGTTGCGATTAACTACGCCGCACATGGAGATATTAGCAATCTTAGAAGAAGTGTGCGCCCTTTGTCGAGCCTGCAAATGGAGAGGGGAGCCCAATGGGATGTGTTGTGAATCTGGTAAGGTACGCTTGGAGTCTATGCAAGACCCACCAGAACTGTTGAAACTCTTACTAAGCGGCGAACATCCGGGTCCAGCCATTTTTTGAAAAACATTCGAGCCTATAATAGCGCCTTCCAGATGACTTCGTTTGGTGCAAATCAAATCGTTGAAACAGGGTTCATGCCGATATTCAAGATCCAGGGACAAGTTTACCATCAAATTGGTTCGCTGCTACCTACAGATATTTCAAAATTTTTGCAAATTTATTTTGTGAGTGTTTTTGAAGAACAAGCACACCTACGAAGTATATCCATCCCCAATTTGGACGTGCTCAAGAATTCTCCGAAGAGAGAGGTGGACAAGTGGTGCTTCCAATGTCTCTCGGTAGAGTTGTATCTAGCTTAGAAGAACTCATTTGCTGTGTGTACAACGACATCAGTCGTATATCACACCAGCAGAATTCTTGGGTGTGTGAGCGAGCCATTTTGACACCCTAAAATGACCAGGCTGCAGCAATTAACGAATTCTCTCAGAAAATGAGGGAAATGAACTGTCGTTGAGCAAGATGATGCTACACATTATCCTGTAGAATTTTTGAACTCTCTGTCAGCAAGTGGTTTTCCAGCACATACTGTCAAGCTGAAGGTCAGTGTCCCGATTATGCTTCTTCGGAACCTATCTCCTCCGAAGTTGTGTAACGGGACCCGTCTTAAAGTCATCTCGCTCCACAAACACACAATTGAGGCGGAAATTCTTACGGGTTCTGGCGTCGGCGACGCAGTATTTATATTACTCATTCCTCTCATACCATGAGGTATGTTCCTGAACTTTCCGTTCCAGTTCAAGCGCGTACAGTTCCCTGTGAGTGTTTGCTTCGCGATGGCTATCAATAAGTCGCTGGGGCAGACACTGGAGACAGCGGATGTCGACCTCAGGACGGGCTGCTTCTCACACGGGCACTGGTACGTCGCTTGCTTCCGCGTCACCGGTCCGGACTCTCTTTATATTTTGGCTGCGGAGAGCCAAACCACTATTGTGGTTCATTGAGAAGTTCTATAAGCATGTTTTTTTACGCTATCTTCTAATCTTATCTTATATTTGTCTTAATTTGATTATTTTCTACATCTGCTTTAGTCACAACTTTTGCCTTAATTCAGCAAAATCACCTTAAAGTCATTTATTCGAAGCGGGTCTGAATTAGCACTTTTTGCACTTAAATTTTACGAAAAAACAGTCTTATTCTGTTACTGTGCTTAGTGTAGATATGAAAGGTAAAGAAGAAGACCAGTCAATTAATGTTAGTTTAAAAGATACAATTGTTGGTATATTATTATGGCGCTGTACATAGCATTCACGCAGACGACGTCGCGGGCAATAGCTAGTTCTTAATATAGTCTGTAATTCTTTATATAGTCTGTATTATTTTAATTAGTAGATTAAAATCTTAATTTAAATATAATCTAACACGCAGTTTTCGGCTCGTGTAATATCGCTCTGAATCTTACTCTGTAACAACCCATTACTGCCCACTGTTGGGCTCAGGTCTCCTCAGAAGAGGGATTAGGCATAGTCCACCACGCTTGTCTAATGCGGATTGGGGACTTCACATATTTTCAAAGGATTTTTAGAACCCTTCACCGTTTGCCAGTGGTGTTGTGAAAAATTGCACATAAATATTTTTAACATTTAGATTTAAAGGTATAAGTCGGCCGGTTTTGAAACCGCGACCTCCCGTTCGGAAGGAAGCGCTTCGACCACTCGGCCACCACGACTATATATCTTACTCGACTCACGAATCTTACTCGTGTTTTACTTATCATACCGGTTTTCTAGCACGTGCCATAGTGCTAGAAATTCACAGCCTTTGGCATTTCATCATCAAGCCGTAGACGTCCACTGCTGGACATAGTTATCCCCTTAGCCTTACGACCATTGCGTCCAGTGACTTCTTGGAGGCCTGATCAAATCGTTTATGCTTATGGACGTCCAGCTTTGTCTCGCCACTCCATAACTTTTCTTAAAGAATGTGTCCTACTGACTCCTTCCGATCGTAACATTATTTGGACTGCTTCAGGATCTGCAGAATGTCATAGTTTGTTCCTCTATTGCTAATTAACCTCTTGATACCTCTTTTAGCAATAAAAAGAATAGTAAAATCCCAAAACCATGTTAGATTGTGAAACATGCATTTCTCATGTCTACTTTTAAGATTTTACGAGATTACAAAAGTGTTTAATAATAGTTCATAACATCGATTGCAAATCACAAAGTTAGAAGTTTGCAAATTCCAAGTTTATTTAGTTAATTAACATGAAATTATGACATTTTTCACCTAAGTACGTAAGAACAGCTGTTCACGCGCTTATGTGAAATTTAAAACGATGTGTATAAAATATCTGCATAAGTAGGTACTAATAAAATGTTATAAAAAATATTTATCAATGAAATTACTTTTAAACTTATTCAGACACTCGCGGTTTTCTATAATACTTGGAATCCAGTGCTAAACACAACAGTCACTAAGGGTTCATGCTCAGAGAGTCTTGTAGATACAGTGAGTATGTTGTGTCGTGATGTGAGTTCGAGTTCCAGTGGTAATACCCAAAAGCGAACGAGAAAGAGGGTAGACAGATTTGTTTGCTCTTAAATCGACCCGCAGTATCCAGTCTTCTCGTGATCATTACGTTTGCAACAACGTTGAATTATCGAGACAACTCAATTAATTAAATATCGTGGTAGGAACCCGTTTAAAATGCATGAAAGTTTTATTACTTTTATGTAGTGAATTCGAGAATTGCTGAATCATTTTAGTTTTGCTAAAGAATGATGACGTCTTCTATAATTTCTACTTCTTATAGACACTGAGTAAAAAAAAAACTCCTGAAGCATGTTTTTAGTATAACTTCTGTGTGCATTAATAATTTACTAAAAAACGTTTACAATTATGTGTGTATTTATGTTAAAAATGTTTTACTAAACAAGACATTTACCTTCTAAGTTCTACCTAATTTCTTTACACACTGTCAAGACGCCTTAAAATAAATCCATGTTATGACTGTATTGTATCCACTATTCTCATGTAAATTATGATTCTTTCAACCTTTTGTTACTATAATTTAAACATGTAATACACCATACAGTACTACTTTTGTTGTACTAAAATAATACCAACACACGCTTTAGGAAATATTAAAAAACCGAAAGTATTCGATTCATCAAATATCTATTAAATATGAGATATTTTTAGAGTAAATAAACATGAAATATCAATCGTACATAGTATTAAACAAAATAATTTCTGGCTGTCTGTCACCATCGTCTACTTAGATCTTCAAAACTGCATAACGATTTTTAATGCCTTTGTGACACAGAAGAAGTTGAAGTTAAAAAACCCAAACATTTGTACTTATTAAGGTAGTTTTGCTGTACATAATATCAAAATGTAAGATATTGAGGGTACAATGGACTATGGCCAAAGGGAGATCTCCGACCGGGCGAGGTAGTGTATGCCCGGTCACGCCGAAGCCCACTATAGTAGATTTCAGATGTCGTATATATGCAAAGATTTTTGCAAATGTTGTAACCGCGATTCAGGATCTCGCGCGCTATTATTGGTCGCCACAATATTATACGCTTACATTACTTAATGTTATGACGCCCTATTTTACTTTTAAGTCATTAGTAATACAATAAAACCTAATAAAACACTTTTATAATAACATAATTGTATGTAAGTATATTAAAAGTTGCATAATTATCGGAAGTCATTATTAGGCTATTGAAAAAACTTTCAGATCATTCATCAACTCCAAAAAACAATTAATTAAAATGGAATTAGCTCTATACGATTACAATGTGAAAAAATAATTTAACTTACACGGGTATTTGGTGTGAAAAAGGTTGGGTCCAAATAAATATGTGCAGTTTTTACAATACCACTGGATAAAAACGAAGAAGGAAAAACTAATAAGATAAAATACATATTAGTTAAAGTTTAAATTTCTTTGGAATATGAAGTGAAATTTGAAAATGTACGAGAATACTCACTACATTAATGACAAATTCTAGAATATTGACAATATATTACTTCTCTCTATGCAGCCATAAGTGAGAGGTAAAATAAATATACATTGTCTTTTTATTTGTAAGACAAAATCTCAAATTACTAAAACAAAAAATCACATATCTTTCAATAACTACCAATTTTGAAACATACTTGTTATTCTAAGCAATTTTAAATCCTAAAGACCGAAGTATAAAGTCGAAGTTTATCTAACTCTGTTTTGTTTTGAGATATGAAACTGCATAGATCAGAGTACTTTAAACTAAGCATTTATTATTGTTTATGAATGTTTCTGATTTCTCCTATCGTCAGTCAATCGAGATTTAAACGCAATAAATGCCATAGGTTATCGTTCAACGAAGTCTTAGATTATACGCAATGGAAAATAATATTTGAGAATTATTTATGCACGAGTTTGTGGTCCTTTTGAGGCCCTCTGCCCCACCTTGGGGACATACATATTATAGGTAATATCGTGATGTTTGTGACGTTGTAGGGGGGTAATCTTTGGATCTACTGAAATGAATCTTTAAAATAGAAATATATCATCATCATCATCATCATTGTCAGCCTGTAGACGTCCACTGCTGGACAAAGGCCTCCCCCAAGAATTTCCAATGCGACCGGTTGGTAGCGGCCTGCATCCAGCGTGTTCCTGCGATCTTAACAAGATCATCCGTCCACCTTGCAGCTGGTCTGCAGAAATATATATGTCACTTAAATTCTTGAACTTTGAGATAGAACCCTGAACTCTTCAATAAATGATATTTAAATCATCCAAACCAGTTCACTCACAAAACAGTTAGCCTTTATAATCTATATTACCTATGTACTACGACGTCAGATTCGAGACCCCTGCTCAAAGGGTCTTAAAAACAAATTTCCCACAGAAACATAAAATTCGTGTACAGAAACCACGACGATTACCGTTTCCACTGAATGAAAACATTTAGAAACGGCATCGAGTTCATGAAATCGAAACAATGCAGTGACCACGGATCGTTGGAATTAAGAAATAAAAAACATGATTACTTATAGAATTGGTGAAACTCTTTACTTTTAAGATAGAATCGTTAGTGTAGCGTGAAATTCCGGTTTCAATGAAGGCTTGTCTAAAATTGTTTCTAGCTGTTTAAAGTTCCTTAATATTAAATTCCTACTAACTCTACCAACTAAAAATGTCGTATCTACGCTTGCATACTTTATTAACGTCAATAACATATAACTATAACTTCCAATCTGCAATATTTTCTCAATATTACTGCAATATTTTTTCAAATATTTTGATACCTGTACAACCTGACATTGGCAAGCCGTGCTTAGTAAAAGATGCGAAGTCCAAAAAAAGAAGAAAAAAAAAGTTCCTTAATAAATTAAATAAAATAAAAATCCTTTATTTTCATACCCAAAATAACAATAAGTTTTGCACAGTTTTTATGTTAGTAACTTAATGTAGTTGTTAGTATGGTTAGTATCTTATGAACGAACTAGGTATGGAACCCTTATTCTGGGTGAAGGCCTCCTCCAACTTTGTCCAGGTGTCTCTGCAAGCTGCTGCCTCCATCCAGTCCTTCCCAGCTGTTTGAGTGATGTCGTCAGCCCACCGTCTTTTTGGACTTCCCACATTTCTCTTTCCGGCTGGTCCCTTCCACCGTGTTGTTTGTAGTGTCCATCTTTCATCCTTGTATCTTGACAGGTGTCCCGCCCATCGCCATTTCAAAGCTAAAGCATGTGACAGTGCATCAGTAATTTTAGTTTTTTGTCTGATTGTACAGCTTTTAATTTTATGTATCTTCCTCAATTTTAGTTCCTTAATCAAATGTAATTTTTGACATGGAATTTCGTAAATAATAAAATATTACTTTACCTATTGTACTGTACTATAATAAGTGTAATAACCCATTATTGCCCATTGCAGATCTCAGGTCACCTCAGTACAGGGATCAGGCATAGTCCAACCAAGCATGTTGAGTTCACAAAAAGAAGATACAACTTTAGGACTAGTGTTGATAAATAAACGTTTTTTGATATGATAAAAATATCAAGTCTTTGGATTCAAACAAGTGTATTTTATTCTAATACTAGCTGACTCGCGCAACTTCGTCTGCGCCGAAAAAAAAAATTAGGGTTGGACTACCCCTAACATTTAGGGGATGAAAAATAGATGTTGGCCGATTCTCATAGGTACCGGATAAGCACAAAAAATTTCATCAAAATTGGTCGAGCCGTTTCGGAGGAGTTCAAGTTCGAACACCGTGACACGACAATTTTATATATTAGATTTTTCTGTAACTATTTGTCCGCCTCTCACTCCCATCACTAACTTCTGTTTGTGTAGGGTCCATAGTAACATACACCGTAATGACTCAGTGCAGTTAATCCCAGGAACCCAAGGGAAAGCTAGATTAAAACCTGCCGCGAAACTAATCAGAAGAATCTCGCACAGCAGGAGAGAGAGCAGACTTGTCCTTCTTCAAATTAGGCTTAAGGTTCTTAAAGTTAGGTCATAGGTAGCGCTCAGTGTCCCCTGATATTGTAGAGGTCCAAGAGCGACGGTAACTCACGATCAGGCCTGTTGGCTCGTCTGCCTACAGGGCTACAGGGCAACAAAAAAACATCCAGAATCGAAACAAACTCGCATAACGTCCTTTGAAACTCAATCAAAAAGAAACTATACCGTGACCACATTCTATGCATCCTGACTCACCGATTAAAGTTAAAAAGATCAATGATTTAACCATACGAACGGAAGGGACCAATTTATGTGACTGACATCATATTAGGTCAATTGTCCATTCGCTGTCAGATTTGTAATGAAATCAGATCTTTAATGTACGTAGGATGTGTGGGATTTACATAATAAAGATGATTCACTGATGTGTGAACTTGTAATAAGATTTTTAAGATAAAACGAGTGAAAACCCCTTGATAGTCGAGACCTTCATCTTTTGTAATATTTAAATTTTGGTCGCCATCTTGGACCAAATTTCATAAAAATATCTAAAACTCTCGACTGAGGTGTAGCTACACCTACTTTTAAACAAAAGAAGAATATCGAAGTTGGTTCACCGTTTCAGAACTTTAATGTATAGACAGACATACACACGAACACATGATACACTAACCACATGAAGTGTGTTTTAATATACAGGGTGTTAAAATCCGATGAAACAATATTTTCACAGCAAATAGTATGCTTGATGTAGAAGCCATCCACCAAATCTGGGTTTTCTAGGCATAATATATCATAAGTTATAACTAATCAAAACTACGTCTTAATTTGTGCAGGATCAACCCTACCGTACTGACCTACACCAACAGCTAAAGATTTAAGCCGGCTAGTCACCTCCTGTATCATAGCATATTGTAATAATACACGGGACAAAAATCACATTCTAAACAGGATACATGCGCCTGTGTGCTTGAAAATAGATTTAGCACGCTAGATGTAGGTCAGGGTAGGGTTGTCAAAAATAATACTAAATAATAATTTTTCAACTTTGTATGGGAAAATAAAGTAACTATCTCCGTTTCAAAAGTATGTGTATATGATTTGAAATGTGATATAGATTAAGCCCTGAAAGTATTGTTTCACCGGGCACCAACACCCTGTATAGTGACGTCATTCTCATACAACCTCTCAACAAAATCATGACAAACACTACAGTTTTTCACAACAATTTTGGCAAAATTAATCCCAGATTTTTATAAGTGTATACTTAAGTAAATCCTTATCAACTCAACTTGAAGTATCCAAACAAACTTGACTACTAATTTACAAGTAAACACCCATTGAAGGATGTCAAAAACCTGTTTATGAGGTTAAACAAGCTATTTGTAATCCTTCGAGTTAGTAAACGAAGGTAGTCCCAAGCTGAATGCTAATCATAGCATTGCATTTGGTGCATTGGTTCCATGTGTGACAAAATTTATATGGTAGTCTTGTCACGATTATATTGCTTCTACATCGCTTGAAACACATTGTCCTTAAATATTTGACACAAGTGCATTCAAATTTCGGCTTGAACGAGGTTTAAGAAATGAAAGAAATAATGGTTGTGGGTATCTACAGTGGACTTATGGCCAAAGGGAGATCTCCGACCGGGCGAGGAAGTGTGTGCCCGGTCAGGCCGAAGCCCAGTGTAGTAGATTTCAGATGTCGTATAAATGCGAAGATTTCTGTAAATGTCGTAACCGCGATTCAGGATCTCGCGCGTTATTATTGGTCGCCACAATGGTAATCCCTCCTTACTTGAATCCGAAACAATTCGAAACTTTCCGTAACGTTTGTATAGAATGCCTGTTTTCCAAACATCAAATTAAATATCTTTCATAACAATCAGAAAACTAGTGTAATTTGCAAAAGAGCGAATCCCCTTGCTTAATTCTATTCCATCTTATTTTGAAGACCACTTTAGTTTTTGTTACAACCTAGTTTTAGCATAATCACTCAACTGGGATCGGCAACCAAATTGGTTTATTTACTTTTGCCAAGTCTGTGGCAGGAGCCAAAATTGAGCACAGTTCTAAAACTTGTTTTGTTTACATTTTTTAATCGTCTCATATTTTACGGAGATGATATATTTTCGCTGAAAATGCAATACAGCGTCGTTTAGTAATAAAGATTTACAAAAATATAAGGTTTAATTAAAAAACAAAATTAAAAATTATTGGAAAAAAAACGTTTTTAAAAAGGGGCTCAAACACGGTATTGATTCCGAACGAAATCCCCAGTTTCGCGATCTAGTGAATAGTGACGTTCCCAGTTGAGTGGATATCTATACTTCTATACTAATATTATAAAGCTGAAGAGTTTGTTTTTTTGTTTGTTTGTTTGAACGCGCTAATCTCAGAATATACCGGTCCGATTTCAAAAATTCTTTCACTGTTGAAATGTCTATTTATCGAGGAAGGTTATAGGCTATATTTTATTTTGAAAAAAATTAGGGATCCGTATGAAAATATCGAATTTGTAAGCCAAGGTGAAATATCGAAAACCTATTTATGCGTACGCTGCAAAAACTATTGACAATAGAACAAAATGATGTACTACGGGTTTTTAGGTCTCAGTAAGACTAACAAAAAAGTCCGCGAGAGCATATATCTAACTATAATAGTTTAGTCACAACAACTGCTTTTATGTTAAAAAAAAAATTAATTCGTCCGAAGAATAAATTTAACGTTAAATTAATATTGTTATATTAATCCTTATCCAAATAAAGTATTATGTTATCAAGAGTATTAATTTAAAAGTAAATTACTGTTTGTTTTGTTCTAATCGGACTTTTCGTTGAGAAGTTATTACGAGTATAAACGCAATGAATACCACGCAGAACCCAACGCGGGCCGCGCAAATAATGTCGCGACAACATTGCGAGTACTGTTTGATCCCCTTTGTGACGCAGACGAAGTTGCGAGGGTCATCTAGTATTATTATATACCCTTTAATCTTCTACAACCTTGCTATATATTGAATTATCTACTTCCACTACACATTATCTTTAATAAAACATAACAATAGCATTCGAAAACACTATATGTAACAGTAGAGCAGAGTCAAGGACGTCCCCTTTCACCGACCAGACGTGCGAAATAACAAGCAAGGCTACAGATGTACTCGGCCCTCCGCTTGGCATTGAATATCTGTGTTTATCACTAGCTGATCTTTGCAACTTCGTCCGCGTCAAAAGTGCAGGCAGCACTGTGTTAATAAGACCAAACACCAGTAGTAGGTACATAACTTTGTTCTGTAGTCAATAGTTTTAGCAGCACGCGCGATGTAAGTTTTTGGGTATTATTTTCGCACCTTGACTTACGTTATTGAAGTTTTAGTACGTATCTCTTTTTTTAAATCTAATTAAATCTAGCCTATGATACTCATAGATAATGTAGCTTTCGAATGGTGAAAGAATTTTTAAAAACCGTCCAGTAGTTTTTGAGCCTATTCATTACAAACAAAGTTTTTTTTTTAATATACCTAGATAACGTGGTCTTACTAGTGCGGAACCATGAAAGTGAAAATCAATGCTCAATGACAGCAATGCTAGTAGCTTTTTTCTTAGATTTCTGAATGGGGTCAATTCTTAACGAGTAGGTACCTATATCTCTCATTCAGTTGTATTTTCTATTGGTTTATGATTTCTACTACGTCAGTAATTTAAACTTATTTCTATACTATAATAATATTCACCATCATCATCATCATCAGCCTATAGACGTCCACTGCTGGACATAGGCCTCCCCCAAACCTCGCCATAACGACCGGTCCTGCGCCATCTGTATCTAGTGACCTCCCGCGATCTTGACCAGATCGTCGGTCCATCTTGTGGGGGGTCTACCAACGTGGCCGCCACTCCAGAACTTTTATAATAATTAAATTAATAATATTATCAAGAGGTAATGTTTTGTTAATGACGATGAAGCGGGTAACCTTTGGATCTACTGATTCGATTCCAAGAATGCTTTAAGAAGCGACGTTCGACATTACAGGCTATAGAATAGTTTTAACATTAAGACAGCGGCGTGCAGTTCATACCAGCAAATACGCACTGCATACCCTATCATTTCAAATTTGCTTAAAAAATTGTAACAAAAAACGATTAAACGTTGTATATTTAATTAAAATACACTTTTCATTACTATTATTGGCACAAATTTAGCGTAAAAGTTAAATTAAGTTGATTATAGGACATAAATAAGTGGAAAATTACTCAGATATATATTTCTGCATACCGTGACTTAAATATGCATGCACGTCACTGCATTAAGACTAGGTCATACTCGTAGGTAGCTGTATAAATTTTACTTCTATTATTAAGAACACCTTTCAAGGACGAAATAATGGCATAAAATTGTCCTAATCAAAAGAAAGGTCTGAAAAATCACTACGTTATACGAACCCTTTCAACTTTAATGCTTTAATGTCAATGTCATAACAACTTACATCAGAATCAAGCTGTATGACGTCATACATCATCAGCACTGTGATCAAATGAACTACAAAAATAGTTTTTAAAGCATTTCAAATAAAGACGATTTTGTTTTGTTTCAAAGTTTAAGTTATGACGTTCTAAACTAAGTTGTTTTAGTTCCGGGTGACAAGAACCTCACGTTTTTAGTTAATTATGCATAGTTTTATTAAAATGTAACATGATGTGCATGTATGTGTGATATAAAAATGAATCGCAAAATGTGTTGCTAAGTTCAACCACGCCTGGACCAATTTGGCCAATTCTTTTTTAAAATGTTCGTTTAGGGAAGAATTCAAATTATTTTCCGAAAGGTAGGGACTGTACTGTACTGTAACAACCCATTACTGCCCACTGCTGGGCCCGCGTCTCCTCCGAATAGGCGTTAGGCAAAGTCCATCTCGCTTAGGTAAGGTAGGTAAGTAAGGTATAATCTTAGTTGCTATAGGTATGTATACGGTTCACGCAGACGACGTTATATTTGGTGTATTATAAATATTTTTATATATTAGACATAGTTATTGAGGTAGAAAGCGTAAAAGGTCGCAGGTAGAAGAACCCAGGTTTGGTAGGTGACTAAAGGTCGTGTCCCATAGCGTGCTTACTCAATTGTATGTCATCCTCTTTATAGTCTTAACTGGCCATTCTTAAAATAACCTCACGTTAAGGTTTGTTTGTAGATTTTTGTCTAAGACATTTTACAGATTAATAAGAAAAATATGTTATTCAGCTTAATTTACTTAACCATGTCTATTTCATACTAAACAATACTTTAATTCCTCCAGTTTCTAAAAATTGTCTAAAAATTGTCTGTGCTAAATTTCATCAAAATTCGTTCAGAGGTTTAAGCAGAATAGCGTAATAGACAGACAGAGTAACTTTCGTATTTAATATTTTAGGTATTTCAAGTAAAATGATTCACCTTACATTTAAAATATTTTCAACAGCTTTACGAGTAGCCAAATCTCATGTAAACTAATGACTGCGTTCACGAACACATTCGACTAAAATTAATAGGTAATCACCGTGACGGTTTTTGCTGTAATACGTGAGCTTAAAACAAACAGACACGCACGAACTACAATCACGTTTTCAGCAAAAACATTCGTTACAAAAATGTATTAAATAAATACACTGTTTGTTATTAAAATTCAATTTGTGTTCTTTTTGTTCGGCTACGTTAGCGCGTGAAAAAAAAACGTTTAGTAGGTACCTATAGTGTGTAGAAATAACAGTCTAACAACTTAAGAAGCTTTGCATCCGTACAGTAGTTGATCTGACTTAAACTATGTAGGTACGGGCAACGCGGTGTTGCAACCCAGTAACACTAATCGCGATAAACCGAATATTCGCCGCAACCCGCTAATGCTAAATTTCGTTAAAGGTGAAGCTGTCACTGTGTCCCTTGTTTGCTACTATTGACGACTTACCATCCACAGAAACGTTGCATGATTGTCAAGACGCTACTGATTTTGTAACAATCGATATATCGTTCTAATAAATGAATTCCTAAAGTGACAAAGCCCTTGAAATAAAAATGAACATTATTAGAAATAATCGACCAATCAAGAAATCGATTTGCACATCCAAACGACAACGATTTACAAAAACACATCATGCAAATTCGAAACATCGATTTCATTTTACTTAATTATCGGATTCGATAATCGATTGTAGACACGTCGGACAGAAATAAATCGCTTACAACATCGAGTAACGGATATCGGATACGGTTTGTTAGGTCGGACCGGTGAGCCGTGGACTTATTCCCTAAAGCAAGTGCGATTAATAGAGCGATTATCGCTTTAAAATTGTTGTCTGATCGGTTGTTTTATGTTAGTAGTGAAAACCCATAAATAGGACAAAAACAACCAGTCAGATTTTTATAATCTTTTTTTGATTATGTCCAAAGTAGTGTTACCCAAATTCAGTCTTGGTCTTGCAGTCTTGGTCTTGTTCTTGCGTTTTGCAAGACCAAGACCAAGAACAAGACCGCGTATTTTTTGCAAGACGCAAGACCAAGACTGACCCTGCAAGACTTGAGCAAGAACAAGACTAAGCCTGCAAGACTCTTGCGTCTTGCAGCTAGGACTTAGCGCTATTTCACGGAGTAGTTAGGTGTAACAGTTCGGTGTATAGGTACGCTTAGGAATTCTATGAGACGCAAAAAACTATATCAAAGAATATGAAAAACTGGACCTATGCGCATTACGACTAATACATAGCGAATAAAAAAATATCCATTAAAATCAAACTGAGTGCATGCATAGTTATGTTTTAACCATCGGCACTTTGATAATGCGGTATCAAAGGTTTTGTACTTACTTCTCAAAGAAATTTGCCGCATTTCGGAAGTACATGGATATGATACACGCGCCGGCGCCTTTTTTTGAAATCATTTACAATAATCGTTGCCGCCGCGCCGAAATCACAACATTTGACACTATTATTGAAATAAAATATAAATCGTAAAACTCTTTTATTAAATTTCATATAAGTTGAGGGTTCAATCTCTTTCTAGACAGATATTGTTCTTTAAAATGCAAGTCAAGTTATTGTAATTAATTTGTTTTTCACATGTTTTAGCAAATGTAAGCTTATAAATCATAAATGTTGATTAAGAAACAGTTACTTCCATGGAAAACGACATATAGGTCAGTTGATTTTTCGAATTTCTTATCAAATCTTCAGTTATTTATTAATCTGCTTGATCTTTACTATGGCTATGTTAATTAAAGCTCACAATGTTTCAATTCTAATACGTTTTTCTAAGATTTAAAGTAAACTTTAATAAATAGTAATAGACTAATAGGTAATTGCAAGACTTGCAAGACTCTTGCTGCAAGACCAAGACCAAGACCAAGACTGGGAGCGCAAGACCAAGACCAAGACCAGGTGTATTGGCGCAAGACCAAGACCAACACTGGCTAAGTCTCGTCTTGTTCTTGCATTTGGGCAACACTAGTCCAAAGTATCTTCTTTCGAACAAAATATATTTATTTATTTATTTAAACACAGCTCCAAAAGTACCTACTCGATAATTGAACATTAACCGGTTCACTGAAACTAAAGTTACATATAAGGTAACGTACTTACACATAAAAAAAACAAAGTCTGTCAAAACTAGCAATAAAATCCGGTGCCTACTTCTGCCAAATAATCAATCGAAACCCAAATCTTTTAGCGATGAACGATCAAGACCGGAACAATTATTGCTGATCGCAAAATAATAGAGAATAAGTATACCGGTGTCAGATACTTGTTACAAAACTGTGACGAAAAACAAATACTAAGTATTTTTAAACTGATATTTTTGCAGAAAATTATTCGTCAAAATATTAGTAATCGATTTTAATTGTAGTCGAATCGATTGTTGGGTAAGCTGGTGAAACATCAATACCAAATCAAATTGCAGTATTTGAATTTAAATTTGTCCCCAATAACTATCGTCATAGTTAATCCCAGCTTTTGTTGTCATGAAGAATTAACAATATACTGCAATTATTACTTTTATTTATTCAGATACATAAAACTACAAAAAAGTTGCTTAACGAGACAAAAACTGATTGCTTTGTAAAAAAACTGCTGGTTCTAGGATGGCATTAAGATGAATTTTCTGTTAGAACGCTAATTGTAATGGCGTGTAACGTTGGCGCATCAACATAGAAATCAATTTGGCTTCCCTGTTTCAAAACTGAACCTTTGTCATTGAGCAATAACGAATGCCGTAGTATGTAACGCGTCGCGTCATTCTGCACAACACCATTCTGGATTTCGGTGCGATTCAACTCCCACATACCCCACGCAGGGTCGGGATGGGTAAAAGTCCAACATTGTTTTCCTACTCAAAAAAAGGTCTTATCAATGAAATCTCTACCTTTAATAAATCGTTAACACTTTCATCGCCATGCCGGGTCAAAATTACATACAATCTTGACCCGGCATGGCGATGAACGTGTTAAGGGGGAGCCTGCTTTAGAGGCTTCAAAAAATCGATTTTTGACGTGACAACGTCTTATAAATTGGTTTGCTGGGTGAAACTTCAAGAAACTGCGTTACGCTCCGCTCACGTTATGCGCTCACAATGAGAGCGAGTGAGAGGCATGTGTCCCTTCCACTTTTTATGTCTGTCTCTCTCGCTCTTAGGCGGGCTAACCATGCCAACCAGTCGTTGTCACGTAAAACTTTCGCCCGTATACCGACTTTACAGGCAACCAATTTTTTTAAGCTTTTAAATCAGGCTCCCCCCTTAACTAAAACATTCACGCCATTATTCTTTATACAGGTCAAGTAAACAACCTAGGTATTAATAAAAATTAAATGGAAAAGAACAATAGTTAATTGGAAATCGT
Organism: Trilocha varians; assembly: GCA_030269945.2. Classification (NCBI taxonomy): domain Eukaryota; kingdom Metazoa; phylum Arthropoda; class Insecta; order Lepidoptera; family Bombycidae; genus Trilocha; species Trilocha varians. The sequence goes on from AP028266.1 coordinate 3,393,108, forward strand.
TTCGTAATTAATACGTGATTACTGGGTCATTACTAACAATTATATTCGTCACGTTCTACAGACGAATACAAGATGTCCTTATTAAACGTAATTATCTTAAAAATTACATAACTTAATGAATAAAGTCCTTGTAATCTAATTATTTCGGAGGAAGACAATTATCGAGTATACATTCGGGGTTTTTGTGGATGTATGTGGGAGTTGAACCGCACTAAAACCTCCAATAGCTCACACTCAGCGAACCCCGGCTGACGCCAGAACCCAGCACGGGGTTATGAGGGACCCGGACAGTGTGACGCGTTACGCCCTCGACACTCTTTCTCGTCACGCCGTATATAGGGTAACTGCCCTCCAATGGTTTGGCAATGCAGAGGCTCATAAGCGAGCTAACCACTTATCATCAGGTGGTAGGCTCCATTATCTGTATTTCAATTAAAAAACAGGTCTATGTCTAGTCCTTCTAAAGTCCTTGTAAACAATACCGACGAAAGCTTAACCCTTGAGTTTCACTATCGAACCAAATTTCGTACTGTGTAACACAGACGAAGTTGCACAGCCTGCAATAAATAACAAGCAGAACGTGCTTGAACAATAAATATTTGACCACATCTAAATTGTTTGTTTCTTGCACAACAAGATAAAACCTATTGTTCGGTTTTTGCGATATCCACTCGCAAACTAAGGCTTGGTGCAAACCTGGTCATGCGAGACATCACGGTCAACATATGAATGGGTTTGAACCTTGATTTTACCCGTGACCCTTGACTAGTCATTTTGGTATGTTTTTTGATGAATTGGGTTGTGAATTATTTGTTCTAGCTATTTTTTTTTTATTAAATGCAGGATAGTCGAGCTTAATACCCAAATAATGGTAATCGGTTTTATCAGGTATTGGCCCACCTCTCACTCCCACCACTGTAACTCCTGTGTAGCCAGGATCCTCAGCGGCGACCATCGTAATGACTCTGAATAGTGAAGTCCAGGAAAACCCGAGGGAAAGCTAACTTGTCTTGGACCCCGCAACGAATTTAATTAGAAGATGATAGGAGTAGGAAAAACATGAGTTTCGACTTCCCTTCTCGTAAAAGCGGGAGACAATGAAATAACATTGAAAGATGCATTACGCCAGAATTGAGAAAAGCACCACGGACATTTAATTAAATTTGTTGGACCTATGCGGTGAGCTGTTGTACTATTTAGGATGTCAATAATCTAATATATAAAATTCTCGTATCACGGTGTTCGAACTTGAACTCCTCCGAAACGGCTTGACCGATTTTGTTGAATTTTTTGTGCTTATCCGGTATCTATGAGAATCGGCCAACATCTATTTTTCATCCCCCTAAATGTTAGGGGTAGTCCACCCCTAATTTTTTTTTTATTTTTTCGACGCAGACGAAGTTGCGTGGGGCAGCTAGTAGTGATACATAATAATGGTAATTGGTTATCGTGCCATAAACTTCTGCAATGCCAGGGCAATTAGAAGCAGGGCATTACATTTCATATTTAAAACTGGAAGGCATGGGAAACTAGGACTATCTGAATAGAATGTAACCAGATTAATTAGGTTTTTTCGCACGAAGTATTACTTCGATACAATGAATTTTTTTGCAACTTTTTTATAGAACTACCGAAACATGACTAGTAATTTGAACACGTACTATAAATGTTGCCATAATTTTCATTTCATTTTTTCAGATCCATTTTATAACAAACACAATAAAAGAAAAAACTTGCATTACCATCAAAGATTATGCTACCTACGTATGAGAGTCTAATTAGGCTAAAAAAACCCACATTCCCACAGCTCCCATACCAGGAACCGCTCCATAACATCAATAATTCAACGGAACGGTACCTCTATAACTATGGGAATGTTTTCCATTGAATATAACTGTAAATCGATAGTTCCAAGAAGACAGTTCACTTTGAAAACAACGTGAGGAAATCTGTATATCGAAGAAGGATTAAAAACCGTCAGAAGATTTCCTCAACTCGCAAGTGTGGTGGACTTTATCTAGTCCTAGATCCTGAGGAGACCTGAGCCCAACAGTCGTTCTAATAAAAAGATATAGATAACTAGTAGTCATGTTAAGGTAATTAATAAGTATGCAGTAATCTATCTAGAATATAAAAAAGAATCGCAAAATGTATTGGTTAACGCAAAACTCAACAACGCCTGGCCTAATTTAGCTTATTTTTATTTCAATGTTTGTTGAAGTTCAAGGATGGTTTTCACAAAAAAAAAAAACTAATAATTGACTGTGACGCAGACGAAATTGTGCGTCCAGCAAGCAGATATAGGTAACTTAAAAACGCATTTATTAAAATAGAATTTTTCGTCATTACAGAAGATGTTCAAGATGATGAAAATAATCTTGCTCATCACGACATCACGCGATTTCTAATTTCAGTATAAATTATACTTGCATTTTTAATGACGTTTTGTTAATTATAACTTAAAATCACGACTAAACAATTATGTTGCGCTAAGTCTTGCTTCATTAAAACTCGAGGCTGTACCTACTGTGGATTGAGATAACAATAGGAACAAAATAATATTATTTTAAGACAATGTTTTAGATTGAAATGTAACAAAATACAAAATTTAATGAAAATTCATGCATGTTAGAGGTTACAAAAAACGACTAAATAATAATTACATTTCGGGTAAACGCCATATATTTTACTATACTGTGCATATTGTGTTATCATAAATCCTCTTGCATCAGTCTACCTATTACAAGAAATCGCATCAAATCCGACGCAGTTTTAAAAGATCTAATATACACCGAGATAAACAGCGGAAGGCGATCTGTAGAAAAATAGCAATCTAGTTCTAAAATACACCTAGATTCGTTCCACTGAACACAGATCATTTGGTAAGAGAACTAAAACACAAAACGCCCTCGGCAAGTTGGCCAATGGCAGTGAAAGGGCGCTGAATCGATCTCATTACACAACTACTACAGAATTATAATTAAAAATGAATTTTATTTTAAGTAAATCAAAGTCGAAAATCCGTTACAGCGAACATTGCAGTGGCCAAATCCAAGCATAACTAGTACAAATACTAAGTATATCGTAATGTAAACTAGTATTAGAGTTTAGACGTGTAGTCCACCTTCTTGAAGAAGATCAAGGTTCAATTAGATTCTAATTAAAGATGATTGGTAATTTGTTCTGGAGCATATCTAAGTTGAATCCTATCTGTATTTATTAATTGGTGTATATTTTTTCTAATTGGAATGACCTTTCCCTCGGATTCCTGGGCGTCACTGATCAGAGTCATTACGGTGGTCGCTGTGGATCGTGGCTACACAGCAGTTACAGTGGTGGGTGTGAGACGTTCGCAAATATACATATTTTATCTTTATTAGGTGTCTTAAGAATTGTCAATCTTCGTATTTTGTGCTTGTTTCATAGAGAATATTCTTAGGAACTAATCAGTTGATTCGTTCACGGTACTAGCTCAGTCATGTGGAACCGCCGCAGTTATCCACGGTTCTTCATTTTTTGTAACGTTCCCTATTCGATCATGCAATAAGTTATTCTCAGAACGTCGGTCTGCTCTTCGCTAAACGATATTTAATAAGCGTTCTTTAGGTATCATCTTCTCATCACAATTCATACGAGCTGCAATTATTAGCCAAGTCATATCAAAAAATCTAAAGTGTGTATTCAAATGTTTAACTAGACGCTTGCAGTCGGGTATTCCGAGGGAGGCATTCCATCACGCGACCCCATCTTGGCGGACCGAGAGAGCCGGTGGTCGCTTCGCCGACGACTGCCGGTTCGGCGTCCGGGGTTGACCAGGCGAGACGTGAACGTTGATCGCGAACGCGTCCCGTCACCACGCCCAGTCTCGTGCCGGGTTCTGTCCTGGGTCGGGATTCGGACGCTGAGCGTGAACGGCAGGAGGTTTTGGTGTGGTTCGACTCCCACATACCCCACTCACGGGGCGGGTGGATGTCCGGCGATTTCCTCCTGTCACAAAAAAAAGACGCTTACTTAGGTTATACTAATTATTGGGTTGGTATTTGAGGCAAGCTAAAAACTTGGTCCATAGTTCTCCTGATATAGTCCAACTAGGAACTGCAGACCTGGCTGCTGAGTAGCGGGGCATCTAGCGCCATTTATCACACTTTTGTCCTTTCTGTATCTGTTTTGTTTGTCCTGGTTTTGTACCAGAGCGCAATTTTTTGCCTCCGCAGAAATTACGCAGGTCATCTATAAATATTTCTCTATAAATTAATGAATAAAGTACAATCTTCGCAACAAACTAGACTAAACTGTTGCAATGTTTTACCTGTGATAAAATTACTAAACCATTACACACGTGCATACAATGCTGTGAACCACATTGTGTCATTAGGTGAGAAATACTTCTTACGTTGCTTTCGTGAAATAGAAATTAAAATGGTCATATCGGGTAAGTTGTTTAATGGCAATACCTTCAGTTAGAATTGTATGACCGACTTTTTAAAAAAGGAGGTTATCAATTTTGTAGTATATTTTTCTGGGCTTCGGTTCGCCCGCCGACCGAGAGAGCCAGTGGTCGCTTCGCCGACGACTGCCGGTTCGGCGTCCTAGGGACGAGGCGATACGTGAGCGACAATCGCGAACGCGTCCTGTCATCCCTACCAGATCGGACGTCGAGCGTGAGCGGCGGGAGGTTTTAGTGCGGTTCAAACATACCCCACTCGCGGGGACGGGGAAGTTCGGCGATTTCCTCCCGTCCAAAAAAAAAAGTATATTTTTCTTCTTTTTCCGTGCACTTTGTAACTTTAGTTTAGCTGGACCGATTTTGATGATTCTTCTGTCAGATGAAAGGTGATGATGGTCGTTGTGGAGTCCCATTTTTTTTTGTTTTGGTACTTTGTGCGAAGTTCTGGTGTGGCGACCACGAACCAGTAGGCGCGCCGTGAGCAGGTTTCCCACAAACTGAACCGACTATTTTATTACAATAACCGTAGATTAATTTTCATTCATAAACTGTTAACATTTATTACACATAGTTCACTTGATATTACAATTCACATTGCTGCAATAAATACGACAGCTCTAGTTCACACTAATCAACCAATACATTACGACATCAGTATTTTATTTAGTTTGTTTATAAACATACTTGCAACATTGTCTATGATAGTTTTTAGATATTTCGTCAGAAATAAAGTACCTTTAATAATTGGAGAACGAGAACTTATATCCAATCCCTACTAATGTTATCCACTCAACTGGGATCGGCGACCAAATTGGTTTGTTTACTTTTGCCAAGTCTGTGGCAGGAACCAAAATAGAGCACAGTTCTAAAACTTGTTTTGTTTTGTTTAATCGTCTCATATTTTACGGAGAAACTATATTTTCGCTGCAAATGCAATACACCGTCATTTGATAATAAAGATTTTCTAAAATATAAGGTTTAATTAAAAATCGAAATTAAAATTTATTGGAAAAATTGTTTTTAAAAAGAGGCTCAAACACGTTATTGATTCCGAACGAAGTACCAGTTTCGCCATCTAGCGAAAAGTTACGTTCCCAGTTTAATGGTTATAAATGCGAAAATAACTCTGTCTGGCCCAAATACTCGTACGCATCTTAAGTCTGATACTTTACTCACAGCTACTTAAAGTTCAGAAATCTTACAATTTCAATGGTATACACAAACGTAAATTAAGAGATTTAACTTTTTCACATTCCATTTTACGTAAGCGTGTTCAAAATAAATGTAATACTTTATGTGAAAATGTGTTTAAACATACAAAAACTATAACAAAATATTATTTAATTAAGAAATAGTATATATTTTGTACACCTCCAATGTTTATTATTAAATACTTGATTAAAAAAGGTTATCTCATGGTTTCAATGTAAAGTTAAATGATGCGTGAAATGTATCTCACCTCTGACTTGAAAGCGATTTTAAATCTTCTACTTATCCGTATACTCAAACGCTTCTTAATTTTACCAAGCTCTCAAACAGTTGTCAAACGCTAAAATTTTTGAGTAAGGTCGTGAGGTTCATTATCTATGAGATTAGTAGTTTGGTATTCATTTGAGTAGTTAATATCGCCTATAACTATGAATTTTTAAAACGGAAAGTTTAATATTCAGTGTCAAATGAACATGGCATTTATTAAGTGGTAGTTGATAATGCTGAATTTCATCCATCCATTATGCAGACAGCCGATGCGTTGCGTTGCGGTGCGCTTGATTGTGCGCACAGCTGTATACTTTCTTGCTTTTAAAAAAAAATCACATGTCAATATTGAAGTAGTTGTTGAGATCCATTTTACGTAATATTACGTGCAACATAAAATATTAATTCAGTCATTGTGTAGTATTATATATAGTCATCATTTTGAATAAAACATTGAAAAGAAGTTTATTTCGTAAATGGATGCATTTTCTTTAATTTTTGATATATTTGAAGCGTGATTTTTATGTTTAATAATCATGTTTATTTAAATTAGGCTTGCGTAAAACTGAACACACCAACACACTGGACTTTAGCTGACACCATACTGAAATATCTAATTTTTGTTTGTGAATACCAGTTAAGTTGTTAAAGCTAAACAGCTGTCAGCAAAATAACCTTTGTTTATTTGGTGCCATATGTAATTCATGGCAAACAACAAGAAAAGGAAAATAATAAGGAAGTTTTATTGAATAAAAAGGTAAGTATATACATATAAGTAATAAACTTTTAAGTAATAAACTAATAAATTTGTAACAATAATTAATAGAACAGGAACTGAGTGAATAATAGATACCTGAATATAATCAATATTATGGAAACTAAGTCAAAAATGATAGTAAAAAGCTGATAAATGTATTGTAATTGAGCACTTGATTTCAACAATAGTGGTGAACTTTCCACATTTTCAAACGCATTACCTGCTAAAATCACTAATATGAAAACAAAAAATGTTAATTTAGATTGAAATTAATGTAGGTAATTGTGGATCATATAATAATAATAATTGTTTTTTCAGATAATCATTGTGTTGATGGATCATTGGAGAATCTGATACAAATAATAGTGGCAAGCCGTTCCCATCACATTAGCCGTGTGGTGCCGGCTTAGAATAGCACCACCCCACCTTGTCCCGTGGGTGTCGTAGAAGGCGACTAATTCAACCAAGGGACACTCCGGAGAGTGGGCAGCAGCGCTCTCTGTGTATAATAACATCATACTGCGATCGCCAACCCGCATGCCAAGCGTGGCGATTACGGCAATACCCCTCGAAATGAAAACGTCAAAAAAGAATTGGCCCCCAGTCCCCGGCGGCCCCACTGTGCTTGGTTATGGTAGCGACCAAGCCAACAGTGGGGCAGGGGGTGCTAAGAATCCCCGGGTGCGATCCGGCTACCAAAAACAACCGAAACTGCACCTGGCAACACTAAACACGCGTACACTGCGAACAGACGAGAGAATTGCGGAACTAGAGGAAGAGTTGAGCCGGCTGCGCTGGGACATAGTAGGATTATCTGAAGTCCGAAGAGAGGGGGGAGGACTCGATAATTCTGCGGTCCGGCAACCTGCTCTACTTCCGGGAGGGCGAACAACTGTCCCAAGGTGGTGTCGGGTTTATCGTCCACAAGTCCCTCGTGAACAACATCGTGAAGATAGAGAGTGTGTCGGCTAGGGTAGCATGCCTTATACTCAGAATAACAAAGCGTTATTCGCTGAAGGTCATACAGGTCTACGCTCCGACCTCGGCACACTCCGACGATGAGGTGGAGGCTATGTATGAGGACATATCCAGAGCCATGCATAGCTGCAAATCTCACTTCACCGTTGTCATGGGGGACTTCAATGCCAAGCTGGGCAAACGTTCTGAGGGAGAGCTGCGAGTGGGGCAATTTGGAGTCGGGTGTCGAAATCACAGGGGAAACTTACTGGCGGGTTTTCTGGAGAAGGAGGCATTATACATGATGAACTCCTTCTTCAGAAAACGAGACCACAGGAAGTGGACCTGGATGAGCCCCGACGGTGCTACCAAAAACGAGATAGACTTCATCATGTCGACAAAAAGGCAAATATTCAGCGATGTCTCTGTGATCAATGCCATTAAGTTTGGAAGCGATCACCGAATGGTAAGGGGCACGCTGAATCTCAAGATCAAGCTTGAGAGATCCCGGCTGATGAAGTCTACGCTCCGACCAGCACAAGCCCACATCCAAAACCCCGATAGCTTTCAGCTCGAACTTCAGAACCGCCTTAATAGCCTGGCCGGCACAGTGGACGAGTACAATGACGGGTTTGTGGAAGCTGTCCAAGCGGTAGGGTCTAAGTTCTTCAAGGCCCACCGTACAAACAGAACCAAGAGACTGTCGGACTCTACCCTGAAGCTGATGGAACAACGCCGTGAAATGGCTCTGCAATCCTCAGATGATGCCACTAAACATCGGCACCTCAATAGACAAATCTCTAAATCTTTAAAACGAGACCTGCGCCGATTCAATACTAAGCGTATTGAAGAAGCCATTGAGCGAAACAAAGGCACCAAAGTATTCGCGAGAGATTTGTCTATTGGGCAGAGTCGGTTGGCAAAACTGAGGACCATTGATGGCAGAGTTGTTTCATCGGGTCCTGAGCTTCTGGATGAGATCGAGAGGTTCTATGGACAGTTGTACACATGTACTCGGCAACCCGTGACAAACCTGGCAAAAGACCCAAGAGCCAAACTTACCCGACACTATACCGAAGATATTCCGGACGTCAGCTTGTACGAGATTAGGATGGCCCTCAAACAGCTGAAAGACAACAAGGCGCCGGGTGATGACGGTATCACGGCTGAGCTTCTGAAAGCGGGAGGGAAACCTATCCTCAAGGCTCTTCAGAAGCTTTTCGATACCGTCATACTCGAAGGGAAAACGCCACGGGCATGGACCAGGGGTTTGGTCGCATTGTTCTTCAAGAAGGGTGATAATACCCTTCTGAAAAATTATCGACCCATTACGCTCCTGAGCCATGTCTATAAGCTGTTTTCGAGGGTCATCACGAATCGTCTCTCACGCAGGCTTGACGACTTCCAGCCTCCCGAACAAGCCGGTTTCCGAAAAGGCTATAGTACCGTAGACCACATACATACGCTGCGACAAGTTATACAGAAAACCGAGGAGTATAACTTGCCTCTTTGCTTGGCGTTTGTGGACTACGAGAAAGCCTTTGATTCTGTCGAAACATGGGCTGTATTGCAGTCTCTTCAGCGGTGCCAAGTCGACTACCGGTATATCGAAGTGTTGAAGTTCCTGTACGAAAACGCCACTATGTCAGTCCAACTCCAAGGCCAGACCTCGAAACCAATACCTCTAGAGCGCGGCGTGAGACAGGGTGATGTCATATCACCAAAACTGTTCTCCGCTGCACTGGAGGATGTCTTCAAGGTTCTGGATTGGAAAGGGCTAGGCATCAATATAAATGGCGAGTACATAACTCACCTTCGATTCGCCGACGATGTAGTGATCATGGCTGAAACCGCGGAGAAGCTCTCTGCAATGCTCAATGATCTCAGCAGAGTTTCCTTGGAAGTAGGTCTAAAAATGAACATGGACAAGACGAAACTTATGTCGAATGTCCATGTCGTACCTTCTCCAATAACTATCGGAGACTCTGTGCTTGAAGTTGTTGACGAGTACGTATACCTGGGACAAACTGTCCGGTTAGGTAAGTCCAACTTCGATGCAGAGATCAAGCGACGAATCCAACTCGGCTGGGCAGCGTTCGGGAAGCTACGGAAAGTTTTCTCGTCCACAATACCGCAGTGTCTCAAGACAAAAGTCTTCGACCAGTGTGTGTTGCCAGTGATGACCTATGGATCAGAGACTTGGCCGCTCACGATGGGTCTTATTAGACGACTCAGAGTCACTCAAAGAGCAATGGAGAGGGCTATGCTGGGTGTTTCTCTGCGTGATCAAATCAGAAATGAGGAGATCCGCAGAAGGACTAAAGTAACCGACATAGCCCGAAGAATTGCATCTTTGAAGTGGCAATGGGCAGGACACATTGTGCGAAGAACGGATGGCCGGTGGGGCCGAAAAGTTCTGGAGTGGCGGCCACGAACCGGTAGGCGCAATGTTGGTAGACCCCCCACAAGATGGACCGACGATCTGGTCAAGATTGCGGGAGGTCACTGGATGCAGACGGCGCAGGACCGGTCGATGTGGCGAAGTTTGGGGGAGGCCTATGTCCAGCAGTGGACGTCTATAGGCTGATGATGATGATGATGATGATGTTCCCATCACATACATTATATAATTTCATAATTATAATTTTGTTTTGATGATTATAATTATTATTAATAATAATTATTGTGCTAAATAATTTATTTGTGAACATTTTGTGACTGAATTTTATCATAAGTTGATATGAAAAAGCACAAATGTAACTAATTTGTGTCAACAATTAATTTAAAATAAATAATATTAATATTATTTGTTAAGTAAATAATGTTAGTTGTAATCTAAATAATATGATTTATTTAAAAATTGTACACAGAACAAGTTTTAGAACTGTGGATGCCGATCCCGGTTGAGTGGTTAAAATTGAAACCAAAGTAAAAATTTTGATTTAAAGTTGAAATTACATTATGTGTTTATTAATATAGAATGTAATCATTGTGTTAAAATCTGTGAGTGTAAATTAAAGCATTATATTTTAATGAAAAATTAAAGTTTGTATTTTAAAAGTTCAAATTGTTGGTTTTTAATATGTATGCATGTTAGAAATAAATAATGATAATACAGTCGAACCTCCATATCTCAAAACCTTAACTTTTGGTAATTTAAAAACCTCTACAACTTCAAAAAATAATATGTTCCCTTCCCATCAGAGCCCTAACATAGACCCTTGATAAGTTAAACCTCTATAATTTGAAATATTTTGTGTTTTCCTTGGACTTTAACTTATCGATGTTAGACTGTATTAGGATTAAATAACTTTAAAAATATAGTGTTGTTATCATTTGTGAAGACCTAATTTTAAAGGTATGATTGCTCATCTGCAATTATTATAGTAATAAAGCAAACAAAATAATTTGTTGACAACAATTTATTAAGGAGAAAAATGAGAATCAATGATCATTGATCGAATATTAAATCCCGTTGTACAGGGGAGAGCTCCTCTTGATGTAAGGTTTCTTCATCCCATACATTGTTTTGTATGAGTGTAACGTTGCAGATACTACAGGGTCTCCAGAATAACCATGTTCTCAATGTCACCACGATCAGGTTGTGCACAAAGGGTTGAGTCATTGAATACAGTGCTAACATGAACAAAGCCTGGCCATCTGGTAACTATATTACTAATCCTCAAGGTAGCATCACATTATGTAAAAATATGTCTTTCAGTTGCAATACATGTCAGCTTGGGAACCTCCTAAAATTAAAATTAAAATGTTAATTATTAAATTTTTTCCTTCAGTGTTGTTATAAATTGCATATTGTTGATTGTTTAAGCATTTACCAATTATGATTTTGACAAAGACTACCATTTTAATAATAAAAAAGTACAGAATTAAAAGTTTATTGTTTCTCAATCAAAGCATAATACTATCTAGATATTTAAAATATTATCATTATATTTTATGAAAATATGTGTTTTTAAATAATGATTAAGATTACAGAAGTTTAAGATAAAAGTACACAACAGAATGAACAGTACATACCAGGAGAATTTATTTTAATATGTGTGCAGTCTAATGCTCCCAGAACTCTTGGAAATCCAGCAATTGCATAAAATTCGTTGGCCACAGTTCGATGCTCTTCACTTGTTGGCATATTAATATATCTGCTTTTCAAACTTGCCAATTTTTTAGTCACCCTGTGGACTACATGGTGTACAGTGGGTTGTTTCACATGGAATATATCACCAATTACTTTTTGGTAACTTCCAGTGGCGTAGAAGCGTAGAGTAATCAAAATTTGGTCAATTGATTCTATTGCTCTATTTCGTTTAGTCGCAGGTTTTATAGATTGACCAATTACTGAGTCAAGATACTGCACAGTTTCTTTTGATAGCCGAAAACGAGATCCAAATTCGGCGTTGTTATATTTTTGAAACAAATACCACTATCGTAAAATGTCAACAATAAGGGTGTGCGAATATCGTTCGAATATTAATATTCGATTCAAAATTCGACGAATATTCGAAAAATGTCGAATAATTCGATAAGTTTCGAATATTCCGAAATTTCGAATAGTATTGAATTTGAATACGATAATGCATCGTGACCAGAGAACGTAAGTTTTTACAATCACACAAACAAAAAATACAAAATCTGACGTCTAGCCCATTCAAGATATTATCTACGAAATACAAATTCTTGTCCGATGCATTATCGTAGTCACATTCGATACTATTCGAAATTTTTCGAATATTCGTCGAATTTCGAATAATTCGTAAGTTCGAATTATTCGCACACCCCTACTACGAATCTAATACTAATATTCGATTCGAAACGAATAATTCGTATGTTCGAATTATTCGCACACTCCTAGTCAACAAGCCAATGTCAGTATTACCATTAAGTATGCGAACAGCGACATTGGCGGAATCAGTGCGCAGTAATATCCACGCGCGACTGGGGCCATAAAAAAAAAAAAAAAAAATTACGTAGGTCGTCATTATAAAAGCGTCTTCAAAATCATGTTTGAGTATACCATTTTGATAGTTAAGAACTTGTTAAGGACTGTACGACGAGTCAAATATTTGAGATGCGTACGAGTATTCGGGCCTCTGTTACACTTTCCCGCTTAAACCTCACCGATTTTGATGAAATTTGGCATTTTAATTAAAAGTGACGCAGACGAAGTTGCCGGGCCCGCTACTTTACAATAAACGTAAACAATAACATTGTCTGTTTCGTTATTTTATAAGATTTTACGGAGATCTCTCACGCACTTTTAAAATGATGTGGAAAAGTAACCACTTCACAATGACGATTATTTCAAAACTTTCTTAATTCATTAAACTAAAAAATATAATACATTCTGTATTTTTAATTCATTGCAAAATGTGATGTAAATTAAGATGCAAAATAATATGGTTCTTATTGACCTTCAAATAAGAATCAAAATTGTCAATTTAGCAAATAGAAATTCCCGCCAAAAATCGATCCGAATCGAACCACAAAATTAAGGCGCAGTACGCATGCTTCACTTTATTTTTTTTTCAAACATTTTTTTGTTCCTACACAAAGTCCAAAGTTTTTACCTCTAAACAAACAAGGCAAAGATATCTTAATAACATAACAAGTGCCCACAACCTTGTCACTTGGTTGCCAATACCTATTATTGAGGCTCGTGCGCAAAATGACGTAATGTACGTGACAAAAATGATATGTGACCAGTGTGTGTGACTTCCTCTGTAACGATGGCTATTTGTTTTGTTTGTGGTCACTTACTATTAACTGGGAAACGCATCAAAGTAGTTTTGTTTTATTAACTAGAAAACGAACCAAAGTTGTTTTTTTAAGTGAAGGGGCAGTAGCCAAAATTGGTACTAAAACTTATTTAGCTTACTTTTAATAATTTACGTTCAAATACTGTTTTGATTTCAAACGAACTGTAGACGTGCACCACAGTTACGCCATCTTGTGACATTTGACATACACAAAGAGTGGCTATAGCTTATTGTTTAAGACACTCCAAGGGCATAATGTCTAAAACTAATAATAACATGTTGAGTGGAGACGGTTTTAAACAGATTTTTTTTGAAAACTTTAAGGAGCCCTGTTTAGTTTTCTAAATTTCTTGCGTCTAGTGATGATTATAATGCTGAATCTTAGGTTAATAATAATATTAGTTCGTAATAAATGCAATGTGTAGGTACTATCTGTTTATCCACTGCTGGAGGCCACTCCCAAACCTCGCCACAACTCTTCCGCTGTCTGCATCCAATGACCTTCCGCGATCCTAACCAAGTCATCGTCCATCTTGTGGGAGGTCTGCCACTAATTTTACTACTATTACTGTACATTACTAGTACTATTACTGTAATATTGTATTATCTGTTAAACAGCGCTAAAACTAATAACATACTCGTGATGCGTGATGTTACTAAAACGTAGTAAACAACTGCTTCATCCTTGGCATTGTTTGATGATTGGTCTATTGCTTTATCTTTGTTATAAGCGCATCCAAATACGTAGGCTATTATTAGTAAATTCCTTTGCCTAATAGATTTACCGGTTACAAATATGGACCACGAATTTGACATTCGAACAATGTTAACTGACTCTGGTCGTGATCGTGATTACTGAACATTATAATTGACATTTATGAAGCCTTTTTCTTTGTATGCGTTTATTATAATAGTTTCTTTATTAATATCACGCAGGTATTGCGAGAATTAGGTTAATTTTGAAATATTCTAATGTATCTAATTGGTAATTTCTTCTTGTCGCTTTTTTATTGTCATGCAGACAGACGAGCTAATGGGCCACCTGTTTTTATGTGGTCCCTCGTGGACATCTGCACCTACCAGTGGCGAAGGTTCCATACAACTCCATTCCTATCGACTTCCCCTTCGATGTTCATGGACTATCAAGAGATAACATTTTTTCAAGACAGCTTATGGTTATTTTTGTTAGAATCTCATACATCGACTTCCCTCTCTAGGAAATTGACACTTCGCTACTGGCACCTACGATCATTAAACCTCGTTCAAGGAAGGACAATCTATATTTTAAGAGCAAGATCTAAAGTTAATGAACAGTCATAACAAAATCTAATTAATCATTAAAATCAAGGTGTTATGTTGTAACATCTTTAAACTAAAACAAAGAGAACGAACATGAACATACATAAGGTCATATTTTACTACTTATTTCTATCAGGCTATCTTCAGATTCACCTTCAGTTTTATAACATGCAATAATCTATAATAATGTTATAAAGAACTTGTGTTTATGACGTTTTAGAGATAATCCTTGAATCTACTGAACCGATTTCGAAAATTCATAGTATAAAACAAAGTGACTTCACTCTGTCAGTCTAGCCCTTCTTTAAAACAATACAACTAATTTTTATGCGGCTTTTTAATAGATAGAGTGATTCAAGAGGAAAGTGCAAGTATAATGATAAACTTTAGATGTATTTGGTATGATGTCGTAGATAAGCACATTTTCGCCTTCATCGCAAATGCTCCCTGTAACCACATTATTGCGACGCAGACGAAGTTGCGCGGATCAGCTAGTAAGTAGGCTTTATAATAATTCTAAAATTAAAAAAACTTGAGAGGTGTCAAGGGACACCCGGATGGTACGAAGTTCCTTTCGATTAATTAGTGAGGAAATTGTAATAAAATTTTATTTTTTTAAGTTATAATAATAAGTTAGTTTAAAACGTCTGTCTCTCTCTTTCTAATAGAAATAAAATATTTTGATCACAGCGCCATCTAGCATTAATCATATAAAACAAAATAAGGAATTGTTTTAAAAGATTTTAATTACAGCGCCATTTAGCGATAATCATCTAAAACAAAAAAGTGTCGTGACAACTTTTTCATAAGAATTTCCGTCTAGCCCCCTTTCGATACGCGCGATAAGGAACTTCGTTCCAAAATACTTTTTATAATGTGATCTCACGTACGTATTACAAGAAAATCTAGAAACTTTACTATTTTATATGACGCAGACAAAGTTGCACCGGTCAGCCAGTAATAAAGTCGTAATAAGCTGTAAGTGTTTAGACGGTAACATAGTAAATGTCATGAACGAGTGATCGAACGCGTGCAGTGTACACGCAGCCTAAAGGTCGTCTTTGTTGCATTTGAAGTTCAAATTTTTAAAATCGTTCTTGATGTTGCAATGGCTTCTCGATTTGAAATTGGATCGTTCTATTTATGTCAAATTTAAATTTCAAAAGTTTGTAAAGAAGAGTTTTATTATCTGAATAAATGTTAACCGATAATGGTTCTTTAATTTTTTTTAGTTGGAGGAAATCACCAGATCGGGTATGTGGGAGTTGAACCGCACTAAAACCTCCAACCGCTCACACTCAGCGTCCGAACCCCGGCTGAAGCCAGAACCCAGCACGGGGTTATGAGGAACGGCTCGACGCGTTACGCCCACGGCACTCTTACCCGCCGCGCCGCATGGTTCTTTAAAAGATATAGTTATTAATTAATTCAGATTATTTGAGAAACTAGATTAAACTTGACTTTTTGAGCAGCTTTGAGCTAGAATCTTTTCAAAATAATACCTAATATTATAATACCTCGTAAAACCGAACAACGCCGCAAAAGGCATAATATTTCACAATAACATACGAGTTATGCTAAATATCCGACATACAAATAATATTTCATAACTACGGGCCAAGGTTCACAGATTATAGGCATTAAATAAAGTGAGTTCTTTGTCATTTCTCTAAAAAAAAATTAACCTTCATTCTCGTCAAAGATCAACGTAATCTTGACATAGATGCGCAACCTTCGTTTCTAACGTAATGAGAATAAACTTCAAATTTCATTGATTTGTTACGGTTATGCCTAGTTTTGATAATAACCGGGTTTGGAGACGTATATTTTTCCCTCCAATTGATTTTATTCAGAAGGTCATGTGGCATAATCTATGAATTTAATTATTGAAAATTAATACGAAAATTTTATTCGAAATCGTTTTAGAATATTCAAGACTGTCCACAGTATATTCCGTTATAAACCTGTTTCTTGAATTCAGATTTTGAATTGTTTTTTTTAGGTATCCCTTATAATCTCTACTGATGTGATATTATAAATAAATGCGACAGAAAGTCTGTCTGTCTGTTACACTTTTCCGCTTAAACCTCTCAACCGATTTTGATGAAATTTGGCACAGGCAATCTTTAGACCTTGAGAAAAAACATAGGCTTTTAATTGAAAGTGACGCAGAGGAAGTTGCTTACCGTAATTTTAAATTAAGAACATAGATATGACTTGAATGTTGGCTACTGTTTTTTATGTGCTGATTCATATTACAGGAAATCTTATAGTGCGCAAACATAAAGAAAAAACATATTACGAAGTCCGGTCACTTCGAAGACCATGACTTTTTTTGTTACATGATCTAAAGAGGTTTTACCATTTGAGTTAAAAACTACATGATATTTGAGTTTGTTTTCCATTTATACTTATTTCTTTATTCTCTAGACGTGTTGAATAATGTAAGGAAGTGAAAAAAAAATATTTGGAGTGACTACAGAAAAGTAGAACTACCGGTTGACCCACACAACTTCGTCTGCGTCACAAAAGGACACAATCTATAAACTTCCATGTGTGGATTATCCTATGGAAATAGACTATCCAACACTGAAATCAGTTATTCCTGAGATTAGTGCGTAGGTACCTACTAAAATAGAGTGGCTACTGAAAAACACATTGAAAAGTAGAAACAAAAAAACTATATAATAGGTATGTATGTACTAAGTCTCATTAAAGCATGCTCATTTTAAAAAACGTATCGCATGAACGCCAGTTACAATTTTTACCTTTTTCAATAACATTCACAAATCACTTGTCGCTGTATTGTCGTTCAGACGAATTCCGTTTTATGGTTGAAATGCACTAAGAAGGCTGATATACCTACTTAAATTCAAAGTATCTCAAATTAAGGAGTTGTTTCCGTAAATAGCAGGTATTTATGCTTCTATGTGGAGTCCAATAAAACCTTGAATTTGAGTGCATTTCAGACAATTATCATAAAATATATCACCAGACACGGATATGAGTTTAAATTCATGTTTTCCGATTCATAATTTAGTGCTGAATAGATAAATAAATCTGTGGTTTTGGTTTTTAATATGTATCACGATCCGGAAGATCTGGAAATAAATTTTAAAGACATTGAATTTTGTAATTTAATTTTTTAAATAATGTGTTGCCAATGTTTATGTAATAATTGTTTACTAAGTATATCTACACTAAACTGTAGACTGCAAAAATATTTCCCTCAATTTTGCAAATACCACAATAAGGTAAGTAAAACTAGTTAAATAACTCAATTTGCGTTCTCCCCCTTTGAAAGTTTGTTATTTGTTGCGACTTCTAAAAAATACCAGGAATCATTCCCCATAAAATAAAAGGCACATTCATCTTTCTTTTTTTTTTATTACAAGATAAAAAAATAAAACAGAGCAATGAGGGGCCGTTATCGCCTGCCTATACAGAACTTTTCTTGAGAGACATGACATTGCGCTCCAGAAACATAGAGGCCGGGAGTCCATTCCAAATCGAAATTATACATGGAAGTTTTTCGACCTTTAAATATAAATAATGACCTTGTCATACGGTTATTGCATCTTAATGAGTTCGCGCATCTTACGTACAGATTACGTAACTAAAGGTCGAGATGAACCAGTACAAAAACATCACAATGTCAACTGTAATTTATTTAAATTATTCTCTTTTCGAACTCGTGTTGGGAAATTGTTTGAATAATAAAATCAGACATGGAATGTTTAAGGCCTCGTGTTGATTTTAATGCGTTTTGTATGGAAAATAACTTATTAGAATGAAAAGAAAATTTGATGATTGGTGTGTGGAAAAACGGTATAAAAAGGAGATACTAAATAAAAATAGATTACTATAGAAACTCTAGGTACTTTTACAAGAAACAGTTTGTTGTAAATTTAAAATAAAACTTTTTTAAATCTTAAACTCATAAAAAGTAAACTTATTCAGACACTCGCGATTTTCTATAATACTTTCATGCATTTTCAACGGGTTCTTACCACGATATTTAATTATTTGAGTTAACTCGACAATTCAACGTTGTTGCAAACGTCATGATCACGAGAAGACTGGATACTGCGGGTCGATTTAAGAGCAAACAAATCTGTCTACCCTCTTTCTCGTTCGCTTTTGGGTCAACTCAATTAATTAAATATCGTGGTAAGAAAAGTACTTCAAATAATTATGAAATCAAGGATTTTCTATTACGTCAACGATAACGTAATCAATATCGCAGATTATTTATTAGAAATAATCGGTAACATATCGACAAAATGGTGTACCATTACATTCCCAATTTTAAGCAATGATTTATTACCAATAAGGTATTTTCACAAGTTGTGAATCACTCGACCACGCTTAAACAATAAAATTACAGTTATATGCCAAAACAAGACCGGATCGAAAATGTTTGAAGGTTGAAATATTACTTAACTTCGTCTACAATTAATACGGCTCTTGCAGTTTAGTAATCGCGTCAAGAAAAGATGATCAATGCTCTAAATGAAATTTTATATCGTAGGTACCCACTATAATTCGTTCGTAAAAACAGTTTAATATCAATCTATCCAATCTATCCATCATAAGTTTTCGTAAACCAAAAGAAATCCATAAAAATAATTCCAAATATAAATATGTAAAATCTGCCCTTCTACATTTTAATAATTAATCTATGAACTAGCAAAACGTCAACGTAACTTTTATTATTGCTAACAAGCAAAAGGTTTTCGACTGTAATGCCAAAAAATAAAATTACCACAAAAACACCATACACCAAAATTGCTTTATGTAATCTTCAAATCCGGTTCAACAGATAGAATTATTCGAATAAAACCCTATATTCGATTATAAAACTTCTACGTACAATCTTGACCCGTCAGTGATCTCAGTGGGATTGCGTTTATATTTTTAGCGAACCTGTATATTCTGTATCTGATGTAATTCAAACATTATCAAGTTTGTATAAAACCAGTCTTGTAGAAAAAGGCGCGAATAAAATTGATGCAATCGACATTGCAATGCGTATTGATGTGATTGTGAGTATTAGGTGGATTAAAAGAGATTTAAAACGAAGTAAAACATATTCAGACACTCGCGGTTTTCTATAATACTTTCATGCATTTTCAACGGGTTCTTACCGTAAAATATAAATATCGAGACAACTCAATTAATTAAATATCGCGGTAAGAACCCGTTGAAAATGCATGAAAGAAGTAAAACATTTTTATGAAGATAAATAAGTAATTTATAAATGTTAAAAGAAAAACATATCTGAGAGATTTCTCTAGTACCTAAGCGAAAATCGTGTTTATAAAGAAAAACCTACTGAAAAACAACTAGCAGCTTTAACAATATGTACTCAGCGAGAAGCAATAGTTGTGAAATAAAAAAAACTTGAGAGGTGTCAAGGGACACCCGGATGGAACGAAGTTCCTTTAGATTAATTAGTGTGGGAATTGTAATAAAATTTATTTTTTCAAGTTATAATAATTAGTTAGTTAGTTTAAATATTTTGATCACAGCGCCATCTAGCATTAATCATATAAAACAAAATAAGGAATTGTTTTAAAAGATTTTAATCACAGCGCCATCTAGCGATAATCATCTAAAACAAAACAAAGTGTCGTGACAACTTTGTCATAAGAATTTCCGTCTAGCCCCCTTCTGATAACGCGCGAACTTCGTTCCAAAAAGAAATCTGTAAAATCTTCATCGTGAAAGTTAAACTCTGAATTAACACCTTGACTCCATCATCTTTTCATGCCAATAAAATTCTATTAGCCTATATTATTTTACGACTAAGGCTATCTAACCTAACAGTACTAACTTTTAAATCTACCTATGTTGAAGTTAATGGTAACCATAGTCTTGGAGATTTTTCTATCACATTGACATTTATGGTTAGACAGGCTAACAGTACACTGCTGGTAACTGTTCACCATTCAAACAGAATAACTACATATATTCAAGTATGTGCTACTTTCTGCATAAATGTTACTTATATTATGCACTTAGGCTTTTGACTTATTTTATATCGATGGAGTAAATTCTTCTAGCCTTATTAGATAGGCTTTTTTGGTTTAAATATGGAAAATGCTTACTTGTTGTTAAATATAGTAGAGAAACAAACTTGAGAGGTGTCAAGGGACACCCGGTTGGAACGAAGTTCCTTTAGATTAATTAGTGAGGGAATTGTAATATTTTTTTTTATAAGTTATAATAATTTCTAGAGAGAGAGAGACAGACGTTTTAAAGTAACTAATTATTATAACTTAAATAAAATATTTTGATACAGATACAGATGACACATG
Organism: Trilocha varians; assembly: GCA_030269945.2. Lineage (NCBI taxonomy): Eukaryota > Metazoa > Arthropoda > Insecta > Lepidoptera > Bombycidae > Trilocha > Trilocha varians. Next base: position 3,414,138 of record AP028266.1, read on the forward strand.
ACAGATGACAGTACCTAGAGATGTTGATTACTAATTTTTAACTAGCAAATGCCCCACCTGTTGAAGAACAGTTACCGTTTACCATGAATCTCCGCAATGCCGAGGCACAGCGATGCTTTTACCGACCCCCTACTGTATAGGAATGCATTAGAAACGCCATACAATTATGTCGGACCAAAAGCGTGTCAAATCCTGAATCGCGCTATCGATGTTTGCAACGTTCGGTGAGATAAATAAAACATCTAAAATCCACGTGACCTTATTCTCCCCTAAATAAGACCGCTCCTCACCGCCGATTACTGAACACAGAAGCCTTGCCTTCTGTGCTCTTACTCGTCCAATGGTGTAGCTACTACCGATCAAGACATCCTCAACCGTAGTTCGCCGATCACCTGCGTGACCTTGTCCACAAAGGTTCGATCGCACTACCTAGAGGCTCCCACCTGACTTACCCACAGGCCTTCTGGCCCTACCAAGCGACCCACCTGTAGTAGCCGGCGGCGTAGCTGGAACGGTTACCCCGGGACCGCCATTATGGGGTCCAAGGGACGTCTTCTGTGTGTCTACTACAGTGAGCCGGACAAATCTCCCTTTGGCCGACCACTAATCTTACACTATCATCTTAAAGAGTTCAAAGATTATGCAGCTGCATTAAAATGTAAGCAAAACATATATTGCTTCATCATTTTTCCTTTGTTATCGTTTCACGACCCAGTAGCTGTATTATGCGCCATGTTTTTCAAATATTACGTAAAAGTGAATCTCGGAGTCATAATTCTCATGGGAACTTCGTATTCAAATGTCACATCACACAGTCATAGAGTAATTATACAGAAAGAAAATATAATGAATTGTTTTAAAAGATTTTAATCACAGCGCCATCTAGCGATAATCATCTAAAACAAAAAAAGTGTCGTGACAACTTTTTCATAAGAATTTCCGTCTAGCCCTCTTTCGATATCGCGCGATAAGGAACTTCGTTCCAAAAACCTTATACAAATGGCATTAATTGGCATTTGAAGTGTTTTAAATCGTAGAATGTTTCAGAAAAGTCATACAATGCAAAAAACAAGTAATATTTTTCAAAAATAAAAAAACAATCAATGTCCTCTCGTTTTCTCAGGTGATGACATCAAACCCTGATATATTTATCATGAAATCACATTCATCATATCTTCGTCCAATAAAAGGAACTATCAAAATCAGTTCGTAGCCAACTGAGTGATCCGCGAAGACAATCGCGAAGTGCGAGAAGGTCGAATTGAGGCTTTAAATGTTAACGCTATCTGTCAAAAGTGGTTTTTATTGCAGTGGGATAGAATGGTACGTAGTTTTGCTTCTGTAAAGTAAATATTTTGTGACACAGGTTAATCTTGTTATTTTACTGGTTTGTCAAAGATTAAAATAGAGCAGAAAATTTCAAGTTACAATAAAGTATAAAGTTGTCTAATTTAGAATATTAATGGGCTTGAACTACGACTAAACTGACTTGTTACAAAAATAGAAATGTATCCCACGGAAAATTAACACTTTAAATCTTAATAATGTTTGTTTATTTTGGGTGAATTACTTGCAACGACGTAAGTGATTTGTGAATGTTTTTATTGAATAAAAATAGGTAAAAAACTTTTAAAGTTCAACGGTTTTATGTTAAACATACATTGCAATGTTTAAGATATTATTATTTTTTGGTTTTTAGTACATTTATCGGCCGCCATCTTGGATTTCAAGCGGCCGCCATCTTGGATTTCATTTTTTTATAGTACATTGTATTCTGCTTGTTGAGCCCTTTCATTTGATACCCATATTGATGGGATTGATAAAACCTACGTTATCCGCCATTTTGTAGCGGCCGCCGTCTTGGATTTCAATTTTTTATAGTACATTACAATTGTATTGTCACCAAAATCCAAGGTGTATACAAAATTTCAGTTTAATCGGTTGAAAGGAAGAGGGTGAAATTTGAATTACTAAATTTGACGGAAGAATAAATTATAAATAATAAATAAAGAATAAAGAAAACAAACGGGGTGAGCTAAATAAAACCGTTTAAAAAAGTAATAATTGCAACTTACACATACGATACCGTTTTAAAAATAAGCAAGCACTATTGAAGCTAATGGTATATACTATATACATAAATTAATACTCAAATCATTTTTTTAGTTATTAAGTTTTATCCATTAGGTACCTTTATTACATTAGTCTATCATTTTCGGATTAATATTCAAAAAATGTAGCAATAAACGAAACTATTTTAATGATATATTTAAATGTAATATATAAAATGTAATATATAATATTAAATAAATTACAATATTAAACTTACCATAGCGGAACGTGTCCATTTGTGAGTCACTTGGTATGTGATTACCATAATGTTATTATATTATTACTGGGTGATATTTTATTTAATTACTTTTTTTCATGAAAATAAAAATTGATGATTTCACAAAATAAAGTTGTTACTTGAAAGAACTATCTAATCATAAACACGCATATAATAATAACTCATAAAATATGAGACGATAATAAAATGTAAACAAACCAAGTTGTACCGGCGAACCAAATTTGGCTACTAGTTTGAGAAGATTTCTATACGATAGGTCGGAAGTCAAAAGTCCATAAGCAACAGTAACCACTTACCATCAGGTAAGTCGTAAGCTCGTATACATACCTATTGGACTATGAAAGTCTGTAATGCTAGTTAGGACTGAAAACTATAGATTTATGCAATAGATCTATTAATATTTCAGCTGTTGATATCTAGCAATACATATTATTACTAGCTGACTCGCGCAACTTCGCCTGCGCCGAAAAAAAAAATTAGGGGTTGACTACCCCTAACATTTAGGGGATGAAAAATAGATGTTGGCCGATTCTCATAGGTACCGGATAAGCACAAAAAATTTCATCAAAATTGGTCGAGCCGTTTCGGAGGAGTTCAAGTTCGAACACCGTGACACGACAATTTTATATATTAGATAGATTAGATATTGCATCTTTGAAGTGGCAATGGGCAGGACACATTGTACGAAGAACGGATGGCCGATGGGGCCGAAAAGTTCTGGAGTGGCGGCCACGAACCGGTAGGTGCAATGTTGGTAGACCCCTCACAAGATGGACCGACGATCTGGTCAAGATCGCGGTAGGTCACTGGATGCAGATTGCGCAGGACCGGTCTAAGTGGCGAGGTTTGGGGGAGGCCTATGTCCAGCAGTGGACGTCTATAGGCTGATAATGATGATGAATACATATTATTATACAAAATCTTGGCTGGTCTGAAAATATACCGTTTGTGTTTTTACTACAAATAGAGTATGTCTAAAACAAACGTTAAGGTTCACTTGAGAACAATACGCAGATCAGTTTACTAATAAAACCTAATTGTTTACAAAACCGAGCCTTATCGGTTCCAGGTAAATGCAAAACTACTTGACATTACTATACAAAACATACATGAGCTGTAGATGTAATGCAGTAAGTAATATGTAGTATCAGTAGCGTGCATGTATATTTATTTAAATCAGGGCATGCAGAAATGCATATTTTACAAATTTATACCCAAAAATTTATATTTTTTTTTTTCTAAATACTTGCAGATAGTAGAAATGAACTGTGTATATTGTAATAATATATGTGTGGTCCACAGTGGCGAGTCTCTGTAGAACCCCATTCATATCGGCTTCCCTTCGATATACCGCAGAGAAAAAGTAACTAATTTAAAACTTGAGATGTGAAATTCATAATTTCTATATAAATAACAGTTTTCTCTAGTATCTTAGGCATATAAACACTCATCTCGAAAAATACGACAAGCAAAAAATAATTATTATTACCGGCATTTTCCACATAACGTTTCATTATTTTACCTACCGCTCATAGTTAAAATTAGTCATTAAATCTAGAGTTTGCGTCAATATAATACATAAACAATAATGACGACAAGACTTCTCAATCAACCACAAAAATAACTTCAACACAAGCAAGTAGGTACATTAACGAGTATATTTTCAAGGCTCGCAAATTCTATGTAGGTATGTATACCTAATGTTTAACCTGTGCCTGTACCTGTACCAACCCATTACTGCCCACTGTTAGGCTCAGGTCTCCTCAGAAGAAGGATTAGGCATAGTCCACCACGCTTGCCCAGTGCGGATTGGGGACTTCACATATCTTCAAAGGATTTTTAGAACCCTTTTCCGACATGCAGGTTTCCTCACGATGTTTTCCTTCACCGTTTTTAGCCGTATAGTTTAAATTATAGATTTAAATTTAATTTTTAGCAAGTTGTTTAAAATCTCATTATTAATAACAACAACAATGCAACTTCGTCTGCGTCACATAACAGAGATAATTCCCAGGCTTGATATACTTTCGATGGGATTACATCGATGGGATGGGATGGGGTTTTGAATTATTGTATAGCCCAAAATACTTACAAATAACCTAGCTTACTACTAGTAGTAAGTACTAGTAAAAGTAGTTTACTAAAAAACTTTAGAAATCGGTTCAGTAGGTGAAACATCCCCGACAACGTAACGTCACGACATTACCTACCTGTCCATAATATTAGTACAGATAAAATAAACTGCTAGGTAATAACTGTGGGGACGGAGCGACGGGAAAGAGTGCCGAGCGCGTAACTAACTGTCTGTTTTTTAATGGTTAAAAATAAAAATTAATATTCTAAAGTAGTAGTATAGTAGAATAGTATTTAATATTCCAAACATATCAGTGTTGCCAATCACAGAAGTATTTTAATTTTTACGAAACGCTAAATTATTTATTTATTATAATACCTCTTCTAAATAACTTCCTTCTGACCTTGCTATTCCAAAATTTTAAACGGTTTTTGTTTCCATACAAAATCCAATCCGGAATGAATCATCGAAGATTTTTTGATATTTAAAATATTTTGAAATATGATTAGCATAATAAATAATATGTTAAATTAATTTGGCACAGAACATTTATTTTACAACTGTGTCAAATGTTTATTTTGAACGGATTTAAATATTTCAACTATTTCAATATTTAATTTTAAGAATTGGATACAAAGAAAATTGTTAACGTGAAATATGTTTTAAAATAGACTAGAAAATGTCGTTTAGGATTTAAACTATGTAGGTATAATATAACACTAGATGACCAAGAGCAATTTGCAATTTCGACTGCATCACAAAATGAAATGAAGAAAATGTATTTGCGACATCACATTAAATAATAATAAAATTGTCAGTTTTAAGAGAAATTAGTCTACTATATGATGCATGTATTATATGTTTTTCAAACAATATTTTACATATTTCCTAGGTATCGGAATCGTGCACATTTCCTAGGATTTGTACATTTCTTCTTTCTTTCATACATTTTCTGCATCATAATATACACAAACCTTCCTCTTGAAAGGTTTCATCTAATAGAAAACTGCATCCAAAATCGTGAAAATCGTGTAGTTTTAAAGATAGGATCCATTAGGATTTAAGATTTAGACCTAAATATAGCGGAAGCGACTGCTTACACTATGTAACGATAGTTATCCTGTATGGGTAGGTAATAGACCCTTCATTTCCCTGGCATTGCAGAGATTCATGAACGACGGTGACCATAGGCTCGTTTATCTGTCCTACAATAAAAAAAGGAGACAAAAAAAAATCTTAAATTAAAACAAATAAGTAGCTGTATAATCAAATTCGATAAAGCATTAACTGTAACACACAAATGTATTAAATTACCTATATCTCAACCAAAACAATATTAGTCAAAACATAATCTGAAACCTGGCATCCGAATACATTCCACTGCAATCTATAACGAGATGTAAAATCTCAATACTTGACCTACAGCTTAAATAGCTCACTCTAATTGTTTATACACGAGTCTTGCAACATGCATGTGAGTGCAGCTCTTGAGTTAAATCGATTTTGTGTTGAAACAATTGATTCTTAGTAGGTTTTAGACTTCTCAAAGGGTCTCAATTCATCTCGTTTGTTACCTTATAACTTTAATTTGGATTGACTGTTTTGGATGATTCTTGTTTCAGATGAGAGGTGATAGTTTTCGTGGCGTCTTCATTTGATTTTCTTAACAAACAATTGCTTTTGGATTTGTGTTCAATCATAATTATAATAATATTATAAAGGCGAAAGTTTGTATGTGTGGATGTATGTTTGTTACTCTTTCACGTAAAAACTACTGAATGGATTTGAATGAAACTTTACCACAATATAGCTTATACATCAGAATAACACATAGGCTACAATTTTTGAACCCCTTTGTAACGCAGACGAAGTTGCGCGGGTCACCTAGTTATTTATATTTTTAACGGAAAACGTAACCTATAAATCATCATACAACATCATACTTGATCCTTTCTGCAAAACCACTTCTGATTATTAAAATGTCACATTTAAAAGCTCACATTTGTCTGGTTTGTTCGTCACAAAAGCTATTAAAACACATGTTAGTAAACACAAACGACCCAGCTGCCAGCTGCAAGTAAAAATATTTATGTAAATGATTTGACGAGCGGATGAACTCTGTCTAGTTGTCCAAAAATAGTTTATTTCACTTAAAAAAGTACATTTAATCCTTATTTGAGTATTGCATCTATTTGTTTTTCAGATTAATTCTCGTTTGTTTCTCTTTTCAAAAACACGCCAATTATAGGCGTTGTTCTGCCCGATTTTAAAACTTTAAACTTTTAGACTTATGCAAAATGTTTCAATTTTCAAATTATGTATTTCAGTCCAGCTGACCTTCCCTTATTAAGATTCTCTCTGAGCTTAGTTTATAGTTTAGGTGTGGAGCGACGGGAAAGAGTGCCGAGCGCGTAACGCGTCGCGCCGTCCCTCCAAACCCCGTGCTGGGTTCTGGTCTCAGCCGGGGTTCGGACGCTGAGTGTGTGCGGTTAGAGGTTTTAGTGCAGTTCAACTCCCACATACCCCGCCCGCCCCGCGGGGATCCGGTGATTTCCTCCAACTGAAAAAAAAAAAAATTGGTTTAGGTAATATGCGTATTATTATTGCTGTGTTAATCTTCCAATAAATAAACAAGGTCTCATAGTTATTAATATACTAATTATAGCAATAACTAAACACGCAAAAAGGCAGTGTTTTTAGGTTAAAAAACGTGCATGCACAAGGGCTGCACTACCGCAATTAATTTCTAATTATAACTACAAAAACGAGGAAATCATACACGAATGATAATTGACTTCACAACAAATATTAAAATTAAATAAATGATCTCACATTTACTGTAATCATTGTGTAGTCAAGTATGTGTATTATGATGTAAATGACTTGATGTCTACACACATTCTCTTTAATTTAAAATCACAGAAAAAATACAGAAGACAATCTACTTGAGTGGCGAAGTGTTAATAGAAAGGAAGTTGATTTTAGATATTCTTAAAAATACATCACAATATTACCTCATTATTGACGAGGAAGTCGTGGTGGCCGAGTGGTAGAAGCGCTTCCTTCCGAACGGGAGGTTGCGGGTTCTAATCTGGCCGGCTTGTACCTCTAAATCTAAATGTGAAAAGAGATTTATGTGCAATTTTTCACAACACCACTGGCTAAAAACGGTGAAGGAAAACATCGTGAGGAAACCTGCATGTCGGAAAAGGGTTTAAACATCCTTTGAAGATATGTGAAGTCCCCAATCCGCACTGGGCAAGCGTGGTGGACTATGCCTAATCCCTCTTCTGAGGAGACCTGAGCGCAACAAATTATTTATTATTCTATTCAAAAAACTTCCTTCTGACCTTGCTATTCCAAAATTTTATACGGTTTTTGTTTCCATACAAAATCCAATCCGGAACGAATCATCTAAGATTTTTTGATATTTAAAATATTTTGAAATACGATAACAGTTGTAATAACAGTTTTATTTAGTGTTCATTGAGTTATCATATCTTGCTAGTTTTAAGAAGGAGAAGCCGATAGGACTGTGGTTCTATAGACCCTTCGTTACTGCACAACTTTTCTACTCATCTGTGGCTGTCAACTGTCAAAAATAGCGTCACTAGTCAAACGCTAATTTTGGTTAGTTCCCAATGGAGTTGTCAAGCGGGTTTCACGGGTAAGTACAAATATCAAAACACCCCTCATAGTCGCGTGTCGAAATTTTAGACTCTTCAATTTTATGTTCAACGGCTACCATAAAAAGTTCAAAATGCAACTGGTTAACACTTGTGTATTTAAAAGTTGTAGGTAATTTAGATCTTATGTGGCGACCGTTAAGCATAAAATTGTGCAGCCAAACTTTATCGCGCAACGATTTGATCGTTCATACAATTGAGGTCTCCTCGATATTTAAAAAAAATTCAAGAATAACTAAGATAGTTAATTTCGTTATTGCTAGCACTGAAACTTATCCGAGTTGGTAGTATTAAATATAAAAATGAGAGTTTAAGTTCTGTACACTATTATTCTGTGGTGAAATGTTGCGTGAGTATAATACTTACAATTAAGTAATATGTAATGACTTGAATTTGGTCAGTTAAAACAGTTTTATGTTTTTGCTTGCGGTTTTGAAAACAGTTCTCGGGAATTTCTTTAGATTTCAATAGGAGGAGGTAAGTTCTACTTTTAAAACCTTTTTGTGTACCTAACTATACACTTGAAAAATATTCTAAGGTAATTTTATATTTGAAACTTATACATTTTCCTTTCGGACTTGTATTTAAAAAAAAAATACAATTCTAGACAAGATTCCGATCCTCCAAAAATCCAGAAACCTTTATCTACTACAAACTTAAAAACACAAAGCAAAACGACCCTTAACTCATTAACATAGGTTCCACAATCGTGTAATCGTCCAGCATCTCAACTAACCCGTGATCATCTTGATCTTTAATTCGCATTGACATTAATTCGACCCGGCTCGGGGCAAGGCCGCTGAGTATACAAACGATCACTGTTACTGGAATAGGCATCTATTCATTGGATAGTTTACTAAGTATCAACAGCAAGCCTTATTCAATAAATAAAATCTTCTTCTTCTATCTTCTATATAAATAAAAATGAATTGTTGTTCGTTAGTCTCATTACGGCATCTGTATCATACTATTTAAATACTGCTTCTAATCCATTATTCCTCAACGCCGTACAAAAATCATGCGACAAGGGGAAAAAACGATGGTTGCAATCCCCTGAATGCTCACCTGCACTCAGTTGGACAGCTTACAAGTGACGGCATAGTACTGAATCTTATTATTTTATGCTAGAATTTCGTTTTAGATAGGTCACCTGGTGGTTCAAATGACCCATAATTTTTCTTCATGGGCCTGTAGTCTAAAAGTTATTCTGTCGCAATCTTGTCTACCATACCAAAATTTCTGACAGTCATATTTTTGTCCAATATATGAAGTGTAATAAATTCCACAAAAACATTTTAGTGGGATAAAAACTAACCTAGATGTTTATCCAGGGGCGGCGCGACGGGAAAGAGTGCCGATGGCGTAACGCGTCGCGACGTCCCTCATAACCCCGTGCTGGGTTCTGGCCTCAGCAGCTGAGTGTGAGCGGTTGTAGGTTTTAGTACGGTTCAACTCCCACATACCCCGGTGATTTACTCCAATTAAAAAAAAAGATGTTTATCCAGATAATATTTTATGTGTGCAGTATTTCACTAAAAATCGTTCAGTTGTTACGGTGTGTTTCAGTCACAGAGAAACTTAGGCATTTATAATATTAGTACAAAAATTATTTTAATATAACTGATCAGTTTGGCAGATAAAAACCACTTACAAGATCTCGAAAAGGAAAAGTTCTGCACAGTTGTGCCATTTTTCAGCGCCAGCTAATATTCTACAATTCTAAGTAATTTAAACTGAAACACGAGATGATGGGAAATTAAAACAATAATTATTAGGTACACAACTGGTATCACCTCTAGTCAATCTAGTAAAACCTTAATCTCTGTGTAACATCTGGGCGGTTTGATTTAATGCTTTGTACCTTCGACTCAATGGTTTCAAATTATATCTGATAGTTATTAGGCATATTGGTGGTAAGTTTTGCAATGTTTCTATGTAGGTTTCACTCTGTTGGCCTACTGAAGTAAGTAAATAAATAAATCAAATAAATATTCTTAGGATCCTTATTATTTTATTGCTGAATAAAATCTCAATCATTATTTCAGGTAGGTTGGTAAAATAGACTTACATTCTACCTGAAAATCAGCGCAACAGTAATTGGCTTTGCTTGCTGTGGTATTTAGCTGAAATGGGTGCCTTTTTGTGACGAATTAGTGCCCTATGGAATAGTATGGAAATCGGGAATTATCTGAAAATCTTACAATTATAACACAAATAAACGTTTTTCTTTCTGTTTAAATACAATCGTTGTCCGTGTTGTTTTCATTAAACTTCTAAATATTAACTTTTAACAATTAATTCAAATGAACTTAATAGTATTAAAACATACACTTGAAAGTATGTATTACCTAAAATGATCTTGTTTAAAAACGTATTATTATTCAAAAGATTGTATCAGTGCTTCGCTGTTATGGCTTGTTCTACAATTATCTCATAGCTCACTTTCTGATTTTAAATCTGTTACAATTCGTTCTTAAAAAGGTAGCCTGGTATTATTAAAATTTAAAAAAATGTACGACACTTATAACATGAATTTTTTGGGGTGTGTGGGGGTTGAACCGCACTAAAACCTCCAACCGCTCAACCTCAGCGTCCGAACCCCGGCTGAGGCCTGCACGGGGTTATGAGGGACGGCGCGACGCGTTACGCACTCGGCACTCTTTCCCGTCGCGCACCTATAACATACCTACCCAAAAATATAAATAATAGAGCACTTTATTATAAAATATGATTTAAATTGTTATTATAATAAAATTTCATCGTAAACTGTAAATAATAATTAATCAGCTTAAACTTGAATGCAATAGTTAATAACATTTTAATAACTTCAACCATTATTAAAATGCTAATTTATATTAAAAATGCATTGATTTCGTAACAAATCTACATCGCCAGTTAATATAATACCTGTTGCAACATGGTATCCTTGAAATGCTGTATTCGTTTTCAATATCTAGTTAGTAAGTTGCTCAATAAATTAAATAATGGAATGATTTCCCTCCTCGGTATTCCCAGAGCGCTGTGACTTGTCCTTCTTTAAACGAAGCTTGAGGAGGGTCCTTAAAGTTAGGTCGTAGGTAGCGACCCCTCAGTATCCCCTGACATTGCAGAGGTTCATGAGCGACGGTAACCACTTACGATCAGGTGGCCCGTTGGCTCGTCTGCCTACAAAGCAATAAAAAAAATTGTTGGAATTTCTTAAAATATTAGGTATCAATGTTTTATTGCTTGATACGAACGGGTTTACGGCTCATCTGATGGTAAATGATTACCATCGCTCTTGGACCTATGCAATGTCAACGCAGTAAAGGACCGCTAACCGTCCTAATACAGGACTTTTCTTAAACCTCGTTTAAATACTGAAATGTATCTAAATTTTTACGCATTTATGAAACCTTTTATCACCCTTTAAACATTGAAATTATTTTCACAAAAATGGTTAGTTTAGGCAGGCCCTTAATTTTCTAAAGTATTGTAAGATTAATTGAGAAAAAATATCCAATATTTTTAATTTGGAATATATTCTCACAATCTCCTTTTGTGTATCCTCTAAGTGAAACCCATCTATTTTTGGTGAAATCTCGCAACATCAACCTTGATTTGTCTTTTATTACTCGTTTTCATTGTAATTAAATATAGTGTAATAAAGTCAAGCATCATTAATTCCAATCATTATTAGTAATGAATCGCATTGATGATTTCAACATAGATGAACTTTATACAAGAATGGCATCTAAGATTTGCATCATTATAAATCTAGTATTTGACTCGTAACTGCGTCACAAAGGGATATAATACAGGGTGTACTGTACAGTAGCTTACTGCGTGAACGCTGCGTACTTGAGGGGTGCGGGGGTTATGTCTATTGCTAGCTTGGCTCTTGGGGATTCAGTCGCTATGGAGCGTTTCTCGGGAGCAGACCGCGCGTTGTGCGTGCGAGAGTTTTACAAGAACGGTAATTCGACAACTGTCGCGCGTAGAAATTTCTGCAGTATTCGAGGTTTTCGCCACTTAAATGATGCGCCAAGCCTTCCTCTCATTCGACATTGGGTTAAAAAGTTTGAAGAGACTGGATCAACGCTGGATAAATCAAAATCCGGGCGACCTAGGTCATCAAGAACGGTAGAAAACGTGGAGAGTGTTAATCAATCTGTACGTGACGACCCGAGCCTTTCAATTCGGAAGCGCGCGAGTGCTTTAAATGTGCATAGATCATTATTACATCGCATTATACACAAAGATCTAAAGCTGCACCCCTACAAAATTCACTTGGTGCAAGAATTAAAGCCCCAAGATGCCGGTCAGAGGCTTATTTTCTCAGGAAAATTGATCTCCCGGAGAGGTGACATAAATTGGCCTCCACGTAGCCCAGATTTAACCCCTATGGACTTTTTCCTATGGGGTTATCTTAAATCTAAAGTTTACGCCAATAAACCAACTTCACTGGCGCATTTGAAAGAAAATATCCGTCACGAAATGGCAGCCATCCCTCACTCCACCCGTCGAGCAGTCATAAGTAATTTTACTGTCCGATTAAATGAGTGCCAACAACGTGAGGGTTTACACTTAGACGATATTATTTTTAAGAAATGAATTCCCAAAAAGTATATTTTAACAATAAATAAACATTTTTTCTATATACCGCTTCCTTTTTTTTAATCAATCCACTAAATATGAAATTTCTTTTGAGACACCTTCTTCGATAAATGGATTATCCAACACTGAAATAATATTTTAAATCGGTCACAGCGGTTCCATAATTTTCCAGATTAGCGCGCACTAACATAAACATTTTTCAGCGTTCTAATGGCAGTATCGATTGCCATTTAATTTATCTATTTCGTTTTGCAAAGGGTGTACCCAAAGCACACTGGTGTACCGTGGTCATTAATTGGTGAAACTCGGAATATTTTACTTAAGAAAATGACTTTTGGGTACATGTGGTATTCTTTCAAGAATTATCGTTTTCCTAAATGTACGATCAAGAAAGAAAGAAAGAAAATCTTTAATGCTGTAGCAAAGCTTACATCAGTAGGTATATTAATTTTATTCTAAGAGTGCCCATTGCCACAGCAAACGGGCCACTGGCTCAGCATAATGCTGTCAAGTGAGACACTTCACAGCGCTGATTTTCAGCCAGCTCCGCGAGTAATCGGACGGACGACATCACCACAAACAGATACAAATAACAGAACACGAAAAAAAAGTATGTACCAATTAAAACTGCCACACAATATGCACTCATACGTAGATGATGATTTACTATGATTCAATACACAGATATTAGATATAATGTAAATACGTATAAAAAATCATCATTATATAGAAATACAAAAACCGGAAACCCAATACAATCCCCGATCAGCCTTATTACGACAATGTAGCGACATAAGTATTTGTGAATGTTTGTTATTGAAAAAGGCAATAAGTTCAACTTATACCTGCGATAATGAAAATGCACTAATGCCTCAAAAAGTCCATTGAACACAAAAACCAGAACATAACAAAACAACAATAGTGTTTACAAAACTATCAACAGCATATTAGAGTAGTTACTTTCGCTATTAAGTAACGTTGCTAAGAACGAGAGCAATAAAACTATTTGCACGTAATTGATAAATCACTGGTCCACTGCCCCACTTGCTAGCTCAGCCGGTGATCAGATAACGCTGTTAGCCCGTTCAGATTTAAATGGGACCTTAAGTAGTAGAAATAAGTGCTTTTTTCATCTAAATGAGAATCGTTTAACATCTAATGGGTGGTTCACACGTGTAGGATAAGGAATTAATCCTTAAAGGTCGTAGGTAGCGGATTATCCTCTGATATTCTAGAGGGCCTTGAGCGATATACAATAAAAATACAATACAAAAACTCTTTATTGAAACATCACATGTATGTAGATAATTATACGTTACAAAAATTTTAACAGAGTGAATCAATGGGCGGCCTTATCGCTCAAAGCTATCTCTTCCAGGCAACCATGCACGGAAAGAAAACAATTAAAGAAGAAGACGGTAGTGAAGAACAATAATATTTACATTTTTACCTATTGAAATTTATATAAACTAGGTAAATTATGTTATGTATGTAATTTTGCAATACCAATTAATAATAACCCACAATATTAGTAGAAAAAAAGCAACAATATGGTAATCATTTGATGGAAAAAAAGAGTTTACCTATAAAGTTTTTGGCTTTGTTGAACAATAATCTTACAGGTTTTTGGCGCCAATGTTTCCATGGCGACGAGAGCGGCAAAAATAAAATCTATTAAATTGCCTATTTTCTAAATTTCAGGAAAACTTTACAAGCAAAATACCAAATGATTATACTAAATATTAAACTAATTAAAATTAATTATTACCAGTTAAAGATACTCATTGTTATTCATAAGTAAATTTTACATTAAATTATAACTTGAACATACGAGTATTAATTTAATACAATTAAAACAATATGCGTGGAACAGTTTATAATTAAAAAAGCATGAAATTAAATTGTACGGTAACTGCACAATAAAATTTATTTTTTAGTTTACAGTATACATCTTTCGTGAAAGTATCGCCATCTATTGTAGAAAAATAAAACTTCGTATCCCCTCAGTAGGGCCATCTATGAATAAAATTATAGAAGCTTTTGTAAGTGCTGCCATCTATGAATGGAATGCCGTAAACTATTGTAGTGATAACTGGTCCACTATTTCGACATGTTTGCCAACGTCAGGATGGCCGAGCGGTCTAAGGCGCCAGACTCAAGGTTACCCTTGCCTGTCAAACAGGTATGAGCTGTTCTGGTCCTCTCTGAGGGCGTGGGTTCGAATCCCACTTCTGACAAAATCTTTTTGTGTTTTTTTTTTTCATAGTATAACAATCTAATGTAGTGAGATAAATTAATCCTGGAAAAAATATTTTTTTGTTTTTATTTTGACAAACTAAAAAAATGCATTGCACAGTCTTATCATTTTAAAACAAATTGAGAGATGGAATGGATATTATATTTCCGACTTCGTTCCTACACACTCTATTTTCTATTGACTTCATTTGACTTTAACAATAATCGCACATCGATATAACCAAAGCTTCTTTACCTATAGTAAAAACTGTAGGTTATATGTATTATATTTACTTCAACAAGTACAAATAATACATATATCGTTGTTAAAACTAATAAATAATGTTTTCCTGTATACAATACCGTCGTCACTGATTGAACTTGTAAACAAAACGTAAATACCGTTTAAAATGATACTAAACCGATGGTTTTCCTCAAATTACACACTACTTAATCTCAGTAAGTTTTAGTATACCGATCAGTGTTCACAAGTGTACAGGTGATCATATTATTGTCATAAATAATAGTTAATAATAATATAAGCCTTTATTCAGACAAAGTATATACAAAGATTTAACCACTCAACTGGGAACGTCACTATTCGCTAGATCGCGAAACTGGGGACTTCGTTCGGAATCAATACCGTGTTTGAACCCCTCTTTAAAAAGGTTTTTTTCCAATAATTTTTAATTTTGATTTTTAATTAAACCTTATATTTTTATAAATCTTTATTACTAGACGACGCTGTATTGCATTTTCAGTGAAAATATATCATCTCCGTAAAATATGAGACGATTAAAAAATGTAAACAAAACAAGTCTTAGAACTGTGCTCAATTTTGGCTCCTGCCACAGACTTGGCAAAAGTAAACAAACCAATTTGGTTGCCGATCCCAGTTGAGTGGGTATATAACTTCGTCTGTTGGTCCAGCTTTGGCAAAGGCCTCCTCCATCTCTTTCCACTTTGCTCGGTTTAGCACTCTCCTAGTCCATGTCTTTCCTGCTATTGCCTTCCGATCTTCGAAACTGTCTGCCTGGTTTTCTCTTTCTATTTCTAGGATACCAAAAAGAATAGTTAAGGTACTGTTTTCTAACTAAATAATATTTTGCCCAATGTTCATAGTTACATAAGGAAGTGTTCGGAAAAATTAACTAACTTAACGCTGACTAAAATATCTAACAACATTTGACGATTACTGTGTTCAGTGATCTTGTGTTTGATTATTTTTGTAAGTTCTATAAAGTCAATCCGTAATTATGTTAAGAATTTCAATTTCTACCCTTTTTCTTTTTGTTTTTTTTTTTGTTTTTATATTTTGTAGCTAATAAGCACAGTACGTGCGTGCACGTCACTTGGTGCCGACGGAAGACCAGCGTCGTAGTACCGTTTTCTCGGTGCTGTCGACATTGCTGAGTCGGTAGCCGTTTCCTAGCAATGTCATTTAGTTATAGTTTAGTATAAGTAATTTGTAATTGCTTGGAATAAAAATTTATTATATTCTACCCTTATTTCTCTTATACAAACACCACATTTTAATTAACAGTTTAGGATCTTGTCAATGTTCTTTCTTAGGTTTCATCACACTCCAATCTTTGCACCGTATTCTCCAATTCTGGAATCGTCACGTATGGGAGCTCTTTCTCAACAATTTCTATATTTATTACACTATTTATGTCAATCTTCAACAAGATGGTCGGCTCTCATTCTCATCACACCAAGTCTTACCAAATACTATCCAAACTTTGTTGTTTAGTCCTCTCCTCTATGTTCACTTTTCATTTATCTTTTGTCTCCAAGCCAACTTATGTAATTTAGTCCTCTCCTATGTTGTCCCTAGGTCAACCATTGTTGTTTAGTCCTCTCTTCTGTTGTCCCTAGGCCAACCATTGTTGTTTAGTCCTCTCCTCTGTTGTCCCCAGACCAACCATTGTTGTTTAGTCCTCTCCTTTATATCAGCTTTTTCATCTATCTGTTGTTCCCAGGCGTGGACAGTCGGTGTGATGGTGCGGATCCTCACGGTGCTGCTGATGGTGGTAGCACTGTGCCGCGCTGCCACCCACGACTCGGAGCTGGGCGTCGGAAAAGCTATCAATATATTTATGAGGTAAGATTGTCAGGTGAAGTAGGTAGGCCTATAAATTGAAGAAAGTGTTTGGTTCTAAGAACAGAATTTTTATTTCTTTTGTGATTGGAAAACGATGATAGAATTAACTCGCAGTCCCTAGCAGTGGACTTTTGTAAACTAAAAATAATAGACGACTGCCTTTTGGGATAGATTTTCGTATTCAACAATCTTTAAAGCCCTTTGGTTGACTAATATTATTTGGTTAAATAATTTAAGTGGACGTCGTGGTTTATGACATATTTAAATGAGCCTCTGACTCACCTCATGGTTTGTAGGTATTATTATGGCCGTTACCCATAAGTCTTACAGGATTTTTATTATACTTCGTTTAAAGATCGATAGTTCACATCTGGGAACTAGATCAAAAGTCTGTTACAGTATTATGTTCGACAACTTCATCAGACAATCAGCAGCCTTAACATTTAATATTCCAGATATGGCTACCTCAGTATCTGCATGCGAGTCGTTCCTCGTAACGACACGGAAAGCTGGGTATTCCGGGAGCCCACAGTCAGCGTGTTCCAAGATGTGGAACAGTACAGCGTGGAGCCCAAACCTCGCCAGGCGAAGACGCTCTTCGATGGAGATTTCCACATGGAGTTCTGCGATAACCTGAAGCAGTTGTTGCAGGCGTACTTCAGAGATTTCACGTTTGAGAGGTCAGATATATCCTATTTATACAAGTTTTATATTAACTTTCACTGGATGTAACTATGTAAGTTCGAGTGGAACCTAGCAAGTTAAATTTGACAAACTTCCCGGATTCCACGCTGATGCAAGATGTATCTCGCGTGACAATGCAAAAATATGACAAAATGGCGCAGATTTAATGATGGGTTCGAAAGGTAGTCATCGGAACTCTTGTGCTAAACAAGATAGACCCGTCGTACTTGGACTCGTTTTACTTGTATTAGCTAGCACTCCACTACTACTACATGATATCCAGGATCTTGAAAGCTTGTGTTTAAAAAGTTTTCTTTACAGTAAATTATTACTTTACATCTTGCCACTGTCATGAGGATCTCATTATAGAAGATATCGATGTTTCCCTTCGCCGTTTTTACCTATTGTGATGAATTTCACATAACTCTTAACTTTAAAACAAAAGCATTCACTCTTATATCAATAAATTTGGTTTTAATTTAAAATAATTGTAACGGAATAGTTATAAATCATGTAAAATCCCTGATAAGTGATTAACCAGAATATCTATATCGTTATATAAATATTTTTATATTAAATTATATTTAATTAAATTTATTATGTGTTTTAGGTTAGAGCGTCCATGGCGTGCGTTCACAGCCGGATGGCCGACAGACATAATGGCCAGGAACTTGGGCATCAACTCGTCGTTTATCAACGGCGACCATTGCTATGTTCTTGTCAGGGTTTCCAGGTAAAATTATACTAATAATACCTTAAGTAAACGTATAAATCATGCCGTTTTATTCGTGGTTGTGCTTGATAGTGTCTTGTATATAAAAATGAATTGGTGTTCATTAGTCTCGCTAAATCAAGGTTGAACCGATGTGGCTAATTTTAGTCTTGAAATATTCGTCGAATTCCAGAGTTTATACGGTGATAGAATTAACGAGAATACTCTTGATTTATTCTAGATTTATTATTTATTCTTATGTGACGAAGACGAAGTGGAAAACTAGCTTGCCCACACCTAGTTTTAACTTGCACTGGATTTAACTATGTATTAATGTACCTATGTAAGTTCGGGTGGAATTTTGCGAGGTAAATTTGACGAACTTCCTGTTGTCTGATTGAGTTTCGGAATTTCGGAAGGTGGTCATGGGAACTCCTGTACTAAATAAGATAGACCTGTCGTGTTTAGGCTCAGTTTACTTGTCTTGGCTAGCTCTACTGTTGCATGATATTCAGGATCTTAAAAGCTTGTATTTAAAGTTTTCTTTAAAGTAATATTTTGTAAAACTTCTTTAAATGTTGTTGCTACTCGCCGATAGATGTCGTTACTTATATGTTTACAAAAATAGTCGCTAGATGTCACCTAATATTGTAACAACCCATTACTGCCCACTCCTGAGCTCAGGTCTCCTCGGAAGAGGGGTTAGGCATAGTCCACCACGCTTGCCTAATGCGGATTGGGGACTTCACATATCTTCAAAGGATTTTTAGAACCCTTTTCCGATATGCAGGTTTCCTCACGATGTTTTCCTTCACCGTTTTTAGCCAGTGGTGTTGTGAAAAATTGCACATAAATCTTTTACATATTAAGATTTAGAGGTACAAGGTTTTGAACACACGACCTCCCGTACGGAAGACAAGCGCTTTAACCACTCGGCCACCATGACTATTACTATCACTTAATAAAGAAGTTGCAATACTATCGGTTTTTTCAGTTTTGTAGGCAATAATTTAAAAGTATCTTAGTTAAACAATACAAATGACTACTTTAATTTTTTTCAGGTTTAGAGAAACAGGAAAATTAAAAGACTTGCCACCGAATATAGGTGTAGAAGATGTGGTATTTGATGCCATTCAAGACTCGATAATAGGAGACACGTCATCCATAGCCGACTTTATACGTAAATACGGATCGCATTATATAGCATCCTATATTACTGGTAACTCTCTTTATCAGGTGGGTTTAATTCTTTTATTAAACATTTTTATTAGAATAGATTTTTTTTATTGCCATGTAGGCTGATGAGCCAACGAGCCACCTGCTCGTAAGTGGTTACCGTCGCTCATGGACCTCATACATTTATAGAATTCGAATAAATTATTGATTCGATAACAGCGCCATCTCTGGGTCCGAAACGATGACTAAGGAAATATTAGATAATGTTTTTGGGGATGGATGATATTATTCCTTATTCAGACACTCGCGGTTTTCTATAATACTTTCATGCATTTTCAACGGGTTCTTACCACGATATTTAATTAATTGAGTTGTCTCGATATTTCAACTTTGTTGCAAACGTCATGATCACGAGAAGACTGGATACAGTGAGTGTGGTGTGTCGTGATGTGTGTTCGAGTTCCAGTGGTAAAAGCGAACGAGAAAGAGGGTAGACAGATGTGTTTGCTCTTAAATCGACCCGCAGTATCCAGTCTTCTCGTGACAACTCAATTAATTAAATATCGTGGTAAGAACCCGTTGAAAATGCATGAAAGATATTATTCCTGTTAAGATTTTTTTTTTTTCGATTTAATCGTTACGTAGAAAAAAAATATTTCAAATCCTCTCTTTTAGTAATTAAATCATGAGGTAGGTATGTAGGTAGTAAATAAAAGGTAAATTAACATCATGTTTAGGAAGTAGAGTTATTTGTAACTATAATTTTGTTACCTACTATTCATATTTAGATACCTAAGTATTTTAGATATCCTGTTAAATGGTTAATGACGCTCTTGGACTGTAATCTTCGTGCTAGTCGTTCCTTATGTCAAACAAGTCAGTATTTTCAAAAATTATCAAAAAACCATCAGACACTTGACCTAATCCTGGTATCCTGATCTTATAAGTTTTTAGGTCTTAGTAAGACAAACAAAAAAGTCCGCGACAGCATATATCTAACGATAACCGCTCTTATGTTTATACAAATAATATTTCGTCCCGAGATTGAATTTAACGTTAAATGAATATCGTTATTTATTTATTTAAAGGAAGACCTACAGCTAAAATAACAGAATAAAGTTTAATAAATTATAACCCTTATCCAAATTAAGTATTATATTATCAAGAGTATTAATGTAGTAGTAAATTATTGTTTGTTTTATTCCAATCGGACTTTTCGTTTAGAAATTGTCACGAGTATAAAACGCAATGAATATGTAAGTGCACTGCGGGCAGCACAAATAATAACGCGACGGCATTGCGAGTACTGTTTGAACCCCTTTGTAACGCAGACGAAGTTGCGCGGGTCAGCTAGTCTCTTATAAATGATAAAGATCTGAAAATGTTATTACCACCAAAATCAGCACCCTGTATAGTCCTATTCAACGCAGGTATTTGTTTTCTCTCGCGGCGTGTACTCCAGGATCAAAGACCGCGTCAAGTCCAATGGAGTCGGCGACTTGCCACTCACAGAACTTAATAATTTCTTCTCGCCGTTCTTCGCCGAACATGTAGGAGTTGTCAAGGTTCGGTGTTTGAGATTTGAGTTGGTTGGACACAGTTTCATTTTGCGAGAAAGATGTGGATGGGCCTTTATTAGAATTATAGCAGAAATGATAAATTTTGAAGTTTTATTTTATACAGGGTGGATCTGTAACTTTGTATCAGCTGAGTGGTGTGAATGACCTTTCAAAATACAAGTTAGAACCACTTTTATTTTTGGAGTCGGTTAAACTTTTTTCAACGTTGTATGACCATCGTTGCAGACTACCATATATTTAAAAAAAAATGACCGATTCCAACAGTAAATGTAGTTTCAAGTTGTATTTCGTTAGGTCATTCACCCACTTCAGCTGGTACAAGCTTTTAGATTCACCCTGTATGTATTAAATTGTGTCCAATCAAGCCTAAACACGCATGATGCATCCTTCATACATATGTGTTCATGTCATGGATGTCATTGCATTCTCATCTCAACTTCTCTTCTGAACATTTTATCTAAAAAAAAAACATTTTTCGTATCATTTCATTGGATTACTCATAATCATATCATATTCATTGACGAAATCAACAACAAAATTAAATTTTGTAAGTATACTAAATGTTTATTAATTATAAAGACAAAATGATCAGAACAGAAAGCCACAGTCCTTGATAACAATAAAAATCTGGAGTGCGCGCCAAAAACCACAGATAATATAAAACATTATTGTCTATGCTCTCACTCCAGGTGTTTGTATTCTCTAGAACCGCCTACTCTATGATCAAAGAGAGGTTAAAAAGTAAAGGTGTCGCGGATATAACAGCTAAGGAATTAGAAGGATATTTTTCTCCGTGGCATGCCAAACATATAGGACAGATAAAGGTAATAAAAACAACGGCCACTGGCTTCTTATACATAAAATTAACCAAAATAAAAAAGCACGAGATGACAGTTGGGGTAAATTTTTGGCGGGAACTTGAACAAAATGGCCGTTAAAATATTACAGAAAGTTAAAAACTGTTGGGTATTATAGAATTCTAAATTTAAAGCTGTAATAAAAATACTCAAACAATTAAAATAATAATTTTAGAAGTCAGTGGCCGGTATCTTATTTGAATTTAAGGTAAGATATTGAACATTAATTTCAAACTACCCCCATCGTTTTCATTGTTCATTGCACTTCATAAACAGCATGGGAATGGATCATGTGTTGTGTGTGATACTAATATTTTAACTTTTTAAAAAAATTCAAAATTAAATAAATTGATTTTTAAAAATTTCAATTTTTCATTACTTGAATTGTTCTAAAATACAACACTATGTCTAATCTAAAATACATGACTAACAATTATTTTCTCAATACAGGTAGCAAGCGGTAACAAAACAGTTGAGAATTGGGCTACAAAACGTCTAAGGATGCATTACTACATATTCTCATATCCCAGTCTCCTCAAACTCCATGGAGAACCAGCATTACTAAGGAATTTAGACACATTACTAGGAAATGAAGCCTTATTACAATTAGAATTAAAGACATTATCGCCTGCATTCAAAGACGTTAACAAAAGAAAGTGGTTCGAGGAGGTCATAGACAATTATTTGAAGCTGTGGGAGAGTAATATGTGATTTAAGTTAATTTAATTGTATATAATAAATGGAACACACAAAATGTGCCTTGTTAAGTTTAAATGTAACAATATCGATAGCTATTTTGTTTAAAAAAAACAAAAACAAGAATTAAACGAATTTAATGAGTAAAAACAACGAAGTTTACATCAATGAAATTGTTTTCAACAAAATGGCGATTTTATATGGTAAAAATGTTAGGAAAATAATATTTCTATCATAACTCATTATCCTATTAAAATCGAATCTCGCCGTAGAATATATGTTAGACACAAATATATCCACTCAACTGGAAACGTCACTATTCGCTAGATGGCGAAACTGGGGACTTCGTTCGGAATCAATACCGTGTTTGAGCTCCTTTTTAAAATATTTTATTCCAATAATATTTAATTTTGATTTTTAATTAAACCTTATATTTTTGTAAATCTTTATTACTAAACGACGCTGTATTGCATTTTCAGCGAAAATATATCATCTCCGTAAAATATGAGACGATTAAAAAATGTAAACAAAACAAGTTTTAGAACTGTGCTCAATTTTGGCTTCTGCCACAGACTTGGCAAAAGTAAACAAACCAATTTGGTTGCCGATCCCAGTTGAGTGGTTAAAATATGTATACACTTTAAAATGTTATTTTATGTCTATTATCCGTATCTAACTTTTATATTCTAAGAACAAAAAGTAGAATAAATAGTTTTATTCGCACGAGAGCAACATTTAGAAATAAAAAGGTATTTTTTGAGAATCTTTCGTAGTTTTTCAATTACAGAGCTAAGTGCGACTCAGGAATTATGTTGGAAGCTAATTGGAGCTTTATTTTTTTTCAATAATAAATATTACTAAAGCAAATATAAATAAAACATTTCGATCAATGTCAACTTACAAAAAAAACTTTTTAATTTTCTGTCACTGTGTTGGTATTCATTGCAGGCATCAAGCAAAAACGCTACTTTTGAGTGCTCAATTGTGCGAAGCGTTGCTGTAGTTAAAACATTCAACGTTAAGCATTAAGGTACAGTTACACATGCTAGTTAATAGCACGAAAGCATGCTACTTTTGAGCAATTACTACTTAGTGGTGCGTGTTGTAACATTGCTAATAATGAGCATGCTAGTTTCTAGCTAGGTCATACTAAAAAGCATGCTGCTAACTAGCATGTGTAACTGTACCTTGATGCCGCACTATAATACGCTCTAGTGCTGTAATTGGAAAACTACCTTCATGTTCTCGTGTGAATGAATGTAATAATCTATGGTAATTTAGGTATTCCATAAACAAATGTCACAAAATATAATATTGCATGGTATTAAATCAGTTAAAAATACTATATCTAACTCCAGAATCAGTACAAATTATTTTAAATATAAAATGATAATTGTATTTAAGATTAAAACCGAATAAGATAATGTGTATACAAAAAAATATGTTCCAAAATAAAATAATTGTATGTGCCAATATAAAGATTGATTACTAAATTTTATGCCATTTATATGGAATTGATTTAAAGTATTTTTTATTAATAAAAAGTACACAAGTTAACACTATGCCTAAAATATTAACTGTCATCCAAATAATTTCGTCTACAATGAAACTACTTTCAATGAAAAGGTAGCCTGTCTTTCTCAGGGTCTAAAGATTGTATTGTAGGTATGTGCCAAATTTCATCAAAATTGGTTCAGAGGTTTAATCGGGAAAGCGTTAAAAGTTATCAATTAGAAAAATAATTCATTAAACAAAACTGTAGTCGAAAAAAATCTCGTTTTTTCCTGTTTATTAAAATCAAATAAAATTTATTAGATCTCAAAAATTTATTTGGCAATCTGCAGATTTGAACTACACTTTTGTTTGACAATTATTTAACGAACTAAAATAATAAGCTATAGTCACATTGTATTCCAAAATAATTTGACTGTAATAACTACCTGTGATACAAAATACAATACAAATAGCACTAAAACTTTTTGAAAACAGCGCCAACTGTTATTACTAATAACAGTTTATCCCATTACAAAACAGAATTCTTAATATTTTTTGTTAATATCAATGTATCATAAAATAATCTCAGACTAAAATTTATAATTAATATAATAATAATCACAAAGAAATAGTATGAAAAATCTAATTATTTTTGTACAAAACCGTCTCAAATATATAACTGAATGAATTTCATTATTTGCATTTAGTATCACAATTATAATTTAAAAACTTATCAAAGAGGATGATTTAATAAAATATTGAATCTTTAAATGGATTTTATTTTAACTTTATTTTCATTTTCTCTTAACCGATTTCCAAAAGAAGGGTGTTATCGAATTAACTGGAAATGTCTGTTTAAATTTTTTAAATTATGTTTAAGATTTTTCCTGAACAAAATTTTAACTTTCATATACAATAGATCCACTCCAACTAAATTTACACAAAGACAAAAAAAAATAAGTCATAAAGATAACCTCCTTTTTGGGAAGTCAGCCAAAAACGCATCTATATTTAAAAAAGTTCCCACGGCACAAATCTCGACATACCTATTTTCATCTTAACACAACGTAGTAAATTAAAATGTTATCTAAAATAACGAGGTCATTTGATTCATAGACAATGGTTTTTATCGTAAAACAAACCTGGGTGTCTGATAACGTGTTATTCACATTTTTACATGTTTACTACACATGATAAATCTTGTTGCGAAAATTAGTCTTCGTGTAAGATTAGTGTATTTTAGTTTGCGCAATGTCATTCTTCAAATAAGACTTCATACTGTACTAAGTAGTAGCTTCTTGAGTCAACGGACATCCGAAAGAATGGTGCATGTGAATATGGAAGTTCACCTCAAACCCAGTGTCCCGTGTTGGTTCACGCTACGCGTTAAGCCGCGTTTCCATATTTGCTCGGCAACGTCCAACACAAAATAGAGGACGGTGATTGCCAACCAATATGGAAGTTGGCGAACGCGACATTAAGTGATATTAAGGCCTAAAGCTCAGGCTTTTCTATGCAAAAACGGTTACCTAAAATTTGTAATGCCTAAGAATTTAGAACGTAAAACAGGACATGTCGCATTTTGTAGATATTTTTCAGTCCTTGGTCCTTACTTGAACAGCAATATACAATTAGTTTATTCAAATATTATGCTCTTCTTATTGCTCACGGAAACTGGTGTTTTCTACAGTGTTCCCTTAAGTACAGATAGGTACTTGAAAGAGTTTAGGTCTACTTCCTCCAGCATTCAGGATCACTGACCAACGAGATCAATGAACACGACTCAGTTAAAATCTTATAATATTTTTCGAACTAAATATGGAGATAACAGTTAATTCACACTGAGGTTATCAAAGACCGAACCGTCTCTGTCCTTGGCGCTTTGTCACTATCATTCCAAATGTAGAACATCTTTGAAGAACCCGAATTTTATCTCTGGAAGAATAATTACAAATGTCGGTTTAGGAGCATAAAGATATTCCAAGCTGACGAGCCTTTTTATATAAATTGCCGCACAATCCCGCGCTGGGGTCTGTCCTCAGCTAGGGTTCGAACGCTTATCGGGAGCGGCAGGTTTTAGTGCAGTTCGACTACAGTCTCCAAGATACCCCACCTACGGGAAGTCTACTTTTCCCGGCGATTTCCTTTTGATCAAAAAAAATGCCATGAAAATATTAATTATTATTTTCCGCAGCTCATTTCTACTCAGTTTCGCGAAAAAAGAAGAGCAAGCAAGCATTTTCAACATAAATTTTAGTGGGATTGTCTAGCAAAGTCTCCATTTTCCATCTCTCAGTGCTTGATAGGAAAAAGATGAATTGTTCCAAACTTTTGTGTTCCCGCCCTTAGAATAATAATCTATAATATAAAAATGAATCGCAAAATGTGTTGGTAAGCGCATAACTCAACAACGCCTGGACCAATTTGGCCAAATCTTTTTTTTAAATGTCGTTGAAGTTCAAGGATGGTTTTTACGTCGAGAAAAAATCTAATAGTTGCCGGGAAAAATGAAAAAAAACGGGTCATAGGGTTCACGCAGACGACGTCGCGGGCAGCAGCTAGTACTAAATAAAGTACTTGTGAGATTTATGATTCTGCTCAAGAATTTTTAGCCAGTGCAAATGGAAAACAGATAATTATAATCGTAGGCATTTTAATACGCAAATAACTGAACCTACGTAATAACAAATGGTTATCAAAAACATGTGTTAGTAGTATTAATTACAGAATAAATGCAGTGATAATAAAAACGATCACTGTTTAGGGCGTGTTAGAAAAATATTTTTTTCGATTATTTTGATTGCTTTCTTACCTAATCAGGAACTTAGCGAAGGAAGATATTCCACAAGGTGTACCTTGACCAGATGATCCAGCGTTATTTGCCTTGATTGCAGCACTAGTGACTTGATGACCAGATCAACTCACTGGATGCAAATACCGCTGGACAGGTCATTGTGACAAGTGTTGGGGAAGCCTATGTCCAGCAGTGGACGTCTACGGCTGTCGATGATGATGATAATGATGAGGAATTTACCTGGAATCTGTTAACTTGAATCTGGTTCTCAGTTAGAGTTGTCGCTTATTAACGTTGATCCAGTTATAGACTTTAGTCTCCGAACATTATTACTCTGCTCAAAAACGTTACGTTGAGAGTTCAGGACTTCACAGGATGTTGGAATATTCATTTAACCTTGACTTTCGTGGAATCGCTAATATTTCTTTCCTTCCTCAATGTGAAATTACATATCTATAATATAAAAATGAATCGCAAAATGTGTTGGTAAGCGCATAACACAACAACGCCTGGACCAATTTGGCCAAATCTTTTTAAAAATGTTCGTTGAAGTTCAAGGATGGTTTTTACGGCGAGAAAAAATCGAATAGTTGCCGGGAAAAATGAAAAAAAAACGGGTCATAGGGTTCACGCAGACGACGTCGCGGGCAACAGCTAGTTTCACATAAAAGCATAATCTAGTGTGGCTGAAAACCAGCGCTCAGTGTGGGTTATTGTTAATCCTCGTTTAACACTTAGCTGAGTCTCGACTGGTTTGTGGTGGAAACTATTTTTTTTTAACACGTGTTCAATTACTTTGTATTTTGTTATTATGTAATTTTTCTTGAATTTATTACAATGTATGTGTGTGTTTCCGCCATTATTAAAGCTATGTCTATGTCTAGTTCTGGGTGACAGTATAATTATTATCTTATGCACACTTTATTCTACGAACTTACAGCCCTCAGATGATAAGTGTTACTGTCGCTCGTAGACTTCAGCAATGTCCTATCAGTCTTCACTACTACGCAGAATGGTTCCCTCCTATTAAAGATAATAATGACGAAACATCAAGAAGACTCAAATTGTCAGCAAAACTTGCCCGATATCGCAGGTCAAGTTTACCAACGAACGCGTGGTATTAGCAAAACGTTTGAAAAGCCCTCGTTCAGTCGAAGCAACGCGATTCAACCGTACCATCGTGATAAAATGTAGTTAACAATATGATTTTAATGCTTGTGGTTTTGTTGTTCTGTTCTGTTCGATGTGATGACGATGATATAGGATACGGATTGAATATTGGGAATGCGATTGACGTGTTCGCTAAGTAAGTAGTTTTCGATTACTTGTTTTTGTGAAATGACGACGAAAATCTTTGTGGTGGTTAAGAAAGTTTTTGAAATATACAAATTTAGATATTTTTAGTAAAAAGATCGTGAGTTTCCAGGATTATTAAATACATAGGTAGATACTGTGACTGGTTTTAGATAGTAATGGTTTAAAAAAAATGGAAATCCGAGTTGCAAGCTTGTGATTTGTGATAATACTGCAGATATAATAAAGTTTTTTTATTTTTATAACAAAAAGTAACACTTGTGATTTAGTAAAATTCAGAAGCTATTAAAAATATGACGATCTTAACTCTATAAAATGTGAATACAAAGATAAAGTTTCACAATCAACTGAGAAGATGTCATGACATACAGATAGTAAACACAACATTAAATTTATTATTTCGCATTAAAATATACCTAAAAATATGTATAACTCATAGAGAATTTCAACTAAGTATTTCTTTTCTGACCATTCTTGTAATCACTACCAAACACCTTCGTTATCTCTTAAACTTCTTACATCTTTAAAACTTCTTGCATCTTGATTTTTTTATATTGCAAGATAGATAAACGAGCCTAAGGCCCACCTGATGGTAAGCGGTCACCGTCGCTCATGAACCTCTGCAATGTCAGGGCAAAGAGGAGCCGATATCTATCACCTACCCATACAGGACTTTTCTTAAACCTCGTTTAAACAGCGACATGTCATAGCGCTCCGGGAACACCGCGGCCGGGAGTCCATTCCAAATCGGAATGGTACGGGGCAAAAAGGGCGGTTCCAAGTAAAGGTGGTGAACCTTGCCCCAGCGGCGTGTGGTGCGATGGTAAAAAGGGGATGAAGGAATCATCTCAAAGAGTTCCTCGGAGCATTCCCCATGGACCAGACGATATAGAATGCACAGAGAGCTGAAATCTCTCAGTAGGTACACTCAGAGGCTCCAGTCGCTTGATGCAGCTTTTGTACCTTAAAACTGTAATTTAAGAGGAAGATTTATTTTATCTTAATACACCAGTGTTATCATTGCACCATTGCCAAGTGGGTCGTTAGTGATTTAAAACTGTGCAAAAGAAAAGCAGTTTACCTCAACCAAACGTTTTAAAATATCCTTATACCTACAAGAGCTACAATTTTTAATCCTCCAGCTACGGCGACTTGTCACAAGTGACGCAGGTAGTGTCAGCCGACTATGACTTGGAAGATGAGCCCATCATTCCATTCAGCGAGAAGAACATCAGGGTCTTCACCAATGTCTCCAGCAGGATAACTTTGGGCGACAGCATTACCAACATAGATGTACTTCTTTGCGACAACTTTGAGGACCTGCTCAATGTGTACTTCCAGAATTTTAAGATCGAAGGGTAAATTTTTAGTTTATTCTTTTGTTTTTTAATAAGCGAATGCATAATGCGTTTTCGGAAAGTATTGTTAATGTTTTATTTTCAGGAATGCTTAATCTCAAAGTGCGACGATACGTTGCATTTGTTTGTAAGATCGTTTTTACCATCATCCTCCCCCAAATTTAGCCTGAAACGAAATCTGAGTTATTTTCATCAAGTGACTGTGGCTACCACTTACGTCTCAAATTTTACCTAAGGCTTTTCTAACCTTCTGTAAAATATGTATGTATGTATGTATAAGCATATAAATATGAAATAGTCGTTACTCATAGCCCTGAGCGGCGCTAGAAGTATAGTAAAAAGAAATCTAGTAATTCGGCTACTGACAATGCTAAAAAAACCTTTTCAGTTTTCATAAAATATCTTCCCTTTTCCACAGCACAAGTAAACCTTGGAAGGCATTTCTCGGCGACTGGATACACGACGAAATCATGAGGACATTTGGCATCGAATACGACACCAAATCAGACAATTGCTGTTACGTGCTAGTCAAACTCACTAAGAAACATCGTACAGTGGAACTCGAAGATTTGGAAGGCATCAGAGTCAGAGCCTACATACAGAGAGCTATAGACAGACTGGACATCAATGATCCAGCCGAAATAAGAAGGTTCATGAGGAGTTATGGCACTCATTACATCGAGTCTTTTGTGACGGGCAATTTTATTTATCAGGTTAGTAGATTTATCGACCTACATGGTTAATTGGATTTTTATTGTTTACTAAATGATCGTTAGTATTTGTAGGTTTTGTAATTATTGTTGATGTCATTTCAGTCATTATGTGCCACGTTCTACATATTAGGTACATAAGTAGGTCGTTCGCAGACTCGCAATGTCCCTAACTTCCTTGAGTAAAGATACTTGAGGTCCATGAGCAAGGGTTACCACTATGTTCACCTGTGTACATGGCAGTAAAAACAACACATTTAATTCATACTGCTATAATGATATGAATTATTAACAGAAGGAATCTAATACCCAAGTCGTAGGAACCGAGTGGTTCAAGTGTTTATTTTCCATACAAAAGGTCGTGGGTTTCAACAGGTCGACTTGTAAAATTTTACAATTTGTTTGCAATTTTTTACAACACCAAAAAACTGCGAAAACCGGTGAAGGATATCGTAAAGAAACGTGCTTATTGGAAAAGGATTTTAAAACCCTTCGAAGATATGTGAGATACCATTATTTTCAGGTGTTCAAATACAAAAGGTCAGGGTACAACAGACTCCGGTCCTACATCAGATTGAGGAACAGTAACCCTTCATTACCAGACAACTTGAGGTTTTACTTCTCATCGTACTACTTGAAACACGTGGGTGATATCAAAGTAAGTATTTATCATACTAATTTTGCCATTTGAGTACAGAAACAAGCAAATATTACTTTTTGAAACAAACTAAAAGGAATGTATTTTTGTTGTTTGCCTACTAACATTGTTCTAAGTACTTTTTATAATATTAATTATATCTACTTAGAGTTATTGTATGGTTTAATTTTTTAATAACTTACGGCCCACCTGATGATAAGCGGTTACCGTCGCTCATGAACCTCTGCAATGCAAGGTCTTTTATCTATCACCTACTTATACAGGATCTTCAGCATCGTTTAAATTCAATTTCATACTTTCTTTTACGTGTATCTAATTATCACGTAATTACTTAAAACTACCCCGATAAGATCATACAACCACCGCAAAACAATAAAACCAGTAAATTTCACTTCCAGGTAGCCAGCGGTAACAAGACTGTGGAATTCTGGGCACGACGCAACCTTAGGGACAGTCAGTACCTCTATTCAAGGCCCAGTCTACTCCGACTATACTACAATAATAACTTGCTTTACAAACTGAATGACATGTTGGATCACAGTGCGTTAATTGGCCTTAAATTAAAAACGTTAAGGCCTATGTTCGAAGATTGTTCAATGGCGGAAAAGTTTGCAGAAATAGTTGAAAATGATCTGCAGTTGTGGGAGATAAATGCCTGAAGAATTAAATAAGTGATAAACGTATCGATATGCTGGTATAATATTAGGATCACTTACACTATTACTAAACGGGTTCATTCCACGATTATTTTTAATTGAGCGGTCCCGATATTTCGGCACTGTTTCAAGCGCCATGATCACGGGAAGACTGAAGAACTGTGGAGTGTTAGACGGAAATAAAGCCAAAATATCTAGTTTTGAGGCGGCAGCCGATGCTGTCAGTGTGGTATGTCGAAATGTGAGTTCGAGTTCCAGTGGTACCGGCAAACGAACGAGAAAGAGGGTAGACAGATTTGCCTGCTCTTAAATGACCTACCCGCAGTTCTTCAGTCTTCCCGTGATCATGGCGCTTGAAACAGTGCCGAAATATCGGGATCGCTCAATTGAAAATAATCGTGGTAAGGACCCGTTTAGTAATAGTGTAAGTGATGTAGATAACCGCGAGTGTTTAAACAAATTTAATATTAGGATATTCCAAAAAATAAAGAATGTAATTTTGAAATTTTGTAAGGTAAATTATGTAATAATTTAAAATATATTAGTACTTATTAAGTAGAAAATATAAGAGATTATCCAATGAACTTGAAATTTCTTTGTTTTTTCCTTTGCCTTTATAATAATTTATAGCCGAAGATATTGTAGCGTATTTCCGGACCGTTTGTGAAATGACGTTACTGTGACGTTGTTTCCTCAAATCAAGATGGTGGCATTGGAACATTCGGCTAAAACTATTACTATTATTAACATTTATTAAAAACTAGCTGCCCCGCGCAACTTCGTCTGCGTCGCATAGGAGTTGTTCCCGGGGAATTTTCTAAAAGTACGCATCAGGACGCTTCATTAGAGCCTACACGATGAGGTTGCCTTGCTTATTGACGGAGTTCCTGTGGCCACCTTCCAGCTCCATCATCATACCTTGATCTAAGCTATCCTATCTATCAAGTTAGACCAGACTGCTCATGCTGCGCCAATTTAAATTAAAATCGGTTCAGTAGTTTAGGAGTCCATCGCGGACACGAGGATTATATATATTAGATTACTAGAACTTTAATATTAAGATTGTATTAGGTCTTGAAACTTTCTATTTAGTTTTGAGGACAATTAAAGAACTTACCACGTGAAATAAATAATGCTAAAAGACGAAATAAAACAAAATATGACATAAAAACTTACTTTATTATTATTACCTTTAACACAACTGCCATTTAAATTCTTCAATAGGCGATCAGATCGCTTATTTAGTTAAAAATTCGTTATAACTAACATTAAAACACTGAAAGCCTCATAAATGTAAACATTCATTAGACTAGACACTATTAATACTTTCATGCATTTTCAACGGGTTCCTACCACGATATTTAATTAATTGAGTTGTCTCGATATTTCAACGTTGTTGCAAACGTCATGATCACGAGAAGACTGGATACTGCGGGTCGATTTACGAGCAAACAAATCTGTCTACCCTCTTTCTCGTTCGCTTTTGGGTAGACTAAGTCTCACGTGATCATGAACGTCATGACAACGTTGAAATATCGAGACAACTCAATTAAATATCGTGGTAAGAACCCGTTGAAAATGCATGAAAGTATTATAGAAAACCGCGAGTGTCTGAATAAGTTTAGACACTATTAATTAAAATTATAATAATTTCTTAGCAAGATTAATATTTTGAGATAAAAAGTAGCTTGTTTAAAATACGACTCCTCTGTACCATTGCATGATATTATTAAATAGTTAAAACAAATATCAATGCAAAGGTAAAATACTAAAATACGATTTCTTTAAAGTCATTAAGAACACTATTTTTCTTACCTGCACAATAAAATATATTTTATACCCAATTTTTACGTACATTTTCGGAGCTTTGTAGTCAATGAGGTTGTGGCGACCAATAACAACACGCGAGATCCTGAATCGCGGTTACAACATTTACAGAAATCTTCGCATATATACGACATCTGAAATCTACTATAGTTGGCTTCGGCCTGACCACCATACACTACCTCGCCCGCAAGGAGATGTCCCTTTGGCCATAAGTCCACTGTACTCACAAGGTAGTCATTTGACGTTTAGTATTTTTTACCTTTGCAGTGATGAAATGACAAAAATTAAATGCAAAACTAAGATAGTATTAGATAAATTCTAATATATTTTAAGAGATCAACATTGATACATTTCTGTTGCTTTGTGACTGCGTTGTTTTTGTGCTGTTTTATATTATACAAAAATATGTCAAGTATCAAGCCATATAAATCTATTAATTTAGACAAATATTATTTAATTAATTATCTTAATATAGTAAAAATATAATTTATATAATACATTCATAATTTGGCCACATCGTCTTTTTTCACTTTAATTTCTTTTCTCTGCAATATATATACATAAGTGTAAAACATGATTTTAAATTCAGTAGTGTTGTTTGTGTTGATTTTGTGCAATGTTACAATATCAAATTTTTCAAGAAATTTATTTAGTACACTTAAAATAATTTTCATTTATTCGCATTAGGGGTGTGCGAATAATTCGAACTAACGAATTCTTCGAATTTCGAATCGAATAATTCGAATCTTAGGACATCGAAATAGGACAAGAATTTGTATTTTGTAGATAATATCTTTAATGGGCTAGATGTCTACAAAATAGTCGTAGTCAAATTCGATACTATTCGAAATTCGACGAATATTCGAAACTTTTCGAATTATTCCAAATTTTTCGAATATTCGTTGAATTCGAATAATTCGAAGATTCGAACGATGTTCGCACACCCTTGATTTGCATGCATTGTCAACGGGTTCTTACCCGATATTTAATGAATTGAGTGGTCTCGATATACGTTGATAATAATGCATGAAAGTAATATAGAATATCGCGAGTGTTTGAATAGGTTTATAATTTTCATTAAGTCTAATAATTGTCTTACAATATTTTAGAGACAAATCACTAGGTATTTCATAATAGTTTTGTCAGTCTTCTTTTTTACAACGTTCATAATCGAAAATCCGTTCTAAATCGCACTAGGTAAGCGTGGTGGGCTATGCCTGTTCTCTACTAAGACTTGAGCCCAGCAGTGGGCAGTAATGGGTTGTCACAGTGTTCTGTTAAATTAGGGATTTATCATCGTTTTTAGGAAGTTCCTTATCGCGCGTTATCGAAAGGGGGCTAGACGAAAATTCTTATGAAAAAGTTGTCACGACACTTTTTTTGTTTTAGATGATTATCGCTAGATGGTGCTGTGATCAAAATATTTTAACTTAAAAAGATAAAATTTTATTACAATGCCCTCACTAATTCATCGAAAGGAACTTCATTCCATCCCTTGACACCTCTCAAGTTTTTTTTAAGATATAATAACACTCATAAACTATTAATTATAAGCAATGATTTCAAGTCAAGTGAATTTTGGAGTTGAACACACTAAAAATACTAATAACAATGTCAATCTAAAACAATAAACAGCTTTAAAAACTTAAAAAAAATTGTAACATAACAATTTAGAACGAACCATACATACACATTCCTTAGATAAAAATTTGACACAACAATCAGAGAGGTCCTAAATTTGAAGTCTTACCTTAGCGTTGCCTTAGCGTCTTACCTTAGCGTTAAGAAGATTACCTTAGCGTTGCCAAATCACATATAAAAATGCCCCAAATATAAAACATTTAATTACAACAAACACCAATTTCAACCTTAAAAGATGTCTCTTCTTTGGGGCCTTAATAAATAGTGATAACTCTGATTTCTAAATTTCTAATACAAAATTGTGGTGCGGAATTTTAAATTAATAAATGCATTAGTTACAAAAAAAATATTTTTAATATTTCGTTAGTATTTTTGAAAGCGACTTATCGAAAAAGTATAAAATTCTACGTCCATACAATTATTAATACTATTTTAAATAATCACTTATAAGATACACATATGATCACTTTCAGATCCGAGCAACAGTAATGTTGCCATATTATTACGCCGATACGGATACTCAAAGTACCTTTTATCGTTATCGAGTGTTTTATTATGTTTGATTTCCACCTAATAATACTCAATAGATTGCGGAGTCGAATGGCCATATAAGCAAACGCTTACTGACCATATTGCTCTCACTCATAGGATTAACCAACCAATTATTGAGCAAGCCCATCGAGAGCATCTAAATGCATTCGAGGACCTTATATGCCCTGCAGGATGGGTAGTATATAAAGTACTAGCTTTTGCCCGCGACTTCGTTCGCGTGGACTTCAGGTTCGTCCCGTCTAGATTATTATCAAAAATTGTAGCCTATGTGTTATTCTGATGTATAAGCTATATTGTGGTAAAGTTTCATTCAAATCCATTCAGTAGTTTTTACGTGAAAGAGTAACAAACATCCATATATCCATACTTACAAACTTTCGCCTTTATAATGATTATGATTGAAAAACCGAGATATTTATGATAACTGTATAAATTAACCAATGATCAAGTTAACATACACGACTGTATAAGTCACAAAGAAGTTACTAAAGCTAACAAATGTTTATGTTACAGTTATGTTGTTGAATTGGAAAGGAAACCAGGGTGCACTAAAACCAGCCTGTGGTACAAAATGTTCTCAGAATGCCGAGAAGATGTGAACGACGAAGAGCGTGCACTTCAACAACAGACGAAAAATATTACCTGCAAGTTATGAGCAATCTGCGCGATGCAATCCGCTAGAAACGCCCGGATTTGTGGAAGAACAAAAATTGACTTTTGCACCACGATAACGCCCAAGCTCACACATCGTTGCTTGTTGCACTTTTTGGCCAAAAACAACATACTAATAATGATGCCGCAGTTACCGTATTCCCAGGATCTGGTTCCCTGTGGCTTATTCTTGTTCCCTAAACTGAAGAGGCCTATGAAAGGACGACGTTACGCTTCTCTTGACGAGATAAAGACGGCATCGAAGGAGGAGCTGAACAAGATAAAAAAAAATTTTTTGAAGTGCTTCGAAGATTGGAAAAACCCTTGGCACAAGTGTATAATATCTCATGGGGATTACTTTGAAGGGAACAAAATAGATATTCATGAATAAATAAATAATTTTTGAAAAAAAAAATCACAAAATTCGCGATACTTTTTGAACACAGTATGTCACAGATTACGTATCACAATTACCTACTTACATTAAAACACTTAACAATTCTGAATTTTTAACGCAACCTTCAAACCAGTTGAACTTAACATAAGGTAACCTGGGTACTAATATTAACGAGAGCACAATAATGCAACCCAGTGATACCGAGCGGCTTTCTGAGCTCAAAAGGTCACAGCAGTTTGATTCTCCCGCTTGGAGAGCCGTTAGTGTTAGAATATTATCAAATGTAATTTTATTTAATACATGTAGCGCCACCTATGATACATTGAGGTGTTGCTTTGTCTATTGTGTATTTAATCTATAACAATAAATGTAGTCTGTTTGAAACCGCCAACCAACGTCTTTTATTAGGTTATGGGCTACTCAGATTTTGCAAAGAAAATTAAAGTTATTGCGTTTCTAGAAGAGTTATTGTTAGTTTGTTAGTTTATTTCACGCGTGTGATATCAATCAAGATGAATTCAAGTCTTATTGCGAGTGTGCCAAAGCTCAAGGGTCGTGATAATTATGATGACTGGGCGTTCGCCGTACAAAACTTGCTAGTCCTTGAGGACACGGACAAGTACCTCAAGCAAGAAGCAGCGGCGACAGATGCAGCACAGACAGTAGCAGATGCAAGAGCACGCGCAAAATTGATCCTGACTATTGATACATACTGACTATTGAGACGAAGACAACAAAGGAATTATGGTCTAAACTCAAAGCTCTATTTGATGACGCTGGATTTTCAAGAAGAATAACTTTGTTACGTCATTTAATCTCCATCAGGCTAGAAACATGTGAAAATATGACCAGTTACGTTACGCAGATTGTGGAAACTTCGCAACGATTAAGTGGTACTGGATTCATTATTAATGATGATTGGGTTGGATCATTGTTATTAGCTGGTTTACCAGATAAGTTTATGCCAATGATCATGGCAATAGAGCATTCCGGGATTCAGATCACGGCAGATTCCATAAAAACAAAATTGTTAGATATGGAAAATGGCGGCTGTGTTGAAGTAAACGGTAATGATAACTCAGCATTTATTGCTCGCAGTTGGCAGAAAAAAAAACTTGGTAAAGTTGGCAGCAATAGCAAACATGGCGGCCCGACTCCGAATATCTATGCACAGAATACGCCAATGTCAAACTCAAATGACAGAAATAACAAAACAATAACATGCTACAAATGCAAACAGTCTGGACATTTTTTGTCTCAATGTCCACTTAGAAACGAAAAAGCAGAAAGAAAAAAGCAAACAAATGCATTCAGTGTTGTTTTTCTGAGCGGTAACTTTAATAAATGTGACTGGTATGTTGACTCTGGAGCCAGTACACATATGACTGCAAACGAAAGTTGGTTGACAAATAGGACGGATTCGTCAAGCTTACCAGAAATCACAGTAGCAAACAACATGACAGTGCCTGTATTATGTGCCGGCGACGTAGATGTTACGACGAGTTTCGGTTACGAGGTTACAGTGAAGAATGTGTTGTGCGTACCCACTCTTGCGACTAACCTGCTTTCAGTCAGTGAATTGATAAGAAAAGGAAATAATGTTGTGTTTGAACCCAACCGATGCCTCATAAAAAACAGATCAGGTAATTTAGTTGCGGAAGCTGAACTTGTGAATAATGTATACAAGTTAATCTTGAAAAATGAGACTTGTTTGTTATCATCATCAACAGTAGATGGACAAACATGGCATAGACGGCTTGGACATTTAAACAGCACAGATATGAACAAGATGAAGCAAGGTTTAGTTAATGGAATGGATTACTCAGACAAATATGTGACAAGCAAGTCTAGCTGTCAAATTTGCTGTGAAGGCAAACAGTCAAGATTACCGTTTTCAACAGGTACACGAGCTACTGAAATCTTGCAGATTGTACACTCAGACATCTGTGGACCAATGGAGTGTAAATCCATTGGTGGTGCAAGATATTTTTTATTGTTTATCGATGACTTCACCAAAATGACTTTTATTTATTTCTTAAAACATAAAAGTGAAACACTACCATATTTCAAAGAGTTCAAGGCAATGGTGGAGAACCATCAAAAAAGAAAGATAAAAATTTTGCGAACAGATAACGGATGTGAGTATTGCAGCAATGATTTTAGCGATTTTTTGAAACATGAAGGTGTAATACATCAAAGATCAAATCCATAAACACCAGAGCAGAATGGAGTCAGTGAGAGAAGCAACCGCACTGTTTTGGAGCGTGCTAGGTGCTTACTGTTTGAAGCAGATTTAGATAAAAAATTTTGGGCTGAAGCTGCAAATACCGCAGTATATCTCAAAAATAGATCTACAGCTTCAGGTATTGAAAAGACTCCGTATGAGATGTGGTCTGGTAAAAAACCAGATTTGCAACATCTACGTGTGTTTGGAAGTCCAGTGATGGTGCACATACCAAAAGAAAAAAGAGCTAAGTGGGACAGAAAATCAAGAAAACATATACTTGTTGGTTACAGTGATAATATTAAAGGTTACAGAATATATGACTTTGAATCTTGGGAGAGCAAGAAACAAAGAACTGTTGCTCTTAGTAGTTGTGGAATATATGGCTTTGTCAGAAGCATGTCGAGAAGCAATATATTTACAGAAGTTAGAGTTTGAAATAATTGGCTGTTATAGTAAAATTGTTATTTACAATGACAGTCAGAGTGCATTAAAGTTAGCAAATAATGATCAGTCACATAAACGGTCCAAACATATTGATGTCAGGTATCACTTCATTAGAGAAGTTCTAAGAAATGATATACATAGTTGAAGCTAGATATTTATCAACTGCTAACATGCCTGCTGACTTGCTAACCAAGGGTCTGCCAGCTATTAAACATTATAAATTCATAAGAGATTTTGAAATTGTTAATTTAGAATAGCCAAGGCAATACTATATACTGTATTCGATATTGTATATTGAGTTTAAAAGGTAATTTTTTATTTGTAGCTTGTTATCTCTCCACTGCATGTAATACTTTGAAATATTGTTATTTGATAAAGTGGGGGTGTTAGAATATTATCAAATGTAATTTTATTTAATACATGTAGCGCCACCTATGATACATTGAGGTGTTGCTTTGTCTATTGTGTATTTAATCTATAACAATAAATGTAGTCTGTTTGAAACCGCCAACCAACGT
Source organism: Trilocha varians (assembly GCA_030269945.2). Classification (NCBI taxonomy): domain Eukaryota; kingdom Metazoa; phylum Arthropoda; class Insecta; order Lepidoptera; family Bombycidae; genus Trilocha; species Trilocha varians. Next base: position 3,454,129 of record AP028266.1, read on the forward strand.
CTTTTATTAGTTAGGTATAAAAAACCCCTACAAGAGCCTGAGCTTGGCTTACCTTAGCTTTACAGGTTTAAAAGTAAATGATGAGCTATGCCATTTTAACAAAAATAAGGACTATTGGCATTAACCGAGCTCCTTTTAGCTGGAGTCTCCAACAGAATCCTTGAGCAGAGAGAATTATTAAAAACTGGACTTCAAACATTAGTTGATTAAGCTGCCCGCAGCCGAGAGTCCTTAAACCCGGAGTCTCTTTTCCATAAAATTTACGAAACATTTGGTCCAGGGTCATCAACCCAAAACAATTTTGAAACCACCATGCAGATTATTTGTGGTAAAAGGTCTGAATGTATAGAAGTAAGACGTGATCGCATCTTAAAAGAGGTTAATAATCCAAACCTTCGAGCAACCCTACAAAACGTCCCACCAAGTGCAGAACACCTGTTCAGCAGAGAGGCCTTGCAACCAATTATACAATCACTAGGTGGGACACAGGTGTGGCTCAATACCCCAACTTATTTAAAAGAGAGAAATGTTCCTGACGTTCAGATTGGATGTATGATAAACAATCACCTCCGATTCAGAAAATAATGGTGGCAAACAGTGAAGCAGTGTCTGTGCAAAGTATGGATAAAGTAAATATTCAGATCAAGTTAAAGAAACATGACTGTCAAATCCAGGTTAGAAAAGTTTTATTTATTCCTGAATTGTGTGCAAACCTGTTGTCGGTCAGTCAGTTAACAAAAAGTGGCTGTAAGGTAGAATTCACTGACACTGGATGTAACATTTACAATGTCAATAAAGATTTAGTAGCAACGGCGATATTATCCAATAACATGTACAAACTCAATACTGTTACCGGTAATGCATATGCTGTGATGAATGACAGTAAGTCAGATTTAACTACATGGCATAAGAAATTTAAATATGGCTGATGTAAAGAGGTTAGAATTGTGTGCAGAGGGTATTTCTATAAGTAACAAAGAAATGAATACTGTTTGTATACCATGTTGTGAAGCAAAACAAACACGGTTACCGTTTCCGAATTCTGGTTCTAGAGCAAATGCATTACTAGAAGTAATTCATACAGATCTGTGGTCCGATGGAGACTCTGTCCGCTGGTGGTGGAAAGTATTTCATAACTTTCATAAATGATTACTCTCTCAAAGTATTTGTTTACTTTCTAAAGAATAAAATTGATAATAAATCGGTGTTTGAGAAATTTAAAGTTGAAGTAGAAAATTAAAGAAAATTAAAATTTTAAGAAGCGACAATGGTAATGGTAACAGTACTGTAATAAAGAATTATCTGATTTTCTAGCAGCTTCTGGCATCAAACATCAAACCACCACTCCATACACACCAGAGCAGAATGGAGTCAGTGAGAGAAGCAACCGCACTGTTGTGGAGCGTGCTAGGTGCTTACTGTTTGAAGCAGATTTAGATAAAAAAATTTGGGCTGAAGCTGCAAATACCGCAGTATATCTCAAAAATAGATCTACAGCTTCAGGTATTGAAAAGACTCCATATGAGATGTGGTCTGGTAGAAAACCAGATTTGCAACATCTACGTGTGTTTGGAAGTCCAGTGATGGTGCACACGCCAAAAGAAAAAAGAGCTAAGTGGGACAGAAAATCAAGAAAACGTATACTTGTTGGTTACAGCGATAATGTTAAAGGTTACAGAATATATGACCCGATAAAGAATAAAGTCACCACAAGTAGGGACGTTATAATACAAGAAAAACCTGAGCATATAGAGACTGTAACTGAAAGCACAGATTCAGTGGGGAAGTTTATAGAGGAATCTGTGAAACTTGAACCCCTGAACAATTCCTCAGAATCTGATTATTTGGATGTGGAAGAAGAAAATTTAGAGCCAGATGCTTGTGGAGAAAACCTGAACACGGAACAGATTATTTCAGCTCCACAGAGTACAGACGAAGCTTCAGATGCACCGCATACAGGTTCTACTACACCAGTTCCTGAAGTAACACAGAAGCGTCAGAGGAGAAAGCCAGATAGATATGGTATTGTCAACATGTGCGCTACAGCTATGGCAGAAGATGAACTGACATATTCAGAGGCCATCAGTGGGCCAGAGCGACTGATGTGGTCGCAGGCCATGGCAGAGGAGCTGCAGTCATTCGAAGACAATCAAGCATGGGAAGTTGTCGATACTCCCAGCAACGCGAGTACAGTGCAGTGTAAGTGGGTGTATAAAAAAAGTTTGACTCAGACAATAAAGTGACATATCGTGCACGGCTTGTAGCCAAAGGTTTTACCCAGAAGGCTGGCATTGATTACCAAGAAACCTTCAGTCCAGTGATTAGACATTCAACCCTGCGTTTGTTATTTGCCATAAGTGTCCAGTTAGGCATGGACATCACTCATTTAGATGTGAACAGCTTTCCTTAATGGTCATCTAAAAGAAACCATATTTATGTATTTACCTGAAGGTTTTCCCATAAATAATTCAAACAAAGTTTTAAAATTAAGAAAGGCTGTTTATGGATTAAAGCAATCATCTCTAGCATGGTATAAAAGGGTTGAGGAAATACTATGTAAATCAGGATTTAGAAAATGTAAATGAGAACCTAAGCAAGGAAAGGAAAAACTAAGAAAGATCTGGAAAAATCGCAACATAACCAAAGCAACTAAGACCATGCTCGTAAGAACTCTCATCTTTCCCATCTTTTTGTATGCGGCTGAGACTTGGACACTAAGGATAGCTGACAAAAAAAAGATAGACGCTTTAGAGATGTGGTGCTGGAGAAGAATGCTTAGCGTGTCATGGAATGAATTCCGTACTAATGCTTCCATCCTCAAAGAACTCGGCATCGAACAACGTCTATCCAGCATAGTGCAAAGTCGCATCCATGGTTTCTTTGGACATATTTCTCGCCGAGATGATTCCATCGAGAGGCTCGTGGTCCAGGGAAGAGTTGAGGGGGTTCGAGCTCGTGGAAGATCACCTATGAGGTGGACTAATGAGATCAAGTCCACATTGGGAGCCCCATTGCACCAGTGTACCAGAACCGCAACCGATCGGGGAAAGTGGCGGGACACCGTGAGACGCGTGATAGTTGCGAGCAAGATAAAATCCTCATAATAACCACGACCGCTCTGACAAGAGTGTACCGACAGAGAAGAAGAAGAAAATTAGAACCTTGTGTATTTGTTAAAAATCATAGTGATAATAAGAAAACCATAGTTGGACTGTATGTCGATGATTTTCTAGTATATTCAAATTGTAAGTTTGAATCTGATAATTTAATAGAGATTTTGAGTCAGAAATTTAAAGTAAAGAATTTAGGTCAAGTGAGACATTATTTGGGCATGAGAGTTAACATTAACAAAAGCACCAATGTAATTACTTTAGACCAGGAACAATATGTTAATCAGTTACTTAAAAAAATTGATATGTCAGAATGTCATGCAGTAGAAACTCCAATAGAATGTAAATTGAATGTTGATAAGTCTAATGTATGTGAACAAAAGCTACCTTATCAAAAATTATTAGGAAGTTTAATGTACTTAGCTGTCCTAACTCGTCCTGATATTGCCTATTCAGTCAGTTATTTAAGCCAGTTTAACAACTGTTATTCTTATATACACTGGAATTATGCAAAAAGAATTCTGAAATATTTGTCACAGACTAAGACCTATTGCCTAAAATATTCCAAAGAAAGTGCAGAGCTTGTAGGTTTTGTGGATGCTGATTGGGCAAGTGATGCCACTGACCGACGCTCTTATACTGGTTTCTGTTTTACTAAATCAGGTGCTGTCATATCTTGGGAGAGCAAGAAACAAAGAACTGTGGCTCTTAGTAGTTGTGAAGCTGAATATATGGCTTTGTCAGAAGCATGTCGAGAAGCAATATTTACAGAAGTTAGAGTTTGAAATAATTGGTTGTTATAGTAAAATTGTTATTTACAATGACAGTCAGAGTGCATTAAAGTTAGCAAATAATGATCAGTCACATAAACTGTCCAAACATATTGATGTCAGGTATCAATTCATTAGAGAAGTTCTAAGAAATGATATAGTTGAAGCTAGATATTTGTCAACTGCTAACATGCCTGCTGACTTGCTAACCAAGGGTCTGCCAGCTATTAAACATTATAAATTCATAACAGATTTTGGAATTGTTAATTTAGAATAGCCAAGGCAATACTATATACTGTATTCGATATTGTATATTGAGTTTAAAAGGTAATTTTTTATTTGTAGCTTGTGATCTCTCCACTGCATGTAATACTTTGAAATATTGTTATTTGATAAAGTGGGGGTGTTAGAATATTATCAAATGTAATTTTATTTAATACATGTAGCGCCATCTATGATACATTGAGGTGTTGCTTTGTCTATTGTGTATCTAATCTATAACAATAAATGTAGTCTGTTTGAAACCGCCAACTAACGTCTTTTATTAGTTAGGTATAAAAAACCCCTACAAGAGCCTGAGCTTGGCTTACCTTAGCTTTACAAGTTTAAAAGTAAATGATGAGCTATGCCATTTTAACAAAAATAAGGACTATTGGCATCAACCGAGCTCCTTTTAGCTGGACTCTCCAACAGAATCCTTGAGCAGAGAGAATTATTAAAAACAGGACTTCAAACATTAGTTGATTAGGCTGCCCACAGCCGGAGTCTCTTTTCCATAAAATTTACGAAACATTTAGTCCAGGGCCATCAACCCAAAACAATTTTGAAACCACCATGCAGATTATTTGTGGAAAAGGTCTGAATGTACAGAAGTAAGACGTGATCGCATCTTAAAAGAGGTTAATAATCCAAACCTTCGAGCAACCCTTCAAAACGTCCCACCAAGTGCAGAACAACTGTTGTTGAACGCACCCCAATAATAATACAAAGCCAAAAGGAAAGGGCCCCCGTTGTTATAATTGTAACAAATCTGGACATTTCAAAAATCAGTGCACATTGCAAAAAACTAATCAAAAAAAATTTTTCAGCAATTTTTTCAGCTTACAGCTCGTTGAATAAGGATGACTGGTATATTGACTCAGGCGCTACAATGCACATGACAAGACGTTCAGATTGGATGTATGATAAACAATCACCTCCGATTCAGAAAATAATGGTGGCAAACAGTGAAGCAGTGTCTGTGCAAAGTATGGGTAAAGTAAATATTCAGACCAAGTTAAAGAAACATGACTGCCAAATCCAGTTTAGAAAAGTTTTATTTATTCCTGAATTGAGTGCAAACCTGTTGTCGGTCAGTCAGTTAAAAAAGTGGTTGTAAGGTAGAATTCACTGACACTGGATGTAACATTTACAATGTCAATAAAGATTTAGTAGCAACGGCGAGATTAACCAATAACATGTACAAACTCAATACTGTTACCGGTAATGCATATTGTTGTGAATTATCGAGACAATGAAGCAGCAAAACAAATTAGTTCCCACGAAAGATCAGAGGCGGCTTTTCTATTGTTGCAAATGGTCAAAGCAATAAAAAACCAGCAAACAAGTCATAACAGGACAAACTAACGTCTCGAATTTTCTAAAGCTTCCTGACTCGGAATATAAATATCGGAGCGGTCCCTCGAGAAGGCAGTCTGTCATCGAGTACAGTGAGATCAACAACGAGCAATTAGTGCTAAGTAACTGTGTGTTGCTATTAGTTTGTAAGTACACTGTGTGTGTAATTGCAATAAAGCGAGTTAAAATTGAGAGTGCATTGTTTGTCTTTATCCCGACCTCTAGCCCGTAACAATATGCTGTGATGACAGTAAGTCAGATTTAACTACATGGCATAAGAGAATGGGGCATTTCAATATGGCTGATGTTAAGAGGTTAGAATTGTGTGCAGAGTGTATTTCTATAAGTAACAAAGAAATGAATACTGTTTGTTTACCATGTTGTGAAGCAAAACAAACACGGTTACCGTTTCCGAATTCTGGTTCTAGAGCAAATGCATTACTAGAAGTAATTCATCTGTGGTTCGATGGAGACTGTCCGCTGGTGGTGGAAAGTATTCCATAACTTTCATAGATGATTACTCTCGCAAAGTATTTGCTTACTTTTTAAAGAATAAAATTGATATTAAATCGGTGTTTGAGAAATTTAAAGTTGAAGTAGAAAATAAAGAAAATTAAAATTTTAAGAAGCGACAATGGTAAAGAGTACTGTAATAAAGAATTATCTGATTTTCTAGCAGCTTCTGGCATCAAACCAGCACTCCATATACACCAGAGCAAAATGGATTAGCGGAGAATGAACAGAACGCTGTGTGGAGCGTGCTAAGTGCATGCTATTTGAATCAAAGCTGCAAAAATCTTTCTGGGCTGAGGCTATAGCTACTGCAGTCTATCTCATCAACAGTATCCCATCACGAGTTCTGGCTGAGGTAACACCATACGAAAAATGGACTGGATATTTGATACCAAAGCCATGGTACATGTTTCTAAACAAAATCGTTTAAAATGGGATCGTAAATCAAGTGAACTAGTGTTCATAGGCTACTGTGAGAACACAAAGGGATATAGGTTCTTTGGAAATTCTTAGGAAAGTTGTGATTGGTAGAGATGTAACATTTATTGAAAAATGTGATGACATTGAAAATATCACTCAGAAAATATCTTGTAGTATATGTATTTAACTGATATATATGTTTGCTGTACCTATATATATAGTTATTAGCTAAATAAAACTCTACTATTCTGCATACCCTGACCCGGAAGAGTTGCAGACATTCGCACTCACAGAGGAGTAATTAAAACACAATCTGCCACTTCCAATCAAACATTGAAGATTCGCCAAACGGGAAGTTTGTTTCTGAAAGCATCAATTACAACTTCCAGGCAACCGTTTTCGAAAAGGACCGCCATGATACTTTAATGATTACTTTTGTGGCGAGCTGCACCTACACAAAATGTTATTAACTTTCAGCTCACGAACTTGACGCCGGAAGGCTGCGCCTGCACACCGAGCGAATTGTATACAAACTTGTCGAAATAAACAGTGAATAAAATATATTCACAAATTGGTGACCCCGACGTGATTTAACCATCACAAACACACAATGTCGTCAGTGTTGTGTATTTGACAATAAGTACTGGCAACATTAAGGAAGAGCATAAATATATTGCATCTGTAGCAAATCTTGGTAAATTTTCTCCATTAAACCGCATTATAAAAACCTACAACGAAATCAATTCTGACAGCATTGACATCTTTCATGATTCACCTAACGAATTTAAACAAAATTTGATAAAATTGCTGAAATAAGCTTTTTTTATTTTTACTTTTTTTTTTATTTAAGTTTTAGAAATTTTTTTTTTGTTACTTTGATTTAATACTAATATAATTTTATGAAAGCTGTATGCACCTCTTTTTCACATTCCACTCGGGCCAAGAGAAAACTATGTATTTTTAGTTTAAGTATAGTTAAGTGAGAATGTAGTTGGTGCCTCTGATATAAATAAATAAATAAGTTATCTATGGTGTGTTCACTCGTAGTTAGAAAAACGTGTGTTATGAAACGTAAAATAAAACAAAATATAAAATCAAAAGTAATCGTGGTATTATTACAATCCAAAACACAATATTGGCGACGAGGATGTTTGGAAATATAGAAATCTACACTGGGGATCAAGATTTCGAAAACTATGTTGAACGCATGGAACAATTTTTCATTGTTAACTATGTGGCAGAGGAAAAAAAAGTGGCCATGCTCATAACGTTAACCCTTTCACGACCAAGGGAAATATTTTTCCCTTCTACGAAAATCGTTATTATTATTGAATAATATTTTTTTTTAATGAATGTCAAACGTTACGTTTATGTACGTTGTGTTAAAATGTTTCATATGAAATTTGTACACCCTACTATGTCTTTCTAGTGATATCTCTTACTTTACAGAATAACTTAAATGTGTAGTATTAGTCTCAGCCATCTTATGGTCCTGAAAGGTTTAATAGGCTCACAATCGTACAACGTGTTAAAAAATTTAATATCGCCGGACAAGCCGAGCACAAAAATTATGAACTGGTATCGGTGCTAAAAACACACTTCATAACCAAGAAATCGGCGATAGCCGGGAGGTATGATTTTTTTCAAGTACACACAAGAACATGGACAAAGCATCAACGATTACGTTGTGGAAATAAAAAAGAAGGCCGCTGAATGTCAATTCGGAAAATTTCTAAATGAAGCCTTACGTGACCGTTTTGTATGTGGCATTACAAACGAGCAACTTATAAAGAGATTGAGAGAGACACTATCTTTCGAACAGGCGGTAAAAGTTGCAATAGCATTCGAAAATGCAGAGAAGGAAACACGTAATACCCAGCCATCAGGAGCCATGTATGAGATTAAAAAAGTATTTATTTATTAAATTTTATGCACATAAATAGTACAATGGCGGACGTAATGCCTAAGGCATTCTCTACCAGTCAACCAAAGGTGGTAGAGAAAACTATGGTAGGTGCTCAATTAGTATAAAAATATATATAATATATAAGATAATAAATAAAATTTCCATACATAAAATACTATACTACACAATAAACCTATACATAATTACATAAATACTACAATAATACAGAGTATTTGTCCACAAATACATACGAATATAATAAAGATCTATTGAGAAGATAAGCCTGCCAGTTCCTTGAAGATATGATTTCGAACTTTCACCTTTACAAAACCAAGAAAAGAAATCTTTTTCACATTTAGATTTAAAGGTACAAGCCGGCCGGATTTGAACGCGCGACCTCCCGTTCGGAAGGACGCGCTTCGACCACTCGGCCACCACGATTTCAAATTTTCTGTATACCCTGACTTAAATTTACATGCACGCCACTGTTAGTAGGGATGATATTATTAGGTGGAAACATCAAACATATTACAAGAAAACACGCCGATAATCGATAGCATCGGCGTTTTATATACGTCAGTGTATCTCATAAGTACTTGTTACTTGTGTGCTCGCGAACTGATTGCGACCTACCCGCTTACCGTTTATAAGCAACATCACCGGATTGTTGACACGAATCGATTTGAACTCGTATTTCTGAAACAAATTGTTAATTATAATAGGTAAATAATGATTAGTGAGAATATTTAAACGATGTTTTAGTTGTAAAGTTAATAGTTAACCACTCAACTGGGAACGTCACTATTCGCTAGATCGCAAACTGGGGACTTCGTTCGGAATCATTACCGTATTTGAGCCACGTTTTAAAAACATTTTATCACAATAAATTTTAATTTAGATTTTTAATTAAACCTGTAATTTTTGTAAATCTTTATTATTAAACGACGCTGTATTGCATTTCCAGCGAAAATATATTATCTCCGTAAAATATGAGATGATTAAAAAACGTAAACAAAACAAATTTTAGAACTGTGCTCAATGTGGGCTCCTGCCACAGACTTGGCAAAAGAAACAAACCAATTTGGTTGCCGATCCCAGTTGAGTGGTTAAGTCAATATATCGCGGTAATTGGCTCCTTACACCGAATAAGTAGGTTATGGGATATTACGATAATGTTTCATTCGTCCTTTAGATGCCGTTGTACACTTTAAATAGTTGTATTGAAAACATGATGTCCTGTCATCGATTTGACGGTTAATGTTAAGTAAAAAAAATAACAGTCCATTTTCTCTGTGGTTTTCAATAAAGAAACCAGATAAGCTAACTTGTGGTTTAAATATGCGCTTTCCATCCGATGGTTCCAACCGGCAGCTTGTATTTTCAATACCACTGACTAAAAGCTATTTGGAAAAGTCCTTCAAACAGTATCAAAGACAAATATAGGATGGGCAATCTAACGTTTGCATTTTGAACTACTGTTTATTTAGAGAATGACAGCTCAAATGTCATTCAATTTGTGTTCATAATTTAGTTAAAGGTTTGACATTTACGAAATGAGACGCTATACGCTTGAACAAAATTGGGAAATATTGAAAAGTTACTTCCAAAGTGGTGAGCCTTCAGTCCAAACTGTAAGAAATGTGTGCTGACACACACAGATGAGAGATGAAGACAGAGTGTCAGATGAAGCCCATTTTCACCTCGGAGGCTATGTCAATAAGCAAAATTGTCGCATCTGGGGGTCGGAAAATCCACACGTCACCATTGAGAAACCAATGCACCCATAAAGAGTTACGGTTTGGTGTGGGTTTTGGATCCGGCGGCATCATTCGAAAATGAGCAAGGAGCCGCCGTTACGGTCAATGGCGAGCGTTACCGTGCCATGCGAACACGAATTTTTGTTTCCAAAAGTTGTAGACTATGGCATGGACGACATTTGGTTTCAACAGGATGGCGCAACATGCCACACAGCCAACATGACACTCGAACTTTTGAAAAATGCAAACTTTATATGGATGGAACTTTATATGAAATCAGACATAGTTTAACATAAGGGGTGGACCCTTATGTTGTGCTATGCCTGATTTACTTAAGAGACCTAATCCCAACATTGACATTACTACAATAAATAAAATAAATAGACACTCACAGCTAATTCCGAGTCATGTTTGTGCGTAGCCAGGACCGGTTCAGGTATAGTGACACAGTCCCCGATGATGGCTCCACGACCTGAAGCCCAGTTGTACACAGTCACCGAGGCACACTGCATGCTTTCATCGACTATTGCGAATGTACTGAAAGATAATAAATATTATAGAGCTAGAAAGATAAAGTGTTAGGTTATGTTACAGGAGATAAAGCATTAAATTTTGGTCGAAATTGTTTGGTTTCATGGGTATATTTTCTTATGATGGATCAGAAATGGATAAAGATATTAGAGGCAATATCATTAAGATACCGATTATGTGAAATTAAGATTGAAATTGAATTTTCTTACTTAATTTAATTTGAGAGGTTCTATTAGCATGTTGTATGAATAAAAAGCAATGTATGCAATGTCCAGATTCTAAGAAAACAGACATTTTAAATTAGAACAGTTAGAAAAAGAAAACTAAATAAAAAACTGGTTGTGAGATGACAATCGATACTGTGTGGTGTGTCGAAATGCGAGTTCAAGTTCCAGTGGTACCGGCAAACAAACAAGAGGGTAGACTTGTCTGCTCTTAAGCAATCTACCCGCAGTACTGAATCTTCCTGTGATGATGACGCTTGGAACTGTGTTGAAATATCAGGATCGCTTATTTATGGTAATTGAGTCTGTCTGTCTGTCTGTACAACCCATTACTGCCCACTGCTGGGCTCAGGTCTCCTCAGAAGAGGGATTAGGCATAGTCCACCACGCTTGCCCAATGCGGATTGAGGACTTCACATATCTTCAAAGGATTTTTAGAATCCTTTTCCGACATGCAGGTTTCCTCACGATGTTTTCCTTCACCGTTTTAAGCCAGTGGTGTTGTGAATTGCATATAAATCTTTTTCACATTTAGATTTAGAGGTACAAGCTGGCCGGTTTTGAACCCGCGACCTCCCGTTCGGAAGGTAATTGAGTAAGTGAAATAAATAAATACATTATACTCACAAAGGCACAGTATTTTCATTGTGTATGGATCCGATGACCCTTCCTAATATAACTTTTCCTTCATTGACTCCATCGTGAAGTTGTTCTATCCTAGACAGTTCTAAGGTCACATTGCGACGGTTACCAAACGTGTGTAAAGCTGCAGGTGAGTACGCTCCTAGCATTTTGACATCTATTGACTGAAACATAAAGGACATTTTGCTGTGAATTATTTATATGATACTTGTGTTTTTTATACTCTAAATGAATGTTTTGTTTAGATATTCTTTGGATCTTCTAAAGCGATTCTGGAAGTTCTTGCACTTATAGAAACCTGTGACATGGTCTTTAGAATAATTGTAAAAGTGAAAGTAGTTAATAATTTCCTCCCTTTTAGACTCAGACTGAGTTGCGCGGTTTAGAAATTTCATTTCATGATAATTTAGTTTTCCTTTAAAACAGGATAAATAGAACCATACAATATGAGTCAGTTTAAATTTGAAAATTAAAATAAGAAGCTGTTATTCAAACAATCTCCTTTTGGCAATAAGAGTCAAAAAAATTATGATAATTGTGAGAAACTAGAGGTTATAATTAGAATTACCTGCACCATTTGCGTAAGTTTCTTTACTTTAATTTTTCCTTTTGTTCGTACTAATTCATTAGTATCATTTAAGTATTGTTTTAGTTTCCTAAGTTCCTGTTGCGGTGGTTCCCAAGGAGGGTCCAAACGACAAGCGTATTCAAAATTTTCTAATGCTTCATCGTATACTTCTTCGTATTTTAATGCCTGTAAAAGAAACATCAATTATGAAAAGTTATAATTAAACATCTTAAGAGATATTTGCTTTTTTTTTTAGTTGGAGGAAATCATTGGGGTATGTGGGAGTTGAACCGCACTAAAACCTCCAACCGCTCACACTCGGTGTCCGAACCTCGGCTAAGGCCAGAACCCAGCACGGGGTTCCGTCACACGGGGTTATGAGGGACGGCGCGACGGCACGGCACTCTTTCCCGTCGCGCCGTAAGAGATGTTTGTAAGATTTTTACGATGAGGTCTTTCGGTTAGCAGACATTTCTTAAACTAGTTTTAAAGTTAAAAATAATTATATCCAGCACTATATCAATTGCAATTATTAGTGAAACAAATGCATTTTGAACATACAAAGTACGATAATTTCTTAATGCTATCTATTTCGTTTGTCTAAAAATATCTTCAACCATCTTTATCCAGTCTAAGAATCAAAAAAATTTACTTCTAAATCAACTCACAATAGCTTTATTATAGTACAAATCGGGTTGTCCTTTCGCGACAGGATCAGTCCAAGCCTGCCTATACGCCGTCATACATAACTTCAGAACCGCCGGATCTTGCGACACAGTGAAGAATTGGCACAAATAAGCGTTACCGAGCACAGTCCACGATATACCGTCCTTCGTGTCTTGAGCTACAGCTTCTTTAGCTAGTTCCACGCTGCTGTTGATAGCGTTGGTGGATTCTGGACGTTTTCTGTCGCCGCTCTCTTGTCGTAGGATTATGGAGAGACAACGAAGCGAGAGACGGTTTCGTTCCTGAAAATTGTAAGAGCTCTTTTTAAGAGACAACTTTACTGGATTTTGAGTTTAGAGAACCTAGTAATTAAAACGACTCAAAGAAGATGCAGTAAACTTATCTGTAAAAAACTTATTTGATGATTTGATTAATTTGTCCAAAAACTGACATGCACAACATCCCTATTTCAAACTAATATGATCAATCATCATGCAACTTATAGTATCAGTGTCTATGACACAAATTAAAAGGCAATGTTATATCCAAAATATTTTTTTTTTACCAGAACTTCCAATTCGCTTACTAAAGCCTTTTTTTTGATAGATAAACGAGCCTACGGCCCACCTGATGGTAAGCTGTCACCGTCGCTAATGAACCTCTGCAATGCCAGGGCAATGAGGGGCTGTTATCTATCGCCTACCCATACAGGAATTTCTTAAACCTCGTTTAAAGAGGGACATGTCATAGCGCTCCAGGAACACCGCGGATGGGGATTCCATTCCAAATCGACCCTCTTAACAATAACTAAAAATCACATTAAGTTAAATCAACTTCACTGTACTCACATGTTTCAAAGCAGCCTCAAAGCTAGCCTTCGCCTCTTTAACATTCATATTCTTCCAATAACATTCTCCTAATTCGTTCCACGCGTCCACCATACGAGGATTCCACTTCACAGCCTTGCTGAGACACTGGGTGGCTCTTGCATCGTATGTAGGACTAACATTGTAACATCGGCCCTTGAGGTACAGGAATTGAGACCGTAACGAGGATGGTATTTGAGAATCTGTTTGAATTTTATACTGTTTTTATTTTATTAACATAAACTAGGGTTAACTGTAATATTCTTTATTTTTTTGTGTTATTCTATAGTATTAGGTATAAGGCACTTTGATATTGTAGGAAAAAATGTAGACTATTTTTTTTTACACATTCAATAGAATTATAAACTTTCACAATTAAAGCTTATATCCACTCAATTGGGATCGGTAACAAAATTGGTTTGTTTACTTTTGCCAAGTCTGTGACAGGAACCAAAATTGAGCACAGTTCAAAAACTTGTTTTGTTTTTTAATCTTCTCAAATTTTACGGGGAAACTATATTTTCGCTGAAAATGCGTCTTTAAATAATAAAGATTAACAAAAATATTAAGTTTAATTAAAAATCGAAATTAAAATTTATTGGAAAAACATGTTTTTAAAAAGAGGCTCAAACAGGGTAGTGAATCCGAGTCCTCAAGTCCAAGTCCCCAGTTTTGCCATCTAACGAAAATTGACGTTCCCAGTTGAGTGGTTATATGATAAATCTTCTTCCATTAACTATGTTGTGAGAGCTACCACATTTATTTTCTTACACAAATATTCTTTGATATTACACAGTGAAAATAATCACAACTGCAATAAATACCACTAATTTACTATTTACAATTATTATGTATAAAACTGCTACTTATTTATTATTAGAGGCATGCAACCAATCAGAACCATAACCCACTCATATAAAGTCTAGCTATGACCTGTCACCGTTAATACATGCATAACATATCAATTAGATTGTCTGAATAGTATTTAATTTACAAGCTTTATATTAACTTGCACTGGATGCAACTATGTAAGTTTGGAATCTTGAAGGCTAAACTTGACAAAATGCACACAGATTTATAATGCGCGATGATGTAATTTTTTTTTTTTTTTTTTTTTTTTTTTTTTTTTTTTTTTTTTTTTTTTTTTTTTTTTTTAATATCTGCGATCAATCATAAGATTATGAGCAGATGGTAATGAATGTAGGAGGCGTTCAGAGACAATCGCCCAATGGCGAGAGCTCTCCAATTTTAGACGAATCTTTTGTCCAAGTCCAGTACTGCGTGTCGCTTCAGGCGACGCTTGTGTTTTTCATGAAGGAGATTTAGAGCTAGTTGGTTGGGGTGGTTAACCAGACGCCCTTTGTATTTCAAGAAATATTTTGTTATTTCCTCTTTCACTGTCGGTATGCAGAGAAGTTTGTGTATTTCAGTATTCGTGATGAACCATGGTGCGTTCGAGATGGTTTTTAATATTCCATTCTGGAACCTTTGCAGTATGTCTACGCTAGAGTTGCAAGCACAACCCCAGAGTTGGATGCCATACGTCCAGATGGGTTTTAGGATTGCCTTGTAGACTAACAATTTGTTATCTAATTTGAGTTTGGATTGACGTCCCAAAAGCCATATCAGGTCTCTGAATCTGATCCCTAGTTCATCCCTCTTAGCTCTTATATGGGCTTTCCAAGTGAGCCTGCGATCCAGGTGCACTCCCAGATATTTATATGAGTCAGCATGAGGCAATATCACATCATCGAGTGTGACTGGGGGGCAATTCCCATGTCGAAGAGAAAATGTGACTTGCCTTGACTTTGCTGTGCTACATCTGATACGCCAAGTATTTAGCCAATCTCCGACTTTGTGAAGGGCTGATTGAAGATGCAGAGAGGCAATGCTAGCTTCTTTGTGACTTGCCAGAAGAGCCGTGTCATCGGCATAAGTAGCGACAGTGACATTGTCTGAGGCTGGGAGATCCGAAGTGTACACTGAGTACAAGATTGGACCCAGTACAGAACCCTGGGGCACTCCGGCATGGATCTCATATAGGGATGAATGAGCATCTCCTTCCTTTACTTGGAACAGTCTATCTTCAAGATATGATTCAATTAGGGGGCTATAGGAGTGAGGAAGAAAGGATTTTATTTTACACATTAGACCTCTATGCCAAACCCTGTCGAAAGCCTGTTGGATGTCAATAAATGCTCCCGCGCAGAACTCCTTGTTCTCCAGGGATGTTCTTATCCTGTTACAGACTCTATGCACCTGTTCTATAGTGGCGTGCTGGGACCGAAAACCAAACTGATGATCCGGTATGACTCCTTGGGCCTTAAGCTCCGGAGACAATCGACGCAGCAGGATCTTCTCAAAAACCTTAGAAGGGATTGGTAGAAGGCTAATGGGTCGATAGGAGGCAATTTCATTTGCAGGTTTACCAGCCTTATGTATCATTACTATCTGGGAGATCTTCCAGTGTTGAGGGAAATATGATGTTCTAAGTATTCCATTCATAAGGCTAGTCAGAAATATTATTCCCTTTTTTGGGAGTTCTTTGAGCACTCTCGGGGTGATCAGATCATAGCCAGGGGCAGATCTCAACTTTAGGTTGTTGATTACCAGCTTAACCTCGCTAGGGCTAGTTGGTTTTAGAGGAAGCTCCAACTGGTAATCCTGACCCAGGACATCGTCGACGTGAGTCTCGTCTACGCCAGGATGGGCTTCGCTCGGTTTAAAAACTTCAGCAAGGTGTTCAGCGAATGCAGTAGCTTTATCCTTATTAGATCTCGCCCATTTGGCATGGCCGGCTTTTAACGGAGGTTTGAATCTTTGCGGCTGATCGAGATGCTTGGTGGCCCTCCATAGAGAGTATGAGGAATTCTTGTCCGGATGCAGGGTCTCAATAAACTGCTCGAAAGCATCGTTTTGATAGTCCTCTATTGTCTTTTTGAGGTTATAACTAGCTTTATTGAGTGCAGTTTTATCAGAGGGATGTCGACTTGTGTGCCAAACTCTACGCAATCTTCTTTTTTCAGCGATTAGGCGTTTAATTTCAGGGCTGAGATTTTTGTTGTCGCTTTTGACGATAGGGCAATCAGGAGTGTTTCTCCAAGCAGCTTCCTGGATTAGGCATGTAAAGTATTTGGTAGCGGCCTCTATGTTATTGTTAGTCTTTAGAGGAACGTTTAGACAGATGTTGTCTTCAATATACTCCCTGAAGCCATTCCAATCTGTCTTGTTGTTAACAAGGTATTCATTCCTCACCAGTTTGAAGACACAAAAGCTCATCCTCAGGAGGACTGGAGTGTGCCCCGAGGAGCTGTCTAGGCAGGATCTAATGTCAAAGTAATTTCGCGAGAAACCTTTCATTATGAAAAAGTCAATGAGGTCAGGTTGTTTCGCGCTATCACTCGGCCAATGAGTTGGTTCGCCTGTTGAGAGCGAGTACAAGTTGTTAGTGATTAGACTCTTTTTTAATTCCCTGCCTCTTGTGGTGGTTAACCGTGAGCCCCAGTGGACATGCTTCGCATTCCAATCACCACCAGCAAGGAAACGGTCACCAAGAGTAGAGAAGTATTGATTGAATGTTGTATCTTCAATTTTATGTCTTGGTGGGCAGTAAACTGAAGAAATAGTGAAATTTCCATTCTTATCTTCTACAATAATTGTAGTAGCTTGTATTTGTTCCGTTCTAAATGGGAGTTCTTCATGATGTTTAAGTGAACTTCTCACAATTACAGCTGTTCCACCATGTGCGGTTCCATCGGGGTGGTTGGTATGGTATACTAAGAAACCAGGAAAATTGACACTGCTTCTTTCTGTGAAGTGAGTTTCCGAAATAAGGATGACGTCCAATCTATGGGTATCAATTAGTGCTTGCACTTCAGTTTTATTTGGCGCTAGGCCGTTAATATTCCAAATCGCTATATTTAAATAGTCCATTTAGATATTTTTTCAACGAGGGATACTATAAGCCCCATGAGGGTGCTTATTTGTTGTAGGAGAGTGTCCATCTTTTCGGACTGTTTTAATAAAATACTTTCAAATGAATGAGAATGCTCATTAGTATTTTGTGATGATTTCTTAACTACATCAGAGTAGTTCAATGACATGTTTGAAGCTGATTGAATAAACTTCCTTGTTCTTTGTGCCTTGGTGGCGTCATTGTTATTTTCAGCGTTAGTGTTATCTCGATTAGGCTGAATTTCAAGTTTCTTGTAGTTATTAGTTCTATTGTTTGAGGCCGATTTATTAAATTTTCGTTGGTATATTTCCTTATAGACATCGCAGCCTTTATAGTTAGCGGGGTGGCTGCCGAAGCACAGAGCACATTTCGCTGGACTATTGCGATCTTTCTTGGGGCAATCACTTGTTTTATGCTGCGATGATGTAATAACATGATAAAATGGTGCGGATCTGATAATAGATTCGCAAAGTGGTCATAGGAACTTGTGTACTAAATAAGATATACTCATTTTGTTTGGGCTTGTTTTACTTGTATTGGCTAGCACTCTAGTATTATACTATTTTCTTTAAAAAAAATATTATTTTCTCAATAAATTACTTTAAATACATTTTACAAAGCGCATGCTTCCTATTTATTCCAGAACCAAAAGCTATGACTAGTAACTTTTAAAATCCAAACCGTCTATTGATTCAAATTTCTCAATCAGTACATTTTTCTTTTTTTCTACTTCTTCATTTTTGTTTGTGGCCTTGTCGATGGGGTGATTCTCAAAATACAAGTTTCTGAATGTATAGAGGTCTTCCAGTTCTTTCTGAAATATAAATTATCAAAATTATTAAGTTTTGTTTTTATTTTGAGCTGTGATAAAAGTATCAAGATAACTGGTGTGTGAAAACTATAGAAAAAACAATACTTTTGACCCTCATTCGTAAAACTTTTGGTGATGTACATATTTTTTGCATTTTTTACAAATGGTGCAAAATGTGTATGTATAACAAATAAATAAAAGTATGTACATGTCGTTGAGTAATTGCAGAGAATGACAAATATGGTTTAAGAAATTATTATTTTATACCTACCTCTTTTTTTTAAATGAGCTTTGGACCAGTCCTAAGAGAAATAGGGAAATACACCACAGTTTCAAAACAGATGTTTCTTAGCACATAGGCATAAATAAACTTAAGCAAACCTTATTTAGCAAAAGAGTTTGCAGTTCGAATCTTTACAACATAAATATTATATTTGTATAGACGACAGCGGCCGGTGCTACTTGATTTTATGCCGATAGATGAAGTAAATGTCAATCAACAGAAAAAAGTAATTAACGTGGTTTACAATTTCATTTTCTAGCAAATTATCATCATACAATTGTATAATGAAGATTATTTTTAGTTTAAAAATAAAAAAATCACACAGGTGTGATGGGTACTTTACCGAAAGTTTCTCCAGAACTTCGGCGACATTTTCTATTACATCTGCTTCCACGTCCGATTCTGACATTGTAGCCGCTTGGTAGTTTTGTTGAAATTCTTTGTTTTATTTAACTTATTTGCTGAACTTGCCGTTTTCCGTATTTAATTATAAAATAGGTACGCACAAAAAAATACAAATTCGGCAGAAAATTGACAATAAAATGACAGAAATAGTGTTTTGGATAGTATACTAGGCATGTGAAAAAACGATGAAATTATTATTTGAAAATCGATTGAGAAAAAACATATTTTTTCATAAATATTTTCATTACTGTATTGTGGTGTACAAGATTTAAAAGTAGCGTAGTAAGTTACAAAGCATAACAAATTAGAGGCAGTAATCTAAACGAGTGTATGACCTCTCATGTATGTTTCAAATTTTAATGTTTGGTTTGTGGTTAAACGCAAGTTAAAATCAGGAGATTTTTTCCATTGTAACTTAGTTTAGGACGACATATTAAATATAATTTTGATTTCCAAACGATGATAACTATTATCATCGTTTGTATTTCCGTTATTCTTCAGTTATACAGTTTCACTTAATTTTAATTATAGATGTTTAAAAAAAAACTCTCAACTGAAAACTAACCAAAATTGGCATTAATTACTTTATCTAGTAGTGCCATTTTTAAATGACAATTGTCACAGACGAGTAGATCGTTAAAAATCGATTTATTTTGAAAAGTTCACCAAAAAATCGATTTAAACGAAATTTCAAAATCCAATATTTATTTACCTACATGCCTATCACAAAAAAATAGTGATGTCTGTCTTTCCAAGTACCGAGTAAGTATACTAAGTGTAACCACTACGTTGTCTCATATTTGTATGCCAAGTAAACTATGATTGCAAGTAGTTTTATTCAAAAATGATCAGTTCTTTATTCATTTCTAATTCTAATCTCCATAAACGGTATATTAAAAAGTGTATCCACTTGATTCTGTTCATTAATGCCAAAACCAAAACCCACACCAAACCGTAACTCTTTGTGGGTGCATTGGCTTCTCAATGGTGACGTGTGGATTTCCCGACCCCCAGATGCGACAATTTTGCTTATTGACATAGCCTCCGAGGTGAAAATGGGCTTCATCTGAAAAGACGATTTTTCGGTAAAAATGCTCATCTTCGGCCAAACGATCTTCTGCCCATTGGGCGAACCGAAAACATCCCATTTCGTAAATGTCAAACCTTTAACTAAATTATGAACACAAAAATTGAATGACATTTGAGCTGTCATACTCTAAAAAAACAGTAGTTCAAAATGCAAACGTTACATTGTCCACCCTATAAATACTCTCAAAGTATTGATACTTACTGATATCGATACTTTTGGCACTTTTTAGTTTAAGGAAACTATCTACTATCTACTATAACTTAAAATTCTTAAACATCAAAATTGCCCAAAAACAGAAACTGTTTGAGGAATTTCGGAGATAATCTGTTCCTTGTATGAGACATTGTTGCAACAACAATTAAAACTAAATATTGGTGTGCATACTTGTACAGACAAAGAAATACAAACTTCATGTCATCCCATTCTGCAAACTGCTTCCTTTTCCAGTAGTTTTAAGATAAACTACTGAATTGAATAAATAAAGAATCTCTCTTATGTGATTTATTTATCTTCCACGTGACGAGCAAGAGGCCTCTTGCTCTCTCATTCTAATTGCTGATTCGATTTGATACCAAGTACTTTTGTTTAGATACCGATTACGTATCGCAAGCATGTTTCGATGCTAAAATTACTTGGTATCGAATCAAAAGTATCGAGTACCTACTCGTATTTACTAGTTAAGTATCGAAATATCCCTACTAAAGATTTATTGATTTCCGGACATTTTGTGTGACATTTTACGACCTCTGAGTGGCTTTGAAAATCAAGCAAAATAAACAACAATACATCGATAACATTTCTTTCATTTTTATAAAAGTAATACAACTTTAAAGAGGATCGAGTTTAACGTCGGTAAAGATGAAGACCGGCGTAGGGTTTGGGGTAGTTGTCTGCACCAAGAACAAGATGAGATGCCTGCTGTGCGCAGTATACTTGCCGAAATCGCTGAAAAGCATCGAACAGCATGGGAACGGTGTTAAGCACCAAGAAAACCTTGAGATCGCCAAGGCGAATGCGATACTGATAGTCGAATCCACGGTGTTCTGCCGGCCATGCGTTGCAGACATCCCGGACGGGGAATCAATGTCGCAACATATCGAAACTGATATCCACAAAACTTGGATGAACGGCTTGAAGACTCTAATCGATGGCGAGTTCATCATTCCAGACGCGTACCTGGCTGGGGAAGGCGACAACGCATATTGCGAAGTATGTAATGAACAGATTTTATGCACCTTAGAAAATCTCGATCACCATGTGTTTGGCCACCCACACAGGATAAAAGTCATGGCGAAGGTGAAACCCCTCCGAGGTATATTCCATCAAAATCACAATGAAGATGCGTTATGCAAAATTTGCGACGAGACCATGGAGAATTCCCTCACCAAAATTGTAAATCATGTCGAAAATAGTCACCGCCACGCCCAGCGACTTGCTAAGTATGAGGGGCTGGCAGAGTTCCATCGGATTAATATTATGGATTACTTTGACAACAGGATGGAGAAGAATGCTTTCTGCAGCACATGTGCGTACACTGTTGAGTGCTCCATCCCATCTCTGATCGAGCATGTCAACACCACCGACCACTGCAAAAATTTGTATCTAATGGAAATTAAAGACGATGAGTTTTTTGATGAATTTCTGTATTAGATACTCTTTCATAAGAAATTCTCAATGATTGGTTTCTTGAAACTGTTTATTGCATGTCTTTATTAATTAATTACAAGATAAAATATGGGTTTCTGCATAAAACAACTTTACCAACATATTAAGAATGGTAACTAAGTTTTAAGATGATGCTACTAGTCTGACATATTTTGTTTAATTTTTAATTAATAAAATTATAAGATATGTTGCATTTACATGACATGCATTCTTTATCAAATAATTTTTAATTTAAATTGTTTTTTGCATTTAAATACTTAGTTCCTATTATAGATCCAAATATCAAATTAATTATAAGTGAGAAGAAATGTTAGTAATCCACTGTTTTTAAAATAAGTAAATCAAATTCAAGTGAATGTTAGTAAAATTTTTAGTTCTAACAAAAACATGCATAGTTGATTTACAATAACTTATTTTACTATTTTACTAAGGAAAAATACATGATTTTTTTATTATTTAATTTTTTTAAAAAATTGTTGCTTAGAATATTTATACTTTTTATATTGATTCAAAAGTCCACTACTTTTCAACTATCAAATTTGATGATTTTTATTAACTATTTAAATTGATAAAAGTTGATATGTATCATTTAAACAAAGTTATTTTTTTGATCTGATCTGATTTTGAATATATTATTGCCAAATTAATATTATTAAGACTGTTCCTATTTACTTGTTTATTTTGTATAATTAGGATAATTATAATGTAAAAAATATGTGTTTTGTTGAGAAATCATGAGGAGACTTTTTTGTTAATATATGCTAATTTTAATAATTTGCATACAAAAACCAAATGAACATTTAGATTTTACGAGCATTGTTTGGTTTTTGTTATATTTTTATAATGATCTCATTATCTGTATTACATTATCAAAATGATTTGATTTGATTTGCACAAAATTATCCAAAATGTGCCATGATATATTATGTTTAAATTTGTAATAATATTTTAGGATAGAAATTGTGTAATTTTCATTCCAATGTAATGTTGGGATCATAATAACATTAATGCACTTCCTACTAAATGTTGGAATATTTTTTTGCGTTTTTTACACGGTAGCTATCACTTAGTTCATAAGTGTCTCAATGTTTAAATAAGATTTTTATCATAGTTTTTGGAATGAAGTTCCTTATCGCGCGTTATCGAAAGAGGGCTAGACGGAAATTCTTATGAAAAAGTTTTCACGACACTTTTTGTTTTAGATGATTATCGCTAGATTAAAATATTTTAAAAGAATTCCTTGTTTTGCTTTATATGATTAATGCTAGATGGCACTGTGATCAAAATATTTTATTTAAGTTATAATAATTAGTTAGTCTAAAACGTCTGTCTCTCTTTCTAAAATTTTATTACAATTCCCTCACTAATTAATCGAAAGTAACTTCGTTCCATCCGGGTGTCCCTTGACACCTCTCAAGTTTTTTTTATTTCAATAATAGATAGTAATGTTTTTCCATAGAGTAATAATTCTGTTTTTCTTTAAATATTTTCGTTGTTCGTAAATGTGGTTTCAAAAAGCTTTTGTAGGGTAATCTGACCCATATTTGCTTGTAATATTACGTAGACATCAAAGTTCTCATTAAAATTCCACAGTATTATAGCATTCCCGTAGGTTTTTTGATAATTATGAATGTTACAGCCACGTAATTTTCACATTTATTCTATCTAGTAATTAAAATATCCAAAATAACGATTATTTGTGAAATACTCGTTTATTAAAATATAGAAAATTAGATTTTCGTAGGTCATTACAAAAATATATGTAGCGTTTGAATTGTCAATCGATGTTCAATCAAAAGAGGATGTGAAGAATGTATGATTGGAAAAGTTATGAGCTCGATTTTTTATCAAAGTTTCTTACCTATCCATTTCACGCGTTCACTGTGAAAAGGGCCAAATGAGGATTGACAGGTTTTCCATCCACTGGAGCGATACTTTGTTTAAAGAATGAGTGCAAGTTCTTTGACAAATTGTTGAGAATCTTTAGATGAGAGTTCGGCAGAAAGCGGCAGAAGACGAAGCTTGAAGAATGAGATTTTGAGTGTGATAATATTGGATAAGCATAAAATAAAAATAGGATTTGATTGAGCAACGATACATAGTATTGTAATATTCTCGTACAAACGCTTGATCTCGACTTTGCATCTTGACTTTTAATAAATGTGTATACCAAATGTGATGTTTAATTTCATCTCCCATCACTAAAATATTCTATTTCCAAATTTTATGAATCATTTTTCAACGAAAGTTTGATAGGCAGTAAGAGGCACCATTTTGGTTACTGTAAATTCTAGATTAGAATCCGAAGGCTTCATCATTGTCGCATTTGTCATTTTAGCTGTCGATTGTCAGTAATCTAAGGGATAGTCATCTTCATCTTCTTCGATTATAGCAGCTAGTGTATCATGAGGTCTTATTAGAGGTTCTGCAGCAGTTTCAGTAGGAGAAGTCTGTCCTTCTGAAGCTTGATTGTCTACTTCCCCATTTCTGCATCTTATTCTCTCTTCGTCCAAGTTGATCACTTGGATGAGGTCCTCGGAACAGCAGTCGATGCGGCTTATGCAGTTCGTCAAATTGTTTTGTAAAGAACTGTAAATTAGAATCAATCATTAATTATTAAATTTATTTGCCAATTAAAGAGATTAAGCTACTAGAGTTCCAACTGTCATTGGCTTGTTGGCATAGTTTTTGTCTTGTAGGTAGGCACCATCGGGTTTTGGATTACGTTTCTTTCCTTGATGTTTCCCGAAAACTGATTTGTTTTAAGCTTGTCCGTCGGCTTCCGCATACTGTTAAGGCACAGCAAATTTAGCAGTTTTCCATGCCTTGGCACTGCGGTATTGGTTGAGGTTCCTTTACAAGCCATTCATTTTTGACTTTTAAATAACGTGTCATTGAAGGTTTTGGGAGCTAGGAAAAAATACTCTCTATGAAAGTAAGTTCATCTAACGTTATTCTATCTCTGTTTTTCCTCAATTCGTTATTAAAGCTTCTTATTCTTGCAAGTTCATCTCTCAGTTTCCTGTCCACATCATCTTTGGTTAGTTCCCCTGGTGGTCTCTTAGAGCGATCAGCTATCCTACTCTCAATTATCTTCTCTTGGTCTAAATTTTCTAGAAGATTTTGTTCTGTTGTCGTTAGTTCTTCTTCTAGCGAGTTGTAGTCTTTGATTGCCTATTTCATCAGAATGGATCGTCAAGGTAATTATTTTTATAGCAGATATCGATTTTTGTATTATACCTAAGTGCCTAAATGATTTGTTATAGCAGATCTAAGAAAACGGACCGATAACACACATGTTGATATATAGTTGTCATTGCCCATAGACCTCAACCATCAGGTTTGCAAAAGGAAACTGTTCTGCACGTAACTGATTATTGATTGAAGATACGAGCTCCAAGAATGATATTATAATTGAAACTAATTAGATAACAAATGAGTATCGTTGACAAAAATACCTTATTTTTAATTGATTGTTAAAGTACCTCGTCTTTTTGCCAACAGAAGTCTTGCAGTTTTAATTGATTAGCGTGCAGGCGCCTTCTAAGAGTAGAGTCTACTTTGGCTGCGTACCCTTGAGCTGCTATTGAAATTTGAACCCTAGCGCCTCGAACCTAAGAAACAAATCAACAATCTAGGTACTACACTCTTGTTTAGTTGTCAAGACAGAGAGACTTGTTAGACACAACTAATGAAATTAAATACTTTATTTTCAACATTGATGATAATTATGCTCTTTCTTGTTGACGTCAATATTTAAAACTGGTGGTAGCACCAGTTCGGACACAAAAAATAATTATTATAGCCACCGTCCTGAGAAGAACTGGCAAGAAACTCAGCGGGCATGTGTTTTTTTTGTATTATTAGTTTGGGCATTATCTTTTTTATTTAAATATTTTAACAATATTAAGCAAAAGATGAAATAAACAAAATATAAAAAAACGATTATTATAATGAAACGACCTTGGCGAGCAACTCATTCCCACTTAGTGCAATCGTCCAAGTAATCATTGACCTTATAGTAGGCTTTCTTGCACAGACGTTCTTTAATAGTTTTCTTAAACCTATGTATAGGTAAGTTTTGAATAGTTTTAGGTAGTTCAATTTCAGCTGAATAAAAGGTACCTGTTGTCTTGTTACTACGGCGTTTCGTAAAGCTTTGAGTCCGGTCTTTTTTAGTGATTCGCATTTATTTTCCCAACGAGATAGAAGCGAGTATCTGAAATTGAAAAACCTCAGTCATCTTTCGTATCTTCTGCAGACGCACTACCAACAATATACTTAATATTTTTCTACTAAATACTGATCTCTGATATACCTTCTTCGTTTCTTATTTTGTTTCGCATTTACGGGATTAGTTTCGGCGCTAACACATGCATCTTCTATGGCTAAGGTTTGTTGTTTCTTCAAAATGTCCTTTTCGATCCGTTTCTTTGTTTTGTCTACGGAATTTATTTGTTTTTCTAGTTCTGGGATCATTTTCTCGAATCTTTTCTTCTCGTTCCTTAAAAAATGTTGTTCCTGAAAAGGTTAACTGGGATCTGGGAAGGGATCTATTTGCTAAATAATTTATTAAAGACATTTAAGAATAAAAGATGTCGTTCTTAATATTTGCGATGGCGATTTAATTTTAATGCTTTACTATTCCAATCAGGAAAGAGATTATTTTACCTTTGAGTTGCATAAATCATGTAGGTACCTAACTGCCTAAGAGTTATAAATAAATAGTTTGAAATTGATCACAATACGTTAAAATTTGCTTATTGAGAACTCTAGGTACTTCCGACAGCGTACCTCAATAATTAATCATTGTGGGTATCTAAAACCTTATAATAGCATCTTAATAATAATAGCATCTGACATTAACCTGAATAATAGCATCTTCAACGCTATCAGTCAAAGTGCCCAATGTTGGCGGCATTCCCTGCTGGGAACATACGCTAAGTTCATCTGCAATTCTTTTTGTTACTACTTGTAAAGCCTTGTGTTCGTGCTTTAATGCTTCTATGGACTCTTCCAAACGTTTGGTCAAATCTACCAGAACCCAATGCCAGGAGGATATATCTGAAATTCTGATATGAAATGCAGTAGTTTTAAATTAATGTGTTTTTTCCCGCCTTGTAAAGCTAGAACATTTATTCTGCATCGTTCTATAAGTATCATAGCCAAACATGTAAGAGTGATGTTAAATGTCTTTGATCATAGCATATTCCTTAGAATATTGCATAATATCTAAAAATATAGAATCCCTTCAAATAGCCTTTAAGTAGATATTAGTAGATAATTAGCTGTTCTGAGATAGCTGATATGATAGCTTCTTGCAGTACAACTTCAAGGTTTTTTAAGTGACAATATCTAGTTGTTTACTCTAACTCGACAGACAGCAATGCTCGTAGATATATTTGCAGTAGGCTCTTTGAAAACCTCAGATAAGATTGAAGTTGACTCTGTTACTTACGAGTACCTACCTAAGTTCCACAAGGAAAGAAAGAAAGAAAGAAAAAGGATTTATTCAACACGCACATAGAGGACATTCATATTATTATAACATTAAAACAGTATAATACCTATTTAACCAAAGACAAAAAAGTTAAAAAATAAGATAAAACCGAACAAGATAGAGGCTTGTCCTCGGTGGCATGCGAATAGGTTAGGAAGAATTTTCTGCATTGATTTTTTTTTTCTTTGTGATTTTTTTCCCTTGTGTGGGATCCATCAAAATATTAGGTCTATTGCGATCAACTGATGTAATACACTGTGGTATTTTAATAATACTTACCTTTGCTCTAGGCTCTTCTTTAATAAGTATTCGTTGCTCTCATGAGCAAAGTTATTCAGTAGCACTAGTTCTTGTGTATTCACCATCTGCTCCAACACTTTCTCATTCAGTTTATCGTTTAAAACTCTAAGGGTATCTAAACTGTAATCTTCTACGAACTTTTGTGCGGACATATTGAATTAAACTAAAGTTTACGTCTTGTTCGGTAAAACATTACATTTTAAGGTTATGTTTATTTGACGTATTTTTTGGCGGTAAGAGTAAAGATATTATAAGACAGCAACGAAAGTAGTTTTTATTTCGCTATTTAAATAGATAAATAAGTAGTCAATACTTATTTATTTATTAGAAAATCTCACCAACAATATTAGTTACAACAATGACATTAAAAAAGAATACATTAATAATACATAGAAATGAAGAATTGCTGTGTAACAATACTAACAATAGGTAAGCATAGCGTTCATACAATTTTTATCTAATGCTTTAATAATATTTTGCACAATAATTGGACAAAATGCTCTGCTTACTAGAATACACATACGACATACCTACACAAATTAACACAAATGAAACAACTATAGACTCTTATTCTTATTTATTAACACAAACAATTCTTAAAAACTTAACAATATACTAGAAAGAAGAAGATTATGATTGTCTTTGAATGAAAAGCACTCTTACAACGATATACGCCGGACGTAGGATGACAAAATAGATGAGTTCCGCTAAACTGATGATACTGAAACCCATGAAGAGGCTTAGTAACCCGCCAATAGCACCTGATAAAACAGTAATCAATTAA
Source organism: Trilocha varians (assembly GCA_030269945.2). Taxonomy (NCBI): domain Eukaryota; kingdom Metazoa; phylum Arthropoda; class Insecta; order Lepidoptera; family Bombycidae; genus Trilocha; species Trilocha varians. Next base: position 3,482,512 of record AP028266.1, read on the forward strand.
GTAAACATAGTAATAACTTTACAGCAACTGAATAGAAAGAGTATAAGATCAACTTATTCAGACACTCGCGGTTTTCTATAATACTTTCATGCATTTTCAACGGGTTCTTACCACGATATTTAATTAACTGAGTTGTCTCGATATTTCAACGTTGTTGCAAACGTCATGATCACGAGAAGACTGGATACTGCGGGTTGATTTAAGAGCAAACAAATCTGTCTACCCTCTTTCTCGTTCGCTTTTTGGTTGTACCACTGGAACTCGAACTCACATCACGACACACCACACTCACTGTATCTACAAGACTCTCTGAGCATGAACCTTTAGTGACTGTTGTGTTTAGCACTGGCTTACACATACATTAATTAAATATCGTGGTAAGAACCCGTTGAAAATGCATGAAATTAGTATAAGATCAAGTTCAGTAGACGGGAGGTGTATGTTCGAGAAAGCTGAATTTGTGATGATATTGATGATGACGGTCAGATTGATGAAGATAATGATTGTATATCTCTGAGATAGTTTATATGAAGACATAGAGAAGGACTTTGTACCTGCAAAGTAGTAGTCGTCATACTGGGCATGTCGATGTTGCCCCAGAAAGAAGTCTTCTTTAAAATGTACATTGAGCTGGGTTACGTGACTGTTGGATAAATGAGAGTAATTATATACAAAATACAAATACAAATAATTTATTTTCAAATATAAAACTAATTTACATAAGGAGTTCAACAATGGCCCCCGCACTTGTCTAGGCCTGTATCGCGGGAGGCCGTAAGGATTGTACAATTAAAGGTTCCAAATGAAGGATGGAAGAGAAAACAGCGGACCGCTAACACGCATAAAACAATAATAATAATCTCTTATATATAAAAATGAATTGCTGTTCGTTAGTCTCGCTAAAACTCGAGAACGAATGAACCGATTTGGCTTATTTTAATCTTGAAAAATTCGTAGAAGTCCAGGGAAGGTTTAAACGGTGAGAAAATTTCCTTATGTGACGCAGACGAAGTTGTGTGGGTCAGCTAGTCTCATATATAAAAATAAATTGCTGTTCGTTAGTCTCGCTAAAATCCGAGAACGACTGAACCGATTTGGCTTATTTTAATCTTGAAATATTCGTAGAAGTCCAGGGAAGGTTTAAACGGTGAGAAAATTTCCTTATGTGACGCAGACGAAGTAGTGTGGGCCAGCTAGTCTTCTTATATATACAAATGAATTGCTGTTCGTTAGTCTCGCTAAAACTCGAGAACGACTGAATCGATTTGGCTTATTTTAATCTTGAAATATTCGTAGAAGTCCAGGGAAGGTTTAAACGATGAGAAAATTTCCTTATGTGACGCAGACGAAGTTGTGTGGGCCAGCTAGTCTTTCTTATATATAAAAATGAATTGCTGTTCGTTAGTCTCGCTAAAACTCGAGAACGACTGAACCGATTTGACTTATTTTAATCTTGAAATATTCTTAGAAGTCCAGGGAAGGTTTAAACGGTGACAAAATTTACTTATGTGACGCAGACGAAGTTGTGTGGGCCAGCTAGTATTATATAAAAACGATGTTACAATGTCATGTTTTTAAACATTCGAATAACTGCTAATAATGATTTGCATGATTCCTAAAGCCTGATCTAAAGCATAATACTAGTATGTTATGTTGAATTGAAGAACTTGAAAGAAAATGAGTATGATTTCATTATGCTCCTTCTTCTTCTCTTCTTCGTGTCCTATGTCCCCAAGGTGAGGCAGAGGGCTTCAACAGTTTCCACTTTCACCCGAGTCAAGCCACGTTCTTTAACTCCTCATTATGCGCCAAGCATCATAGATATTTGAGAGTGTTAGTAATTTTTTTTACCAAGTCCATTGTTTCTTAGGCGATAAACCCATAAGATATAAAAAACACTGTAACAACCCATTACTTCCCACTGCTGGGCTCAGGTCTCCTCCGAAGAGGGGTTAGGCATAGTCCACGCTTGCCTAATGCGGATTGGGGAGTTCACATATCTTCAAAGGATTTTTATTCCGATATGCAGGTTTCCTCCCGTTTTCCTTCACCGTTTTTAGCCAGTGGTGTTGTGAAAAATTGCTGTAATTGTTATAGTTACTAATAGTTAGTTATAAGTTGTAATTGTTGTAGTCGTGGTGGCCGAGTGGTTGAAGCGCTTGCCTTCCGTACGGGAGGTCGCGGGTTCAAAACCGACCGGCTTGTACCTCTAAATCTTAAAGTGAAAAAGATTTATGTGCAAAAAAACACTTACTGCTGGGTATTTCCTGATTCATTCTCGTGTCTATAATGGTCGTTCAGGTCAGAATAGAAGACCAGGTTAGAGTAGAGGATGTCGATACAAGCTGGGTGACACGACTTCGATGAGGTGTGGGGTTTCTTGCGGTCCTGAATGTCAATGTTGTACGCGTGGATTTGTTGTTCTTCAACTTGAGCTGTTAAAATGAGTTGAAAAACAATGAAATTCAGAAAAAATGAAAATTCGTAATGGTTGTGATGTATCACACAGCTTACACAAAAACCTCGGGAAGGAGTTCCTCTCCCAATATCCACGATAAGAAAAAGATTTAAAATACTGATAAGTAGCATCTACCTTTTACGTTTTTGATGCATTGAAAGTCCTTATTGGTCGAACAAATAGGCTCTTTTAGACTTTTTCCTGCAAAGTAATAAGAATGCGCATTGATTAGCAGTTTATAATAAAAATTCTCCCTCGATTAGACTAGATTCCCAAAGGTTTTTTACTTACTTGGCCAATTATAAAGTACACAGTCACATATTCTTTGAGCCTCTGTCACAAGCAGATTCTGTTTGCAGTTAGTATCAGTGTAGTATTCATAATAATCCAAGGTCCTCTCGTTCTGGAAGAAGCACTGCCTCTGATTTGGAGCTAAGCCTTTCAACGGTGCGTCAGTTTTGTAGGTTAGAGGAGAAACTTCAATTGTGGTCATCTGGTTCATTGGGATTCGTATAACGGCGCTGGTGTACACGTGGTCTATTGGTGCGTTTATTAAAACCTGAAAAAAGAAATTAGAGATTGGTTTGGTAATTCTGAATTCAAGTACTTCTGATATCTCATATAGAGATTAAGTATATTAGTTTTGAATGGATGTTTCTCTTTTGAATTTTCTCTTACCTTCGAAGGTAAATTGTAAATTTTAAATTGTGTTAAATTTTATCTTTGGTGCTGGTGAGTCTGCATATAATACCTAAAAGCTTAATTGTTTATAATTATGGTGTATTATTCCCCTCCCATTATCACGCTAATTGTTATGTGGTTGTAACTATATGGTGATGTAATAGCATACCTGTACCTGTACCAACCCATTACTGCCCATTGTTGGGCTCAGGTTTCCTCAGAAGAGGAATTAGGCATAGTCCATCACGCTTGCCCAGTGCGGATTGGGGACTTCACATATCTTCAAAGGATTTTTAGAATCGTTTTCCGACATACAGGTTTCGCGATGTTTTCCTTCACCGTTTTTAGCCAGTGATGTTGCACATAAATCTTTTTATCAATAATAGAATACCTAAGAGGCCACAAATATCAAACTGCTTTACCTACCGTAAATCCCATATTATTTCCATCGCAGTCATACTGATGTTCACTTTTATTCAAGAAAAGCTCCAACCCCAACCCGTTAACTTCTCCTGAAGAAATTATCCTCCAAGGTTTCATATTACGATCTGGTAGATCAGTCTTAGGGTATCCATCGTCTAAACTCCACTTTAATTTTTCTGGCGAGGATTTGGGATCATATGACTTTTGCCAATCCAGTGTGATGTTAGTCCTGGAAAGTAATTAGTGTTTAATCCATTCTCTCAATTTACTTTCATAGCGAATTTTAGCGATGCGTTAATTAGATAAAGACTATGAAGAGGAAGAAAGGGAAAGATGACTTTGAGGGAATACGAGTACCTATATTATTTTTGTAAATTGTATGCATTCTGTGATGCTTTTGTGTCCTGTGCTAACGTGGAATTATCCGGATAGCGAAACGGATTCTCAATACCTATTTGGATGACCTGCATTTTAGAGATACCTATTTAAAAAATCGTTGTTGTCGTTGTGGCTTGAAATTTAATTTTGTTCTCTAACTTCGACAGAAATACTTACATTCCATTCAAGGGTAAGCTGTTGAATGTATGACAGAGTCCGTATTCAGTAAATACTGGTTGAAACAATTCACAGCAGTCGTCAGTATGCCACTCATGATTGCCATGTTTCGCTGGCCAGTTGCAGCTCTTTATTATGTCGGAGCAAGTAGGAGATGCCTAAATGAAAATCAGAATTAAAATTGTGAATGAAAATACAGTGGAGGTCATGATAACTGAAGTATTATACTTACTTGTTAATTATCTACCACTAAATTGTTGACATAGTACAACTGGCTAAAACCGGTGAAAGAAATCATACTGAGGAAAACTGCATATTGGAAGAGATCCTAAAATTCTTTAAAGATCCTGTATCGTTCCTTTATTCGAAGAGTGTCCAAACATAGCAGTTGGCAGATACATTAGATACAGTAAAGAAAAATATGATTGGTAAGTATTTTGAGAATAAAACGTTTTATCAATCAAAATAATTTTCTGACCTTAACCAGAAAGTTTTGTAGTTCATCCAGTTGATGTTGATCAAGTCTCTCAGTATTTTTTTTTCTTTTTGACGTCATACGTGGACACACAAGTGATGCGTAGATTGTATTTGCACTGAGGAATAAAATTTAATTAAAAATCTAAAAATAGAAATAAAATTACATACCTGAAAATTCTTAGGTATAATCACCAAACTGATTGTAAGACAAGGGTGATCTATACTTACTGATTTTTGGTAACATCAAACGAAGATAGCTTCACGTGTAAATGTGGACATAAGACCACAGTTGGAAATGGTACTAGCCAGATCGGAGTGGGTGCTGAGTCGATGACGTTGACAAATGGCCTTTCCGTCCATTTGCTGAACATTTTGTTAATGTGGAAGGTACAAAAAGAAATGCTGATCACCATTATAATGATCCACGTTGCTTTTTCTTTCTTGCAGAATGAAGGATCGAAAATATACCTGGGAATGTAAAAAGTATATACCTAAGTGTGGTGGCACGAGTTGCTGGATAACTGAAGATGTGATGGTGTAGATTCTTTTAAACAGACCTTGGTAATTGTCAGTGACCGCGATAGATGGATTTTGTGGAATTTTCTTATATATAAAAATGAATTACTGTTCGTTAGTCTCGCTAAAACTCGAGAACGACTGAACCGATTTGGCTAATTTTAGTCTTGAAATATTCGTAGTAGTCCAGGGAAGGTTTAAACGGTGAGAAAATTTCCTTATATGACGCAGACGAAGTTGTGTGGGCCAGCTAGTATTCAATATAATTGTATACATTATTAAAATTCTGCACCCCTGGTTAGTATTTAATTTTAGAATTACCTACATTAATTTACTCTGGGAAAATTTCAGGTGCTTCAATATAATGCGCATGTAGAGATATCTTTACAAGATGGCGGATCGGGTGACCAATGATTATCAAGGAGGATAATTAGAATACCACTAACTTCACTCCATGTAGCGATCCCTCGTAGAGGAACTGCTTCAAACCTCTAAACATCTCACTAAACCATTTCTGAAGAAACGATTTGCTAGTTTCGTTGACACTATTAGTGACCATTTCATCGATTTTCTTTCTTTTATTTATTATTTCGGGACTAATATACTTAAAATCTTTTAGATAAATTTCTCGAAAATAAATTGTTTTTGGTGCATTTTGATCAGATAATGCTGGTCCTACTCTGTTACTCATTTTTATTGTTTTGAAACTACTATCTTTGCGTACGCTCTTCGTAAAGTCGATACGTTTCAAGCATTTTATATTTAGTTAAAGTGGTTTACAATTAATTGGAGTACCAGCGCCATTGAACCGGTAATATAATAATATCTAATTGCATAACATTGTATGGGTTGGTCGAGTCTGTCTGTTACTAATATAGTAAAATAATATTTTGGGAAAACAGATCTAATGGAATATTAATTATTCTAATGGAATATTTGTTATCTTTTAGGCAAAAACAATGTTTCAGTCTTTCCTTTATACTTTACTGTTTTCTTCTAGGGTATTTTAAAATTTTAATAACATTACGAATGGAAGGCATTTCATAATTTGGGTCATCAGAACCTACCTCAAAACTCTAGAAGTCTCTGATGAGAAAATAAAAATGAAATAGTGGAATCCAGGAGTGCAGTCTGTATAAGGTGAAAATACGACGACAATGATATCGACCGACATATTTGTAGATGCACTCTGTATTATTAGCGATGTGACTATTTATTACTGGGCGTGACTGTCCTTGAAGTTTACTGTAAGATAAACTGTGTAATATAGATGGTATTTATCATATTGGTTAAATACCCCCTCAGTGTCCCCTAACATTACAGAGGTTGATGAGCGACGGTAACCATTTATGATCAGATGGCCCGTTGGCTCGTCTGCCTACATGGCAATAAAAAAAATAGTTAAGAAAAACATCGTGTGGAAACCTACATATTGTAGAAGGACTTTCAAGATGTGAAGTATCCACCGGTATTAGGCAAGTATGATGGAATGTGTCTGATTCTTCTATTGAGATCTGAGTCCAAAATTAGACAGTATGGGTTATCACAATACAGCACGGTTAACAGTATCCATGTTTCAATTACTAAATGAGTATCAGAAGTCAATATACCTTTATGGCGACTCTTGGTTACTCTTAGTGTTCTAAGTGGATGTAATAAATATATATGTAGGTATATAAGGAGCGATAGAGAAAAAGAGTTCTCATAAATGTGTTTTTGATTTGAAATGATTTCAAATAAAATATTCATCTCAGCTTTGCAATCTCAGATTGGTAGTTTTAACTTTGGAAAATAGAAAAACAACTCATCAAAAGAAACAAAGAAAACTTTGAATAGTTGCGATATGTTTTGATTTGTTACTTTTTTGATACAAAAACTATTTCCATATAAATTGAGACATCAAATGCATATTGAGATATCTCTTGAAAATAACTGAAGGCCATACAAAACTCTCCAGAGTATTTTTTTTTCTTTTTAGTATGGTTGCTGTCGCTCATGATAGCACTTTTTTGATTTACGAGATAACCTTTAAAATGAAAAGGAATGGTTGTTTTTATTTCAATTAACGATTATCTTGTCCTAGTTAGACTTAGTCTGAATGTAGGGGGAACAACCAAAATTTCCCTCAGGTCCTTCGTTTTTGCATCAAGTGACTTTCCGTCTAAACTCTAATAAGGTTGTGGGTCCACTACTTAGGAGGTCTAATCACGTTGCATTTTCGATATAGGAACTTCTCATTCTTCTGCCAACATCTAGCAATGCGATACCTGATAAGGTACTAGATGACCCCCGCAAGTTCGTCTGCTTCACAAAGGGGTTCAAACAGTACTTACTCGCAATGTTGTCGCGACATTACTTACGCGGCCTGCGTTGAGTATATTCATTGCGTTTTATACTCGTGATAACTTTTCAACGAAAAGTCCGATTGGAATAAAACAAAAAGTAATTTACTTCTACATTTATACTCTTGATAAAAAAAAATTAATTTGGATAAGGGTTAATATAGCAATACTCATTTAACGTTAAATTAATTCTTGGGACGAAATATTTTATTCCATAAACATAAAAACGGTTATTGTGACTAAACTATGATAGTTAGGTATATGCTCTCGCGGACTTTTTTGTAGGTCTTATTAACACCTAAAAACCCGTAGTACATAATTTTGTTCTATTTTCAATAGTTTTTGCAGCTTACGCATAAATAGGTTTTCGATTATTCACCTTGTGTTACATATTCAATATTTTCATACGGATACCTAATTTTTTTCAAAATAAAATATAGCCTATAACCTTCCTCTATAAATTGACATTCCAACAGCGAAAGAATTTTTGAAATCGGACCTGTAGTTTCTGAGATTAGCGCGTTCAAACAAACAAACTCTGCAGCTTTATAATATTAGTATAGATGGGTAGGCCCATTGCCACCTAATCGTTAGAAAGACTTGAAGAAAAACGAGAGCTTATTAGAGAGCCTAAAAAGTTAAATTCGGAAAAGAAATCTGATACAAATTCAACAGACTGTTTGAGTCTTAATTATAATTTTTAATCAAGTTATCAGATTCTTAAATTGCCAGAAAAAAGGCCAAGTTTCGTCTAAACCTTTCATTTTTAATTAACCTGTCTCTTTTAAAGAGTTTTTAGCTTCAAAGTAAAACGAATTCAATTTGGTTCATTGGACGATGTTTCGTTCCGACTACAAATTAATTTCGTAAAATGTAGAAGGGGAAAGATATTGATCATTTTTCTGCATTAGAAACACGAGATTCCTGTGTTTTATTTCCCTGTTGTATTACGAGCTGATCACTTGAATTTTGTCTACCTATTGTAACCTATTCATATACTTACATTAGCAATCTTGTATAGATTTTGCTCTGCTGTTGTTTTTCTAGTTATATTCTCTTACTTTACACCAAAAATAAGTAAAGTATTGTGTTGTATTCGCATATTTAGTGTCAGCCATCTTATGGTCTTGTAAGGGTTAAAAAAAATTCTTATGTGATTTTACTTTAATAAAAAAACCGAATGGGATGGGTCGTTAGAGATTATCATAGACGCAGTGTCATTTGCACAAAAATTAATACGTTTGCCACGTAAGGAAATAGAAGAGGTTTTAAAACATACATGTTGCCATTTATTACGTCATTTGCAGACATTGTCCTGAATCCTGAAGCCATATAGGACACAGGATCGTATGTCAACAGTACGTATCTACTTAGTAAAGGGTTGCTTTAAAATAACTAAGAACTTTTCATTTTAATAGAAAAATATTGAGTATTAATAAAATATGTTTAAAGTGTAATGTAATTTTCATTACCTTTGACGTAATTTATTTATTTAATATTATTATTACACAAAGCAGAATACAGTAATTACAGACTTTGATAAAGCATAGTCCCAATTATGAAGTTTAGTTTTGAAATTGAAAGAAATAAAGTAGGTAGTGTAGTAATAAAGTAGGTATAATAATCTAATAAATTAATTCATTCAACTTCTTTAACATATCGGAAGTCCATGTGACAATGTAAACATAATAACATTTTATATCAATTATAAACGACCACTAATTAAAATAACAATGATAAGCCAATATATGAGATAATTTATATGTTCAAGTTCTAACATGTATAGTAAGGGGTGGGCCAGATAAAGTTTGCATTTTTCAAAAGTTCGACTGTCATGTTGGCTGTGTGGCATGTTGCGCCATCCTGTTGAAACCAAATGTCGTCCATGTCATACTCTTCAACTTTTGGAAACAAAAATTCGTGTTCGCATGGCACGGTAACGCTCGCCATTGACCGTAACGGCGGCTCCTTGCTCATTTTCCAATGATGCCGCCGGACCAAAACCCACACCAAACCGTAACTCTTTGTGGGTGCATTGGCTTCTCAATGGTGACGTGTGGATTTCCCCAGATGCGACAATTTTGCTTATTGACATAGCCTCCGAGGTGAAAATGGGCTTCATCTGACACACACACATTTCTTACAGTTTGGACTGAAGACTCACCACTTTGGAAGTAACTTTTCAATATTTCCCAATTTTGTTCAAGCGTATAGCGTCCCATTTCGTAAATGTCAATCAAACCTTAAACTAAATTATGAACACAAATGGAATGACATTTGAGCTGTTATTCACTAAATAAACAGTAGTTCAAAATGATAGGTACCTACATTGCCTACTTAGTTATCGCCAGGACATCTTGAGTAAAGAAGTCATATCCTAGGCTCACTAACTCCTCAACTGAAGATCCATGTGCGTCAGTAGCCACTTACAATCAATGACCCTGTAATCATAGTATGTGAGAGTTGAACCGCTCTAAAACCTCCAACTGCTAACATTCAACTTCCAAACTGCGGCTTAGGCCAGAACTCAGCATGGAGATGTGATATGGCACGACGCGTTACTTACCCCAATGTTATGAATTCAGGCAAAAAGATTCTGGTGACTTTACTTTGAATCGCTCGATGCTTCCAAAAATACGAAACTTTAATATTCTAGACACGTTTTGAGACAATTATCATAAACATCTGGAGAGGTAGACAATAACTAACAACGAAATAAAACCATAAGAGCAGTATTTTTGTAAGATAATGAACGATATTGCGAGAAGATCACGTTCTTGATATATCAGCCTATTGATTGTAAATAAAAGAAACAATTCTCGAACCTTTTAAATATAAACCATCAACCTAAGTACCTCAGTCTGGGATTGCTTTGGTCATAGACTATAGAGGGATCATTATTTACCACCTAAAATAATTATTATTAATATAATAACTAGCTGCCCCGCGCAACTTTGTCTGCGCCAATCTCAATTAAATGTCAACTATTCGATTTTTTCTCGCTGTAAATACCATCCTTGAACTTCATCGAGAATTTAAAAAAAACAACAATTTCTAAAATAAATATAGCCTAAGTTACTCCTTATAACATAAACTATCAGCCATTGATAGTCAGCCCGTCCGAATCGGTCTAGCCATTCCAGAGATTAGCCAGAACAAACAGACAGTGGCCACCTTTCAGCTCCATCATCAAGCCTTGACATTCATCTTATACGCAAAGAAATCATCAAGACGCTTCATTAGAGCCTAAACACGATGAGGTTATCTTGCTTATTGACAGAGTTCCGATAGCCACCTTCCAGCTCCATCATCAGACCTTGACATTCACCTTCTACGCAAAGATCTCATTAGGACGCTTCTAATCACTGCGAAGCAAACTCTAACGGGGAAACTGTACACTCTTGAATTTGAACAGAAAGTTATGAGGTATGAGAAGAGTGCATGATGTAAATAAAGCCTGGCCTAATCCTCATTCCGTTTTTTTTTAGTTGAAGAATATGTGGAAGTTGAACCGCACTAAAACCTCCAACCGCTTACACTGAGGGTCTGAAGCACAGCTGAAAACAGAACCCAGCACGTGATTATGCGGAGCGGGGCGATGCGTTACGTACTACAGCACTCTTTCCCGTCGCGAAAGCCTCAACCCGAAAGAATTTCTGCCTCAATGGTGTGTCTGACTCTAAGGCAGCGGGCAAGTTGAGATGACTTTAAGGCAGCAGTTACACAACTTCGGGGATAGGTTCAGAAGAAGCATAATTGGGACACCCACCTTCAGCTTGATGGTATGCACTGGAAGTACACTTGCTGATAGAGAGTTCAGAAATTTCACAGAATAATGTGTCATCTTGCATAACGACGTGTGATTTTTTAATTCCTCTCAATTTCGGAAAGAATGCATTCGTTACGTCCTTATCACTTTTGGGCGGCAAAATGCCCGTTCGCACACTCAAGAATTCTGCTGATGTTGTAGTACCACAGTGTACGATGGGACCTTGCACCGGTTTCAAGTCCGCGGTGTTCCACATGGGACGGTCCACGACCTCTCCTCAGCACCTACGCAGGGGTACGACACGTTGTGGCCCAGAGGGATGACTACAGAGAGTCTGCCCGTCTAGCCACAGCGGGTGTGGCCCTCGTTGCCGGCATAATTAGGAGGTTGGGTCTCGATGTGGCGCTATATAAACCCCAGGCCCTATGGTTCTACGGGTCTGGCCTCGACCGGCTCGACTTCTGCGAGTCCACCATCTCGGAAGAGAGCGGCAGGGCGTGTGAAACTGAGTTCTTTTCTCCACGCAGGAATCCGCCGTCATCGATCAGGGCGCTGGAACTGAAATTTCGCTCGGAATTTGCCTCTCTAAGAGATTCGGGTTCTCAACGCTACCCAGCGTGCGGGGTTCCAAGAAGGTGTCGTGTCTCGCTTAGCACGCACCTTGCGTTAAGGCAACCGTGGGTTGGAAGACCGCACTCTCCGATCCACACTGGTATGACCCAGCATCCCGTGGGAGGGTGAGACGCGGTCCCGCTTCAGAATGCCCACTGATCGTGAGAGCCGGTGGCTGTATCACCGGTGGCTGCCGGTTCGGTGTTCGGAGGCGGCGCGATGGAAAATTTGTGCCGTAGTGCGTAAAACGTCGCTCCGTCCCGCACTACCCCGTGCTGGTGTCTGGTTCAGCCAGGATTCGGACGCTAAGTGTGAGCGATTAGAGGTTTTAGTGCGGTTTAAGTATCTCAAGCGCAGCGCTGCGATTTCCAGCATTTAAAAAAAAAGTACACACAGTGAGTTCTTTTAAGCTGGATACAACTCTACCGACAGACTCAGAAGCACCACCTGTTTCCCTCTCTCTACGCTAAGATTTAGAAAGAGAACGGAGTAATTTTGTGTATTTATACTACCGCGCGCTGGTTCGAGCTCTTAAAATTAGCTAGTGGGATGTACCCACTTAAGTTTAATAAATACATTTATTTATTTGTCTTGCCAATCTCTGAAACGAATTAATTAAACAATTTTAAGCAGAAAATGCCTAACGCCATCTAGTACAATCGAAAATCACTACGTCGCCCACAATGCAATGACATAATCAAATTTAAATTATTTATATCGAAAAAGTGCTTCTATACGTAATTCGATATAATTCTCATAGATGGCGTTGCTTTAAAATCGTCTTAAAAATTGAAAATATCATTTTCCCGGCACGTATTCGAACTAATTTTGCTGTACAAACCATCCTTGAACTACAACGAACATTTAAAAAAAAGAATTGGCCAAATCGGTTCAGGCGTTCTTGAGTTATAGCGTCAGGGAGAAAAACCGGACTTATTTTTATATAGTAGATTGAAATATCGAGACAACTCAATTAATTAAATAACGTGGTAAGAACCCGTTGAAACTGCATGAAAGGTGCTGAGAATGTTATGTTATTTAACTTCGTAAAAAACTGGAATCAGCTGTCTATTTCAAGAATAGAGTGATCATTTATTTAACAATACTCTTTAAACCCCTAGTACATCATCCCTTACTGTAACATCACCACCAATAGACAAATGACCTGGTCAGGATCGCGGGAAATCACAAACAACGCAGGACCGGTCATTGTCGCGAGGTTTGGAGGAGGCCTATGTCCAGCAGTGGACGTCTACGGACAGATGATGATGATAATGATGATGAATATCCTCACGATTCGTGATTGGCAATATTGTTGTCGTATGTGTGTCGATTGAAGTCGAACTAACTAATAATAACTGTAAAACTCTACATTAGTACATAATTAATTTAAAAATCAATAACCATACTAACATTACACAACATTATCGAGTAGAATTATCGAATAAAGGAAAATGAGCTTAATGATGTACTTTTAAGAACTGTTTCTCCTCATCTAATGTATTTCAAAGATAAATTGTGTTTGTACTTTTGTATGTAGAGTACTAAGGTATCAAGGGTCAACTGTCGTCATATAAGTTCATTTTCGGTTATCGAAATCGGTCATTAATATTTATAGTTGGATTTAATAATTAGATATTTAAAATTAAAATGACATTTTTACATTTATTTGCATATAGTTTTTCATAAATCTACAAATTAGCAGTCTACAATTGTGTTAGTGAGAATTCCTGATTATTGGAACGAAGTTCCTTATCGCGCATTGTGAAAGGGGGTTAGACGGAAAAAATTCTTACGAGAAGTTGTCACGACACTTTTTTTGTTTTAGATGATTATCGCTAGATGGCGCTGTGATCAAAATCTTTTAAAACACTTTCCTTATTTATTTTAGATGATTATCGCTAGATGGCGCTGTGATCAAAATCTTTTAAAACACGTTCCTTATCGCGCGTTACGTTAGGGAAAAAAAAAAATATATTTTAATCGAAAGGAACTTCGTTCTATACGGGTGTCCCATGTCACCTCTCAAGTTTGTTTTTTTTCTTGTATAAGTGCCGTTTGTCCTTCGAAAGTGAAATTAGTTTTAAAGTAAATAGCCGGTAATCTGCTTTAAGGCTTGGCTTAAGAGCATCGGCTAATGCTTAGTTTCAGGTTATACTGGTAAATGCATCCATCTGCATAGAGAGAGTGAAATAAAAAACGCGCATTCCAATTTTAATTTTTCTTAGAAAATCTAGAGGAATTCCCAACTTATAACTTGCAGAAAAGACGGGAGGAGAACAAGGCGTCTACCGAAATGAAAGGGTGTGTTTTTCTCGTCCTTTTAGAGTTATTTTTATCTTTAAGGCTAAAACTTGTCGGGGACGGCGCAACGGGAAAGAGTGCCGAGCGCGTAACGCGTCGCGCCGCCCCTCAAAACCCCGTGCTGGGTTCTGGCCTCAGCCGGGGTTCGGACGCTGAGTGTGAACGGTTGGAGGTTTTAGTGCGGTTCAACTCCCATATACCGATCCGGTGATTTCCTACAACTGATAAAAAAAGGCTAAAACTTATACCTTGTTTTATTTACGAGTAAATCAATTTACCAAACTCGGCAAACAAAAGCTTATAGACTTAGATTACTAGGTACTTCTTAACTCTTTCCATAATTAATTAATGTAAATCATTCAATTGCAGTAAATAGTTTCAGTAATGAAATTGTGACAGAAGCACGAACACTAATGCATTCAATTCATGTTAATTGAAATCTCTTTGTGTGTTCAACCATTTAAAATGATCAAGACTGTTCAGTTGAACTGTAAAGCGTTCTTAAATAATACTCGTGTCATAGAAAAAATAGCGTAGAGAAGTCTTAGTGTTATTTAACGTGAAATTAAATAATAGGTTTTTCGACAAAAACAATAAAAACTTGAGAGGTGTCATGGGACACCCGAATAGAACGAAGTTCCTTTCGATTAAAATATATCTTATATTTTTTTTGCGATAAGGATCTTTTAATTGAAAGGCACTTCGTTCCATCCGGGTGTCCCTTGACACCTCTCAAGTTTTTTCTTTATACATTTGAAGCTTCTTTAACTGCCTTCGTTTTTAGAAAATACGGGCTGAGCAGTAAGCACAACTTTGACTGCGTCACAAAAGGAGGCAATAATTTAATTATAGAATTGGATATATTTAGCTTCCTATAAGTAAATTAATATTCGAAATCGGTTCAGCAAAAATCATAACATTAGGCACCTTGTTGTAATATTAGTAGGTACATATAAATAAAAATAAAAAAAACTTGAGAGGTGTCAAGGGACACCCGGATGGAACGAAGTTCCTTTCGATTAATTAGTGAGGGAATGGTAATAAAATTTTATTTTTTTAAATAAAATATTTTGATCACAGCGCCATCTAGCATTAATCATATAAAACAAAATAAGGAATTGTTTTAAAAGATTTTGATCACAGCGCCATCTAGTGATAATCATCTAAAACAAAAAAAGTGTCGTGACAACTTTTCGTAAGATTTTTTTCCGTCTAGCCCCCTTTCGATAACGCGCGATAAGGAACTTCGTTCCAAAAACTTGACAGAATATTCTTATAAGCTAACGAGATCTTTATGAATAAATATGTGGTGAACAATTTAAAGTGATGTTTTAAAATGGTTGATAATTCATCTACTTATTGCAAATACCTTGTTTTAACTTCTATGAATTAAAAACAAAGGGAACGTAAAAGAACTTGAAGTAAACACGATCAAAATCAATATTTCATATCCGCTGTCAAATTTCGGTGACGCATTATTTGTTTACCAAATTTGTTCCTTATTGTACCTGCTACAGACTTAATTTTCTAAAAATCTCTTGGAAATTTGTATTGTTCCAATTATAAGTTTTGAGGTGTCAACAATTTAAAATTTCAACAGTTTCATTTTCTGAGACACTTTTATCAACTCTTTGTACCTGACTGCACTTGGACCTAAGTAAAGCTAAGTTTAGGAACTCAAATAATGCATTTTTTGCCATGTAGATAGACTAGCTAACAGGTCATCTGATCGTAGTTGGTTACATATACAGTTGGACCTCTGTAACATCAGGTCACACTGCCTCTCTACCTACCACTTACCTTTAAGGACTTTCTTCAAGCCTCGTTTGACGGTTTAGATCACGATTTTCATTAAATGAGCGATCCCGACATCTAAACACGATTACAAGCGCTGTGGAATAAAAATCGTGGAAAGAAATCACGCACCATCCGGCTATGGAATGAGCTCCCCTCTTCGGTGTTTCCCGAGCGCTATGACTTGTCCTTCTTCAAACGAGGCTTGAAGAGAGTCCTTAAGGGTAGGCCGTAATGTCTTCTGGTAATGCAGAGGTCCATGAGCGACGGTAACCGCTTACGATCAGGTGGGCCGTTAGCTCGTCTGCCTGCGTGGCAATAAATAATTAAATAAAAAAAAGAACCCGTTTAACGTCTTTGTCATTTAGTCATTTAATGCTCGTGCGTCTTCTGTAGTCCAACGAGCTTGTGTCTCAGTCCACTGATAGGATCAAGAAACATGACCAGTGTGTATTCTGCTTCAGTACTTATCAATTACAAATGTAGTTCGCTTGTCTCTTGTTTAGACGTTATCTATTCTTGTGTTAATTAATAGTTAATTAAATTCTGTGTTAATATTGAAAAGGTTTGTAGTCTACACAAATATAAAGAAAGAGGAAAAGTTTGTTTGTTTAGTTGTATAGAATAAGCTCAAAAATCCTGAACCGATTTAAAAAATTCTTTCACCATTCGAAAGCTTTATTTTCCATTAATATAGGCTAGATTTTTTTACAAAAAAAATTAGGAACCCGTACTAAAACTTCAATAATGTAAGCCTAGGTGTGAAAAAAAACACCCAAAAAGTTTTTTACATCGCACGCGAAATGATGTACTACGGGTTTGTCGGTCTTATTAAGATCTAACATTACTGCCTGAACCTCTTTTTGACGCAGACGGAGTTGCGATGATCAGCTAGTGTTAAATATAACGACTTGTATTAATTACTTATTGATTATAAAATAGTAAATACCACTCAACTGGGAACGTCACTATTCGCTAGATAGCGAAACTGGGGACTTCGTTCGGAATCAATACCGTGTTTGAGCCCTTTTTAAAAACATTTTTTTCCAATAATATTTTTAATTTTGATTTTTAATTAAATCTTATATTTTTGTAAATCTTTATTACTAAACGACGCGGTATTGCATTTTCAGCGAAAATATATTATCATCTCCGTAAAATATGAGACGATTAAAAAATGTAAAAAAAACAAGTTTTAGAACTGTGCTCAATTTTGGCTCCTGCCACAGACTTGGCAAAAGTAAACAAACCAATTTGGTTGCCGATCCCAGTTGAGTGGTTAAACTAAGTTTTCTGAAACTTAGAAAATTAACGTATATTTGTTAGTTACCTATTCGAAAGTTCTTTAAGATTATAATAGAATACGAGACTTCCTTCCTATTCTTAGTTATAAACTTTAAACCCATTTCAAATTCTCCACGTCAAATCTTTTTTCAAGTTGTTAATTCTCCATAGATTGTAATATAGTGGCAGTACTTAGACTGCTAATCTGTATGTAGTTAATTCCTATAGTTTATTTAGTACACTTCACTATCTCTCTGTACGATGTCATATCTGTTTTTTTCATAGGTTCGCTGTAAGAAAACTCATTTTTGAGTTAAGCTCGCCTTTTGTGCGTATTTTTTAGTTATTATAAGTCACTGTAATTTTCTTTACCTGGTGTACAATAAAGTATTAGATAAATAGATACCTATATCAAGTTGTTCTCCATAATTTTAACATCACATTTCAAAACTCCCTCTATTTTAGGATACATAATGCCAGGATGTGACTAAACAAATATGATAAAAGCAATGAAAATTAAAGTCTAAAAGAGCTTTTACCCTTTCGCGTTTTATAATTTAATGGATCTTTTATTATAAGAATTTCATTCTTTATTTGAATTTATAACTTTATCTTCAACTAGCTGGATCACGCAACTTCGTTTTATTTTGTATAAGAAATTACGCAGTTCATTTATTCGACGAATTCTTGGTGTTTATATTATTATTTGACTATAATTGAAAGGGTCAAAATGAGTAGGGTGTCTCTATGATATTTTACTTATAATATGTGTATCTCTTGTTACTTTTGTCAATTTACGTAGCACACACAGAATTTTTAAAATTCTCTCCGTCATTTTAATAATGTAAAAAAATCCCATTCTTAGTGCATAGATATTATTATAATTATTTAAAAGAAATTAACGTTAATGTTCAAGGTGAAATTTCGAAATCATTCTTCAAGGAACTGGCTGGCTTATCTTCTCAATAGATCTTTCTTATATTCGTATGTATTTTATTTATTATATTATATATTATATTTTTATACTAATTGAGCACCTACCATAGTTTTCTCTACACCACCTTTGGTTGACTGGTAGAGAATGCCTTAGGCATTAAGTCATTGCCATTGTACCATTTATGTGCATAAAGTTTAATAAATAAATAATAAATTAACTATTAATAATATCTACCTACAATCAGCTCTTAAAATTAGCACTCTCTAGACAAACAGATTCTCAGTTATAAAACATAGTATAGATAACATTTTATCTTCGTAATTGAAATAAATCAATTTGTTTTTATTTTCAGATAAGATGGGTCCGAGAAACTGTTTGTTCATCGCCATTTTTACGCTTTTATCTCTCATTCATAAATGTAAGTAAAATTTATTGTACTATATAATTTTTAAGACGAAATTGAAAAGTCATGATGTTTTTGTAATATTTTTTCCTTTGAGTTCATAAACGCACGTTGTTGATTTTGATTTTGTTTTATGCGTACTAATACACCGGTTGAACTGTGCCAATTGACTTACTCAACTTTAAATAATCTACTACTAAATATTCTTGTTCTTTTAATTGACGACTGCAAAGAGATACTAATAATAAACGATTTTAGACGTGATTCCATTGACGTCAATCAGAACTTGTGCATTGATCGCAACTCATGGTCATTTCAATGATAGCTTGTTTTATCAATATGTTTTATATTCATTGTTTTGTTAAGGATATTTCGTACTACATATACCTATATGTATATGTAAAGATACGAAATATACCCGCTATCCTAAAATCTGCGTCTGTACTTCCTACGTATCCCAAACAGCTTAAAAATATATTCTTAAATTAAGCCGTATTGTAACGCCTCGTTAATTCTAAAATAGGCTTCAATTTACAACAAAAACATGTTTCAATTTCAAGCCTTTTTCAGTGTGTTTTCATAAATTTTCAGCGGCAGGGATAAGCTGTTATGACTGCAACAGCGCAAATAACTCTGCTTGCCTTGACGTGGACAAAATCGACCCGGAGATGAGAGGAATAATTGTGCCCGTGGTCAACTGCAATAGAGCAATACCCGCTCCGGTAGCCGAGAACTTCTTCTGCAGGAAGATTGTTCAAACTAGTAAGTTCATTATAGTTGATATGCAGCTGTCTAGGTAGATTATTTTTCGTGGAATCACCGTGGTTATTCAACGCTTTCGTCATTTACGTTAAATGATAATGTAGTTATGAGTATACAGTCAAAAACTGCGACAAAACTTCAAAACGATGCTGGATATATTCATGATAAAAATATTAAGTAATTGAATTTCAGAGACCAATAAAGGTATCAAAAATACAGTACAATTTACAGATAGATCGATTTTTCCTTAAATCGTAAAGTGAAAAATCACAGAAATATCGGTTTACGGTATTTTAGTTATAACAAAACAGATCGGGTTTGTTTCTTTACTATTTCCTGTACTGTAACAACCCATTACTGCCCACTTCTGGGCTCAGGTCTCCTCAGAAGATAGATTAGGCATAGTCCACCACGCTTTCCTAATGCGGAATGGGAACTTCACATGTCTTCGAAGGACTTTAGGAATCCTTTTATAAAATACACATGAACCTTTTTCATATTAAAACTTAGAGGTATCTGCAAGCCGGCTGGTTTTGAAACTGCGACTACTATTTTAATATTTTCTAAACTACATCTTACAGTATACTTCTCACACCGCAACAGCGAGGTTCGCGTAACAAGAGACTGTGGATGGACCCCAGACGACCAAGAATGTTACACCCACAGGACCCACGACCACTCAGAGATAGTCTGTCAATGTTTTAGTGACCTCTGCAACAGTGCTGATAGCACTGACCCGGCGTCAGGAACAGTTTTATTCCTGGTTCTGGCAGCGTGCTTGTATTTCTATCGTTAGTTTAATAGATGTGTATTTTTAAAATAAGTAGTGTAAAGTTTATGGTACAATAAAGGTTTCAAAGTTTAAATGTGGTTTGGCTTTTGGCAAACCAAATTCATAAAATTTGGTTTGTTTTTAAAAACTTTATTTAACTTGCACTGGGTAGTTCAGGTATGAATGTTGTGAGTTGAATTTCACCAACTACCCGGTTTTCGATTGAGCTAAAATTTTGTACGGACATTGTTTGTATCCGTCATAGTTACATCCGCTGTAAGAAATAAAGTTTTAAAAATAGAGTTTTTGTAGTTTTATTACGTTAATAATAATCATATTACAATTAAATTGCTGTCCGTAATTGGCTTCTGTCGCTCAATTATGGTGATACCGAGGAAATTTTAACAATCAATAAGTATTACTAAACGGGTTCTTACCACGATTATTTTTATTTGAGAGGTTATTTCAGCACTGTTTCAAGCGCCATGATCACGGGAAGACTGAAGAACTGTGGGTAGGTCATTTAAGAGCAGACAAATCTGTCTACCCTCTGTCTCGTTCGTTTACCGGTACCACTAGAACTCGAACTCACATTTCGACATACCACACTGACAGTATCGGCTGCCGTCTCAAAACTAGATTTTTTGGCTTTATTTTCGTCTAACACTGGATTCCACATACAGGATAGTTTGAAGCCGTCACCCCGATTAAAAGTGCTATTCTCGAAATTTCAATAGCTTCCTTAACCAGTCTTGGTATGTAACGGCGTTCAGATGACAAAACCCTGGCTTTGTGAAACTGCATCCAGTGATTCGTCCCTGAGTCCAGCACATGCTCAGCGATTGCTGACTTATGGGGTTCGTTGTTTTTGATAGCCCTAATGTGTTCTTTAATCCTTGTGTGGTAAGAACCCGTTTAGTAATAGTTTAAGTGATGTAGATAACCGCGAGTGTTTAAAGAAATTTAATCAATAAGTAGTTATATTGTATAATCCACATGGTCGATTGCTGTACTCATTGTTATTTTAAACTGTCTATGCATGGCATACAAGTAACACGGATTGTATTTTCTTTTCTTTCTTTTGTTTG
Source organism: Trilocha varians (assembly GCA_030269945.2). NCBI lineage: Eukaryota > Metazoa > Arthropoda > Insecta > Lepidoptera > Bombycidae > Trilocha > Trilocha varians. The sequence goes on from AP028266.1 coordinate 3,503,689, forward strand.
TTGTTCTATCTGTTCTAAGCTGTCTCCTCTGATATCTTTCAGTTAATTTAATAATATTTAAAATGTAACGGTCTCCTGCGATACAGGCCTAGCATAGTGCAGGGTCACTGCTATATTTTTTCTGTACTGTGTATTTTGTTTGAAAATAAGTTATTTTGTATTTTTGTAAAAAATATTGTTGAAATTAATTACATTTATTTAGTGTACCACTAAACTACCACTATCCTATAGTATCCACGCTCTGGTCAAATATGTTTTCTCCATATTTCTCCTTAACGACTGAAACAAGAAAAAAGCTAGGTGATAACTAGAGATGCAACGAATAGTTGTTTGGCCGGATACCGGATATTCGGCCTGACCACCAGCCGAATATTCGGTATCCGGCCGCCGAATATTCGGCCGGAGGTGTGGCGGCAAGTGACAGTGTGCGACAGAGATAACGCTCTACAAAACCGAAGTTACGATATGCTCTCTTTCAAAAACACGATGTGCATTTATTCCTGCCCCTATGTATACATATTTTTTTTTTAACTATCACTATTATCACCAAGTTACTTTAAATAATTTATTTATTATAACAAGTTTAAGTTTTTTAAGTTATAGCTTTAATTACAGCTGTGTTTTTATTTAGATTCCATTCATAAAATCTACTAAGTGTACTATCCGGTATCCGGCCTGATAGTTCATTACTATCCGGTATCCGGCCGGATAGTAAAAAAGGGCCGGATAAGCCGGATACCGAATAGTAACCGAATATTTGGTGCATCTCTAGTGATAACTATAGGCAGCAATATAGCTCTGTGTCTGTTCTGTGTAAAATAATAAATACAATTTATCTGTAATTTGCCATCCTATGAAATTTTTTCAATTTGTAAATTTACGGTTGCTGTGGATGTCAATTATATATGACCAGTCAGATAAATGGAATGAGCTCCCCTCTTTGGTGTTTCCCGAGCGCTATGACTTGTCCTTCTTCAACCGAGGCTTAAAATAAGTCCTTAAAAGTAGGCCGTGGGTAGTGTCCCAAGAGTGTACTCGTACATTGCAGAAGTCCATGAACAGCGGTAACCGCTTACGGTCAGGTGGCCCGTTAGCTCGTCTGCCTACAAAGCAATAAAAAAATATATTACCTAAAACTAGAAATATTGTTGAACGCTGTTCCAAATTCTAGTCTAAAATTCCTGTAAACTCGTAGATGTAGGATTGATTTTAACTTTACACCGGTTTTTGTATTTGTGTAATCTATGTATCATCGTACGTATCATGTGTGTAATTATTGTGTGGCAGTTTTGACTGGTACATACTAGTTTTTTAGTGTTTCATTTATTATTTATATCTGTTGTGGTGATGTCGTCCGTTCGATATTTCCGCGGAGCTGGCTGAAAATCAGCGCTGTGAAGTGTTTCACTTGACAGCATTTTGCTGAGCCAGTGGTCCGTTTGCTGTAGCAAGGGTACTCTCAGACTAAAATGATTATACCTACTGATGTAACTCACTTTGCTACAGCAATAAAGATTTTATTTCTTTCTTTCTTTTACACTATGTTGACTCTCACCTTTAGAATTATCATCGTAGTCATGATTATAGTTGTCTGTAGCGATCCATGGATGATGAGTGGTAGAAGTAGTTGGAGCAGGAGTAGTCTTAGACCCGCAAACTATTAGTTTTGAAGAGAGAGTATTTAAGATTAATACCATAAATGCAGAGGTTCATGAACGACGATAACCACTTATGATCAACTCGTTGGCTCGCTTGCCTACAGAAGATTGATGTTACTTTCAGGAACCCTGAATGAACCCAGTGGTTCCATATACAGGGTGGATCTGTAACTTTGACCAGCTAGATTTTTTTACAAAAAAAATTAGGAACCCGTACTAAAACTTCAATAATGTAAGCCTAGGTGTGAAAAAAAAACACCCAAAAAGTTTTTTACATCGCACGCGAAATGATGTACTACGGGTTTGTCGGTCTTATTAAGATCTAACATTACTGCCTGAACCTCTTTTTGACGCAGACGGAGTTGCGATGATCAGCTAGTGTTAAATATAACGACTTGTATTAATTGCTTATTGATTATAAAATAGTAAATACCACTCAACTGGGAACGTCACTATTCGCTAGATAGCGAAACTGGGGACTTCGTTCGGAATCAATACCGTGTTTGAGCCCTTTTTAAAAACATTTTTTTCCAATAATATTTTTAATTTTGATTTTTAATTAAATCTTATATTTTTGTAAATCTTTATTACTAAACGACGCGGTATTGCATTTTCAGCGAAAATATATTATCATCTCCGTAAAATATGAGACGATTAAAAAATGTAAAAAAAACAAGTTTTAGAACTGTGCTCAATTTTGGCTCCTGCCACAGACTTGGCAAAAGTAAACAAACCAATTTGGTTGCCGATCCCAGTTGAGTGGTTAAACTAAGTTTTCTGAAACTTAGAAAATTAACGTATATTTGTTAGTTACCTATTCGAAAGTTCTTTAAGATTATAATAGAATACGAGACTTCCTTCCTATTCTTAGTTATAAACTTTAAACCCATTTCAAATTCTCCACGTCAAATCTTTTTTCAAGTTGTTAATTCTCCATAGATTGTAATATAGTGGCAGTACTTAGACTGCTAATCTGTATGTAGTTAATTCCTATAGTTTATTTAGTACACTTCACTATCTCTCTGTACGATGTCATATCTGTTTTTTTCATAGGTTCGCTGTAAGAAAACTCATTTTTGAGTTAAGCTCGCCTTTTGTGCGTATTTTTTAGTTATTATAAGTCACTGTAATTTTCTTTACCTGGTGTACAATAAAGTATTAGATAAATAGATACCTATATCAAGTTGTTCTCCATAATTTTAACATCACATTTCAAAACTCCCTCTATTTTAGGATACATAATGCCAGGATGTGACTAAACAAATATGATAAAAGCAATGAAAATTAAAGTCTAAAAGAGCTTTTACCCTTTCGCGTTTTATAATTTAATGGATCTTTTATTATAAGAATTTCATTCTTTATTTGAATTTATAACTTTATCTTCAACTAGCTGGATCACGCAACTTCGTTTTATTTTGTATAAGAAATTACGCAGTTCATTTATTCGACGAATTCTTGGTGTTTATATTATTATTTGACTATAATTGAAAGGGTCAAAATGAGTAGGGTGTCTCTATGATATTTTACTTATAATATGTGTATCTCTTGTTACTTTTGTCAATTTACGTAGCACACACAGAATTTTTAAAATTCTCTCCGTCATTTTAATAATGTAAAAAAATCCCATTCTTAGTGCATAGATATTATTATAATTATTTAAAAGAAATTAACGTTAATGTTCAAGGTGAAATTTCGAAATCATTCTTCAAGGAACTGGCTGGCTTATCTTCTCAATAGATCTTTCTTATATTCGTATGTATTTTATTTATTATATTATATATTATATTTTTATACTAATTGAGCACCTACCATAGTTTTCTCTACACCACCTTTGGTTGACTGGTAGAGAATGCCTTAGGCATTAAGTCATTGCCATTGTACCATTTATGTGCATAAAGTTTAATAAATAAATAATAAATTAACTATTAATAATATCTACCTACAATCAGCTCTTAAAATTAGCACTCTCTAGACAAACAGATTCTCAGTTATAAAACATAGTATAGATAACATTTTATCTTCGTAATTGAAATAAATCAATTTGTTTTTATTTTCAGATAAGATGGGTCCGAGAAACTGTTTGTTCATCGCCATTTTTACGCTTTTATCTCTCATTCATAAATGTAAGTAAAATTTATTGTACTATATAATTTTTAAGACGAAATTGAAAAGTCATGATGTTTTTGTAATATTTTTTCCTTTGAGTTCATAAACGCACGTTGTTGATTTTGATTTTGTTTTATGCGTACTAATACACCGGTTGAACTGTGCCAATTGACTTACTCAACTTTAAATAATCTACTACTAAATATTCTTGTTCTTTTAATTGACGACTGCAAAGAGATACTAATAATAAACGATTTTAGACGTGATTCCATTGACGTCAATCAGAACTTGTGCATTGATCGCAACTCATGGTCATTTCAATGATAGCTTGTTTTATCAATATGTTTTATATTCATTGTTTTGTTAAGGATATTTCGTACTACATATACCTATATGTATATGTAAAGATACGAAATATACCCGCTATCCTAAAATCTGCGTCTGTACTTCCTACGTATCCCAAACAGCTTAAAAATATATTCTTAAATTAAGCCGTATTGTAACGCCTCGTTAATTCTAAAATAGGCTTCAATTTACAACAAAAACATGTTTCAATTTCAAGCCTTTTTCAGTGTGTTTTCATAAATTTTCAGCGGCAGGGATAAGCTGTTATGACTGCAACAGCGCAAATAACTCTGCTTGCCTTGACGTGGACAAAATCGACCCGGAGATGAGAGGAATAATTGTGCCCGTGGTCAACTGCAATAGAGCAATACCCGCTCCGGTAGCCGAGAACTTCTTCTGCAGGAAGATTGTTCAAACTAGTAAGTTCATTATAGTTGATATGCAGCTGTCTAGGTAGATTATTTTTCGTGGAATCACCGTGGTTATTCAACGCTTTCGTCATTTACGTTAAATGATAATGTAGTTATGAGTATACAGTCAAAAACTGCGACAAAACTTCAAAACGATGCTGGATATATTCATGATAAAAATATTAAGTAATTGAATTTCAGAGACCAATAAAGGTATCAAAAATACAGTACAATTTACAGATAGATCGATTTTTCCTTAAATCGTAAAGTGAAAAATCACAGAAATATCGGTTTACGGTATTTTAGTTATAACAAAACAGATCGGGTTTGTTTCTTTACTATTTCCTGTACTGTAACAACCCATTACTGCCCACTTCTGGGCTCAGGTCTCCTCAGAAGATAGATTAGGCATAGTCCACCACGCTTTCCTAATGCGGAATGGGAACTTCACATGTCTTCGAAGGACTTTAGGAATCCTTTTATAAAATACACATGAACCTTTTTCATATTAAAACTTAGAGGTATCTGCAAGCCGGCTGGTTTTGAAACTGCGACTACTATTTTAATATTTTCTAAACTACATCTTACAGTATACTTCTCACACCGCAACAGCGAGGTTCGCGTAACAAGAGACTGTGGATGGACCCCAGACGACCAAGAATGTTACACCCACAGGACCCACGACCACTCAGAGATAGTCTGTCAATGTTTTAGTGACCTCTGCAACAGTGCTGATAGCACTGACCCGGCGTCAGGAACAGTTTTATTCCTGGTTCTGGCAGCGTGCTTGTATTTCTATCGTTAGTTTAATAGATGTGTATTTTTAAAATAAGTAGTGTAAAGTTTATGGTACAATAAAGGTTTCAAAGTTTAAATGTGGTTTGGCTTTTGGCAAACCAAATTCATAAAATTTGGTTTGTTTTTAAAAACTTTATTTAACTTGCACTGGGTAGTTCAGGTATGAATGTTGTGAGTTGAATTTCACCAACTACCCGGTTTTCGATTGAGCTAAAATTTTGTACGGACATTGTTTGTATCCGTCATAGTTACATCCGCTGTAAGAAATAAAGTTTTAAAAATAGAGTTTTTGTAGTTTTATTACGTTAATAATAATCATATTACAATTAAATTGCTGTCCGTAATTGGCTTCTGTCGCTCAATTATGGTGATACCGAGGAAATTTTAACAATCAATAAGTATTACTAAACGGGTTCTTACCACGATTATTTTTATTTGAGAGGTTATTTCAGCACTGTTTCAAGCGCCATGATCACGGGAAGACTGAAGAACTGTGGGTAGGTCATTTAAGAGCAGACAAATCTGTCTACCCTCTGTCTCGTTCGTTTACCGGTACCACTAGAACTCGAACTCACATTTCGACATACCACACTGACAGTATCGGCTGCCGTCTCAAAACTAGATTTTTTGGCTTTATTTTCGTCTAACACTGGATTCCACATACAGGATAGTTTGAAGCCGTCACCCCGATTAAAAGTGCTATTCTCGAAATTTCAATAGCTTCCTTAACCAGTCTTGGTATGTAACGGCGTTCAGATGACAAAACCCTGGCTTTGTGAAACTGCATCCAGTGATTCGTCCCTGAGTCCAGCACATGCTCAGCGATTGCTGACTTATGGGGTTCGTTGTTTTTGATAGCCCTAATGTGTTCTTTAATCCTTGTGTGGTAAGAACCCGTTTAGTAATAGTTTAAGTGATGTAGATAACCGCGAGTGTTTAAAGAAATTTAATCAATAAGTAGTTATATTGTATAATCCACATGGTCGATTGCTGTACTCATTGTTATTTTAAACTGTCTATGCATGGCATACAAGTAACACGGATTGTATTTTCTTTTCTTTCTTTTGTTTGTTGTTCTATCTGTTCTAAGCTGTCTCCTCTGATATCTTTCAGTTAATTTAATAATATTTAAAATGTAACGGTCTCCTGCGATACAGGCCTAGCATAGTGCAGGGTCACTGCTATATTTTTTCTGTACTGTGTATTTTGTTTGAAAATAAGTTATTTTGTATTTTTGTAAAAAATATTGTTGAAATTAATTACATTTATTTAGTGTACCACTAAACTACCACTATCCTATAGTATCCACGCTCTGGTCAAATATGTTTTCTCCATATTTCTCCTTAACGACTGAAACAAGAAAAAAGCTAGGTGATAACTAGAGATGCAACGAATAGTTGTTTGGCCGGATACCGGATATTCGGCCTGACCACCAGCCGAATATTCGGTATCCGGCCGCCGAATATTCGGCCGGAGGTGTGGCGGCAAGTGACAGTGTGCGACAGAGATAACGCTCTACAAAACCGAAGTTACGATATGCTCTCTTTCAAAAACACGATGTGCATTTATTCCTGCCCCTATGTATACATATTTTTTTTTTAACTATCACTATTATCACCAAGTTACTTTAAATAATTTATTTATTATAACAAGTTTAAGTTTTTTAAGTTATAGCTTTAATTACAGCTGTGTTTTTATTTAGATTCCATTCATAAAATCTACTAAGTGTACTATCCGGTATCCGGCCTGATAGTTCATTACTATCCGGTATCCGGCCGGATAGTAAAAAAGGGCCGGATAAGCCGGATACCGAATAGTAACCGAATATTTGGTGCATCTCTAGTGATAACTATAGGCAGCAATATAGCTCTGTGTCTGTTCTGTGTAAAATAATAAATACAATTTATCTGTAATTTGCCATCCTATGAAATTTTTTCAATTTGTAAATTTACGGTTGCTGTGGATGTCAATTATATATGACCAGTCAGATAAATGGAATGAGCTCCCCTCTTTGGTGTTTCCCGAGCGCTATGACTTGTCCTTCTTCAACCGAGGCTTAAAATAAGTCCTTAAAAGTAGGCCGTGGGTAGTGTCCCAAGAGTGTACTCGTACATTGCAGAAGTCCATGAACAGCGGTAACCGCTTACGGTCAGGTGGCCCGTTAGCTCGTCTGCCTACAAAGCAATAAAAAAATATATTACCTAAAACTAGAAATATTGTTGAACGCTGTTCCAAATTCTAGTCTAAAATTCCTGTAAACTCGTAGATGTAGGATTGATTTTAACTTTACACCGGTTTTTGTATTTGTGTAATCTATGTATCATCGTACGTATCATGTGTGTAATTATTGTGTGGCAGTTTTGACTGGTACATACTAGTTTTTTAGTGTTTCATTTATTATTTATATCTGTTGTGGTGATGTCGTCCGTTCGATATTTCCGCGGAGCTGGCTGAAAATCAGCGCTGTGAAGTGTTTCACTTGACAGCATTTTGCTGAGCCAGTGGTCCGTTTGCTGTAGCAAGGGTACTCTCAGACTAAAATGATTATACCTACTGATGTAACTCACTTTGCTACAGCAATAAAGATTTTATTTCTTTCTTTCTTTTACACTATGTTGACTCTCACCTTTAGAATTATCATCGTAGTCATGATTATAGTTGTCTGTAGCGATCCATGGATGATGAGTGGTAGAAGTAGTTGGAGCAGGAGTAGTCTTAGACCCGCAAACTATTAGTTTTGAAGAGAGAGTATTTAAGATTAATACCATAAATGCAGAGGTTCATGAACGACGATAACCACTTATGATCAACTCGTTGGCTCGCTTGCCTACAGAAGATTGATGTTACTTTCAGGAACCCTGAATGAACCCAGTGGTTCCATATACAGGGTGGATCTGTAACTTTGACCAGCTAGATTTTTTTACAAAAAAAATTAGGAACCCGTACTAAAACTTCAATAATGTAAGCCTAGGTGTGAAAAAAAACACCCAAAAAGTTTTTTACATCGCACGCGAAATGATGTACTACGGGTTTGTCGGTCTTATTAAGATCTAACATTACTGCCTGAACCTCTTTTTGACGCAGACGGAGTTGCGATGATCAGCTAGTGTTAAATATAACGACTTGTATTAATTGCTTATTGATTATAAAATAGTAAATACCACTCAACTGGGAACGTCACTATTCGCTAGATAGCGAAACTGGGGACTTCGTTCGGAATCAATACCGTGTTTGAGCCCTTTTTAAAAACATTTTTTTCCAATAATATTTTTAATTTTGATTTTTAATTAAATCTTATATTTTTGTAAATCTTTATTACTAAACGACGCGGTATTGCATTTTCAGCGAAAATATATTATCATCTCCGTAAAATATGAGACGATTAAAAAATGTAAAAAAAACAAGTTTTAGAACTGTGCTCAATTTTGGCTCCTGCCACAGACTTGGCAAAAGTAAACAAACCAATTTGGTTGCCGATCCCAGTTGAGTGGTTAAACTAAGTTTTCTGAAACTTAGAAAATTAACGTATATTTGTTAGTTACCTATTCGAAAGTTCTTTAAGATTATAATAGAATACGAGACTTCCTTCCTATTCTTAGTTATAAACTTTAAACCCATTTCAAATTCTCCACGTCAAATCTTTTTTCAAGTTGTTAATTCTCCATAGATTGTAATATAGTGGCAGTACTTAGACTGCTAATCTGTATGTAGTTAATTCCTATAGTTTATTTAGTACACTTCACTATCTCTCTGTACGATGTCATATCTGTTTTTTTCATAGGTTCGCTGTAAGAAAACTCATTTTTGAGTTAAGCTCGCCTTTTGTGCGTATTTTTTAGTTATTATAAGTCACTGTAATTTTCTTTACCTGGTGTACAATAAAGTATTAGATAAATAGATACCTATATCAAGTTGTTCTCCATAATTTTAACATCACATTTCAAAACTCCCTCTATTTTAGGATACATAATGCCAGGATGTGACTAAACAAATATGATAAAAGCAATGAAAATTAAAGTCTAAAAGAGCTTTTACCCTTTCGCGTTTTATAATTTAATGGATCTTTTATTATAAGAATTTCATTCTTTATTTGAATTTATAACTTTATCTTCAACTAGCTGGATCACGCAACTTCGTTTTATTTTGTATAAGAAATTACGCAGTTCATTTATTCGACGAATTCTTGGTGTTTATATTATTATTTGACTATAATTGAAAGGGTCAAAATGAGTAGGGTGTCTCTATGATATTTTACTTATAATATGTGTATCTCTTGTTACTTTTGTCAATTTACGTAGCACACACAGAATTTTTAAAATTCTCTCCGTCATTTTAATAATGTAAAAAAATCCCATTCTTAGTGCATAGATATTATTATAATTATTTAAAAGAAATTAACGTTAATGTTCAAGGTGAAATTTCGAAATCATTCTTCAAGGAACTGGCTGGCTTATCTTCTCAATAGATCTTTCTTATATTCGTATGTATTTTATTTATTATATTATATATTATATTTTTATACTAATTGAGCACCTACCATAGTTTTCTCTACACCACCTTTGGTTGACTGGTAGAGAATGCCTTAGGCATTAAGTCATTGCCATTGTACCATTTATGTGCATAAAGTTTAATAAATAAATAATAAATTAACTATTAATAATATCTACCTACAATCAGCTCTTAAAATTAGCACTCTCTAGACAAACAGATTCTCAGTTATAAAACATAGTATAGATAACATTTTATCTTCGTAATTGAAATAAATCAATTTGTTTTTATTTTCAGATAAGATGGGTCCGAGAAACTGTTTGTTCATCGCCATTTTTACGCTTTTATCTCTCATTCATAAATGTAAGTAAAATTTATTGTACTATATAATTTTTAAGACGAAATTGAAAAGTCATGATGTTTTTGTAATATTTTTTCCTTTGAGTTCATAAACGCACGTTGTTGATTTTGATTTTGTTTTATGCGTACTAATACACCGGTTGAACTGTGCCAATTGACTTACTCAACTTTAAATAATCTACTACTAAATATTCTTGTTCTTTTAATTGACGACTGCAAAGAGATACTAATAATAAACGATTTTAGACGTGATTCCATTGACGTCAATCAGAACTTGTGCATTGATCGCAACTCATGGTCATTTCAATGATAGCTTGTTTTATCAATATGTTTTATATTCATTGTTTTGTTAAGGATATTTCGTACTACATATACCTATATGTATATGTAAAGATACGAAATATACCCGCTATCCTAAAATCTGCGTCTGTACTTCCTACGTATCCCAAACAGCTTAAAAATATATTCTTAAATTAAGCCGTATTGTAACGCCTCGTTAATTCTAAAATAGGCTTCAATTTACAACAAAAACATGTTTCAATTTCAAGCCTTTTTCAGTGTGTTTTCATAAATTTTCAGCGGCAGGGATAAGCTGTTATGACTGCAACAGCGCAAATAACTCTGCTTGCCTTGACGTGGACAAAATCGACCCGGAGATGAGAGGAATAATTGTGCCCGTGGTCAACTGCAATAGAGCAATACCCGCTCCGGTAGCCGAGAACTTCTTCTGCAGGAAGATTGTTCAAACTAGTAAGTTCATTATAGTTGATATGCAGCTGTCTAGGTAGATTATTTTTCGTGGAATCACCGTGGTTATTCAACGCTTTCGTCATTTACGTTAAATGATAATGTAGTTATGAGTATACAGTCAAAAACTGCGACAAAACTTCAAAACGATGCTGGATATATTCATGATAAAAATATTAAGTAATTGAATTTCAGAGACCAATAAAGGTATCAAAAATACAGTACAATTTACAGATAGATCGATTTTTCCTTAAATCGTAAAGTGAAAAATCACAGAAATATCGGTTTACGGTATTTTAGTTATAACAAAACAGATCGGGTTTGTTTCTTTACTATTTCCTGTACTGTAACAACCCATTACTGCCCACTTCTGGGCTCAGGTCTCCTCAGAAGATAGATTAGGCATAGTCCACCACGCTTTCCTAATGCGGAATGGGAACTTCACATGTCTTCGAAGGACTTTAGGAATCCTTTTATAAAATACACATGAACCTTTTTCATATTAAAACTTAGAGGTATCTGCAAGCCGGCTGGTTTTGAAACTGCGACTACTATTTTAATATTTTCTAAACTACATCTTACAGTATACTTCTCACACCGCAACAGCGAGGTTCGCGTAACAAGAGACTGTGGATGGACCCCAGACGACCAAGAATGTTACACCCACAGGACCCACGACCACTCAGAGATAGTCTGTCAATGTTTTAGTGACCTCTGCAACAGTGCTGATAGCACTGACCCGGCGTCAGGAACAGTTTTATTCCTGGTTCTGGCAGCGTGCTTGTATTTCTATCGTTAGTTTAATAGATGTGTATTTTTAAAATAAGTAGTGTAAAGTTTATGGTACAATAAAGGTTTCAAAGTTTAAATGTGGTTTGGCTTTTGGCAAACCAAATTCATAAAATTTGGTTTGTTTTTAAAAACTTTATTTAACTTGCACTGGGTAGTTCAGGTATGAATGTTGTGAGTTGAATTTCACCAACTACCCGGTTTTCGATTGAGCTAAAATTTTGTACGGACATTGTTTGTATCCGTCATAGTTACATCCGCTGTAAGAAATAAAGTTTTAAAAATAGAGTTTTTGTAGTTTTATTACGTTAATAATAATCATATTACAATTAAATTGCTGTCCGTAATTGGCTTCTGTCGCTCAATTATGGTGATACCGAGGAAATTTTAACAATCAATAAGTATTACTAAACGGGTTCTTACCACGATTATTTTTATTTGAGAGGTTATTTCAGCACTGTTTCAAGCGCCATGATCACGGGAAGACTGAAGAACTGTGGGTAGGTCATTTAAGAGCAGACAAATCTGTCTACCCTCTGTCTCGTTCGTTTACCGGTACCACTAGAACTCGAACTCACATTTCGACATACCACACTGACAGTATCGGCTGCCGTCTCAAAACTAGATTTTTTGGCTTTATTTTCGTCTAACACTGGATTCCACATACAGGATAGTTTGAAGCCGTCACCCCGATTAAAAGTGCTATTCTCGAAATTTCAATAGCTTCCTTAACCAGTCTTGGTATGTAACGGCGTTCAGATGACAAAACCCTGGCTTTGTGAAACTGCATCCAGTGATTCGTCCCTGAGTCCAGCACATGCTCAGCGATTGCTGACTTATGGGGTTCGTTGTTTTTGATAGCCCTAATGTGTTCTTTAATCCTTGTGTGGTAAGAACCCGTTTAGTAATAGTTTAAGTGATGTAGATAACCGCGAGTGTTTAAAGAAATTTAATCAATAAGTAGTTATATTGTATAATCCACATGGTCGATTGCTGTACTCATTGTTATTTTAAACTGTCTATGCATGGCATACAAGTAACACGGATTGTATTTTCTTTTCTTTCTTTTGTTTGTTGTTCTATCTGTTCTAAGCTGTCTCCTCTGATATCTTTCAGTTAATTTAATAATATTTAAAATGTAACGGTCTCCTGCGATACAGGCCTAGCATAGTGCAGGGTCACTGCTATATTTTTTCTGTACTGTGTATTTTGTTTGAAAATAAGTTATTTTGTATTTTTGTAAAAAATATTGTTGAAATTAATTACATTTATTTAGTGTACCACTAAACTACCACTATCCTATAGTATCCACGCTCTGGTCAAATATGTTTTCTCCATATTTCTCCTTAACGACTGAAACAAGAAAAAAGCTAGGTGATAACTAGAGATGCAACGAATAGTTGTTTGGCTGGTGGTCAGGCCGAATATCCGGTATCCGGCCGCCGAATATTCGGCCGGAGGTGTGGCGGCAAGTGACAGTGTGCGACGCTCTACAAAACCGAAGTTACGATATGCTCTCTTTCAAAAACACGATGTGCATTTATTCCTGCCCCTATGTATACATATTTTTTTTTTAACTATCACTATTATCACCAAGTTACTTTAAATAATTTATTTATTATAACAAGTTTAAGTTTTTTAAGTTATAGCTTTAATTACAGCTGTGTTTTTATTTAGATTCCATTCATAAAATCTACTAAGTGTACTATCCGGTATCCGGCCTGATAGTTCATTACTATCCGGTATCCGGCCGGATAGTAAAAAAGGGCCGGATAAGCCGGATACCGAATAGTAACCGAATATTTGGTGCATCTCTAGTGATAACTATAGGCAGCAATATAGCTCTGTGTCTGTTCTGTGTAAAATAATAAATACAATTTATCTGTAATTTGCCATCCTATGAAATTTTTTCAATTTGTAAATTTACGGTTGCTGTGGATGTCAATTATATATGACCAGTCAGATAAATGGAATGAGCTCCCCTCTTTGGTGTTTCCCGAGCGCTATGACTTGTCCTTCTTCAACCGAGGCTTAAAATAAGTCCTTAAAAGTAGGCCGTGGGTAGTGTCCCAAGAGTGTACTCGTACATTGCAGAAGTCCATGAACAGCGGTAACCGCTTACGGTCAGGTGGCCCGTTAGCTCGTCTGCCTACAAAGCAATAAAAAAATATATTACCTAAAACTAGAAATATTGTTGAACGCTGTTCCAAATTCTAGTCTAAAATTCCTGTAAACTCGTAGATGTAGGATTGATTTTAACTTTACACCGGTTTTTGTATTTGTGTAATCTATGTATCATCGTACGTATCATGTGTGTAATTATAGTGTGGCAGTTTTGACTGGTACATACTAGTTTTTTTAGTGTTTAAGTATTTCATTTATTATTTATATCTGTTGTGGTGATGTCGTCCGTTCGATATTTCCGCGGAGCTGGCTGAAAATCAGCGCTGTGAAGTGTTTCACTTGACAGCATTTTGCTGAGCCAGTGGTCCGTTTGCTGTAGCAAGGGTACTCTCAGACTAAAATGATTATACCTACTGATGTAACTCACTTTGCTACAGCAATAAAGATTTTATTTCTTTCTTTCTTTTACACTATGTTGACTCTCACCTTTAGAATTATCATCGTAGTCATGATTGTAGTTGTCTGTAGCGACCCATGGATGATGAGTGGTAGAAGTAGTTGGAGCAGGAGTAGTCTTAGACCCGCAAACTATTAGTTTTGAAGAGAGAGTATTTAAGATTAATACCATAAATGCAGAGGTTCATGAACGACGATAACCACTTATGATCAACTCGTTGGCTCGCTTGCCTACAGAAGATTGATGTTACTTTCAGGAACCCTGAATGAACCCAGTGGTTCCATATACAGGGTGGATCTGTAACTTTGACCAGCTGAAGTGAGGAGGAGGAATTGAGAATGATCTGTCGAAATACTACTTAGAACCACTTTTATTTATGGAATCGGTAAAACTTTTTTTCAATGTTATATGGAAGTCGTGCATTCATACAATGTCAGAAAAGAATTCTACCCTGTATATACGAACTCTATCTCGATTCTGGGCGGTGGTAGAAAGTAGTTATCATCTTTTGTTGTTCTTGTGGTATCACCTTGTATAACTCCTCTGGATTTCCCCGTGCAATAACCGGCATAAGATGCAAAGAGACCCGAATGGGTATTTTTTTGTACGCAAACAAAGTTACAAGGTTATAGTTTTTACTTGAATGTGTGTTGTTTAAAAGAGTACTTACGCTGTACTTCTTGGAAGTAAATGCAGACGAGCATTGCTACAATTAGTACTTTCATTGTCGATAACTTGCCGTTTGAAAACTACGAAGTAAAATACTATGGTTATAATATTATGCCAAAGGTATAAATAATTAGGCTTAAAGTTGGCAGAATTTTTCCAAAGGTCGAGAAGTCACTGAATACAAACATCGCAGGATCGCTATCATGAAAAATCGAGGCCTGTTCAATAATTTACGTCTACTTGCTGATGATGATGACCTACCAGGAGAGTATCCATCAAGGTGGACCGTCAATCGTCGAATGCGTCATGATGAAATTCGATTGCCTCAACTTGAGGTCCGCATCCAGCAGTGGACGGGTTGAAGATGGTCATCATCATAATCTATTGGTACATATTTAAATAACAAATCTTCTTCAAGGTTTCCATGATGCCTTGGAAAGTCGCTGGGTGAAAACACCGGAAGCTGTGGTGAAATTTGGTCAAGAAAATTACCAGAAGTGGACGTCTACGGGATAATAATATAATATTAATATATTATTAACAGTATTTAACTTTTGAGACTTACGAAACAGTCCAGAGTAGATTATTACAGGTAATATAATTCAAAAACTATGTATTTATAAAGTTATAAAATATTTTTGCGTATCTAAAGATACATGAAAAAATAATGAGGTTTAAATTACTGTATATAGCGAGGTTAAAGGGTTATCTTATTTAATGAAAAATAATAGAATTTCTTATTTTAAAACCTATGAAGCAGCACATGAGTCATAATAAATAAAAATACTTAATTTCGATGTTTGATTTTTTGCTACGATGTTTAAAATAACAAACAAATAACTGCTAATTAACAACTTCAGACTAGAAAATGCAGAGGCATTTTTAGTAAAATAAGCTATAAAACCTTAAATCTGTGTTTAAACTTTGTAAAATTAACAATCGTGCATAGTTCACCTCTGAAGGGATTTTCCAGTGATATAAACTACCCACAAACTGGTTTAAAAGCACGTACTGAACATATTTATTGTATTTGCGGATTTTATTGTTGTTTACAATTTGAATAATTTACAACACGTGTAGAATACCCTTGAAATTAATGTTATTTATAAGTCAATTGTGGCGATCTGGTCAAGATAGCGGGAGGTCACTGGATGCAGATGGCGCAGGACCGGTCGATGTGGCGAGGTTTGGGGAAGGCCTATGTCCAGCAGTGGACGTCTATAGGCTGATGATGATGATGATGATATGTCAATTGAACCATGACACCAACCACACCCGGTACAGCGTATCAGTGCCGTGTACCGTGGGCTGACACTGAGACCAATCAATCTTAAGTTAAACCACAGAGCCTAGATTTGAATTTAAGGAACAGATGTACAAAGGTCAAAGGAAACTCATGTTTTTCCTACTCCTTCTATCATCTTCTGATTAAATTCGTTGCGGGGCCAAAAACAAGTTAGCTTTCCCTCGGGTTTTCCCGGGCTGCACTGCTCAGAGTCATTACGATGGTCGCCGCTGTGGATCCTGGCTACACAGGAGTTACAATGGTGGGAGTGAGAGGTGGGCCAATACCCGAAAGATGTACAAAGGTTCAACTTGAAAATGACTACTCATTTTTTTACTGTTTCACTTACTATAAACAAGCTATTTTAACACTAGCCAATCATCTAATTTTTATAGGTATGTAGGCAGGCGAGTCAACGGACCACCTGAACGTAAGTGGTTACCGTCGCTCATAGATCTCTGCATTGTCAGAAGACACTGCGCTTTGCTTTTATTATTGGAACGAAGTTCCTTATCGCGCGTTATCGAAAGGGGGTTAGACGGAAATTCTTATGAAAAAGTTGTCACGACACTTTATTTGTTTTAGATGATTATCGCTGGATGGCGCTGTGATTAAAATCTTTTAAAACAATTCTTTATTTTGTTTAATATTATTAATGCTAAATGGCGCTGTGATAAAAAAAATATTTTTTAAAGTTATTAACTAACTAATTATTATAACTTTACTCCCTCACTAATTAATCGAAAGGAACTTCGTTCCATCCGGGTGTCCCTTGACACCTCTCAAGTTTTTTGCTTTTATTATTGTTACACTAATAAATAGCACTAGTACTAGATTAACTAAATAACTTAGGCTGACCTTTAACATGTTCGTTGCTACAGGAACTATATGGCTGTATTTGACTTTCGTACAAACAAGAAGGAGAGAAGTTTATTACTTGTATAGCATTTGAATGAGCTGAAGAAAACCGAAAAGAAGTGACAGATAAATTCATAAATCATATGTCGCGTATCCACATTGGCCTGTCAACGTCCAACACGGCGACGGCCGACCAATATGAAAGTTGGCGAGCCAATGTGGAAACGTGGCTTTAGATCATAAATTGCTGGTATCAAAAAAGTCTCGATACTTGCACGTGTAGACTGGTTAGATTCGTTCACTTGTTTTATAACTTGAACTCTCCTTCACAGAACTCGGTAGAATCTCTGTTAATTTGCCGTCCATCGCCCGAGGCCGGCTAATCCCTCGACATCTCGTTACTTCAAACAATAAAATATTTATTTAATAAGAGATATTAAACCTGGAAGTAGACACGATGTTTATCGTGTCTACTTCCATTTTCATTTCTTGTGCGCCATTGTTTTTTTGAATGTGATAATTTATTAAGCAAAACTTAAGATATTGTCATGCAATTTAAATATGCGAGAAAAATTTCAGCTCAATCGGAAATAGGGACGTTGATCAAATTTAACTCGCAATATTCCAAACTATCCGTACAGCAGGAGGCCAAAATAAATGCACCTCGGCTTTTGGAAAGAGAGCAGTTCATAGCGTCGTCATTTATAGAGCGCTATCTCTGTCACTCACTACCTACGTGACAGTTAAGTCTGTCTCGTGGAGCAGTATTACATTACAAGCTTTATAATAACTTGCTCTGGATGTAACTAATTAACTATGTAAGTTCGGATGGAATCCTGCAAGCTAAATTTGACAAACTACCTGGTTACCGATTGAGCTGACATTTTGCACGCAAAATAATCCGCAAAATGGCGCTGATCTGATGATGGATTCGAAAAGTGGACATAGGTAGGTAGGTACTCTTGTGCTACAAGATAGACCCGTTGTGTTTGGGCTCGTTTTACTTGTATTAGCTAGCACTCCACTGCTACGTGGCATCAAGAATCTAAAACGTGAATTCAAAAAGTTTTCTTTAAAGTAAATTATTTACCAACCAAATTAAATAAAAGCTTTTAAATACGTCTACTATTTTCTAACATTTATTAGTACTTACTCTTTTGTATATATTTTTTTTTGCGAGTATCGAAAACGTGTTGCCACAGACAGGGTGTCGTGTGATTACGTACCAGTGATAAGGCATGTGTGCCTCATATGAGTACAAAACATGTAATTTATACCGTCAAATATTCCTGAATTATAATTTAAGGCCTAGGTATAGCTGATTGAAGAATATTGGGAATGTTGTTTATACTTTAAAATTAATTCCACTGCAAATGTTTTATAATCAAAATGTATTTTACTTTATAACCTTTTGCACAGAAAAACTTTAGGTTTTGATTCTGGGGGCGGCGCGACGGGAAAGAGTGCCGTGGGCGTAACGCGACGCGCCGTCCCTCATAACTCCGTGCTGGGTTCTAGCCTCAGCCGGGGTTCGGACGTTGAGTGTGAGCGGTTGGAGGTTTTAGTGCGGTTCAATTGCCACATACCCCGCCGGAGATCCGGTGATTTCCTCCAACTAAAAAAAAAAGGTTTTGATTCTGCTATCTGAATTTGCAATATTCAGCTTAATTTAGAAATGAAAAAATGAAAAGTACCTATTGTTCTACGTAAGTTAGGGAGTGTGATTGAGGCACAGAAAACTAATTTTAATTATCTAGACACACGGTAGCGTGTCAAGCCAAGTTCAAGAAAGAGAACTGGTATCTATTATTTACGACATCACATCAAAAACCTCTCAAATTACCAGTGTTTCTTTGTATACATGTAATAATATCATGCGTTAAAAATACTGCTCCAAAATCTGTCACGTTGTTCTATAGATTTAAGGGAATTGAGGACAGACAGGGAGAGTAATACAGGGTTATACTTTATACTTGCATAGTATAAAACAAAGTATCTACGTAAAGTATAGTATAGTATAGTATAGTCGTGGTGGCCGAGTGGTTGAAGCGCTTGCCTTCCTCTCTTACCTCTAAATCTTAATATGAAAAAGATTTATGTGCAATTTTTCACAACACCATTGGCTAAAAACGGTGAAGGAAAACATCGTGAAGAAACCTGCATATCGGAACAGGGTTCTAAAAATCCTTTGAAGATATGTGAAGTCCCCAATCCGCACTGGGCAAGCGTGGTGGACTATGCCTAACCCATCTTCGGAGGAGACCTGAGATCAGCAGTGGGCAGTAATGGGTTGTTACAGTGTTTTTTATATCTTATGGGTTTATCGCTTAAGAAACAATGGACTTGCCAGAAATTTTTACTAACACTCTCAAATATCTATGATGCTTGGAGCATAATGAGGACTTAAAGAACGTGGCTTGACTCGGGTGAAAGTGGAGACTGTTGAGGCCCTCTGCCTCACCTTGAAGGACATAGGACACGAAGAAGAGAAAAAGAAGAAGCATAATGAAATCATACTAAAGTACCAATATTGCAGTATAAAACTAAGTGAAAAAGAATGAAAAAGCCTTGCCTTTTTTAAATTTTTTGTTAGACAATGATAGTTTTCCACGAGACGAAGTAATAATTAAACTAAGATTTTAATTAAAAGAACTCAATATTCAAAGTTTCTTCATAAATATTTACTTCATTCTTTCCTTGCAATTTTTTTGTTTGACCATCTCCGTTGCTAAGGATAGATTAAGTTCTAATGAAATCTTTACTGAAGCTGAGTAAAGCTGTTATTTGACGTAGCCTTTTGATTTTACTTTGCTGAGTTTATTAAATTAAAAATTCTACTACGAGGCTTAACGTTCAATGTTTATGTTTTTATCTTAACTTTTCTAGACGAACTAAGAATGTTCTACTAAAAAAGAAGGTATTTTTTTACCTCGTAGGCTAGGACGGTTCACCTAAGTGATTACTATCATTTATAAACTCTGCAATAGTGCAGGATCTATGTATTCTCTTATACCACCTAACCTACAGAACTTTTTTTAAATTATCACCTGATCGAACGTGGTTATCATCGTTCATGGACCATTTGCAATGGCAGCGGGCACTTAAGGGTCGTTACCTACGACCTAATTTTAAGAACCCTTCACAAACTCAAACTTTGTTTTAAGATGAGTGGTAGCTAAGCGCTCCGAGAATAGCCAAGAAAGTTCGAATCCAATAAACTTCTAATTCACAGTCAAATCAGGCTAAAAAAGTAAGAATACATATTAAAGTGACTTGTACATTAAAATACTTGGGGCAGTAATAGCAAAAAAAATTCCCCAGTTAAAAGCTACTTAATTCTTTAAGTTAAAGTTCAATAAAACTTCATAATACTAGACGAATCTTTATTTTCAATAATTAATTTGGATATAAACATTTAATTACAATTAGTTAATTATTAAATTATTGCTAAAATTATTTCATGGAATCATGTGATCCACCCAGCCACTGAAATAAAGTTAGCATAATATACATTTATCGTGTTAGTACGATACGACTCACCCATGACTACGAATTTAAAATCACATCAATTAAATTATGAGCTTCTGAAACGTGAAGACACCGTGATTTTCTCGATTAAAAAATCTACGAAAGTAGACGTCTAACTTTACTTTTGATTTATTTGTAACATTTTTCACAAGGATTAGTTAACAGAAATAAAAAAAAAACAACCCTTTGATTTCACTTCTAAAAACCCTAAAAATGAAATTCAATTAATTACATTTACATGGAAAACGAAAATTCGGAGCCGTGGGTGAATTTAGTAATATTCTTATTTTCGACCTAAATATTAATTAAATAAATTATTTAAATATAACCATTAACTTATACATAACAATCGCTATCGCAGATTAGCGTCAAAATTCATTTCAAGAAAAAAACACAAATTGCTTTTAAAATGCACCAAAATTAACTCATGTCCAGATAACAAATTAAAATAACATAATTAAGTTTAAAATTGAAAATAACGTCATTTCTCTTCTAAAGGAATCACAATTAATTTACAAATATACTTAAAACTTTAATAAGTATTGAATAAATAGCTCTTTAAACACCTAAATTTTATAATCTTTTTAATATATTCCATAAATCCTTTAGCGAATTGCAGGATATCACATTAACTTAGTATTGCTTCAAATCATTATAGATATCAATACTAGCAATTAATATCAACATTACTAATATAACAATAACATAAATTTATTTAACACTCGCAATTATCTACATCACTTAATTACTAAACGGGTTCTTACCACGATTTACTAAGTACTAGTAAGTGTGGAGTTTCGTGATTGGAGTTTGAATTCCAGTGGTACCGGCAAACGAACAAGAAAGAGGATAGACAGATTTGTCTGCTCTTAACTAATCTACCCGCAGTAAACTTGCTTGCAACAGTGATGAAATATCGGGATCGCTCATTTAATAAAAATCGTGGTAAGAACCCGTTTAGTAATTGTGTAACAATAACATCTGAAAGCCAGAGTTCTTGAACAATAACAGTAACAGCGATACGAACTTTTCTTTTATAATCTGAATTCAACTATCGTAATCACAAATAGGTAAAACAGGTCGAGGCAGAAAATATTACACATCGGCATTTGAAAAGAAAATTGTAGATGCTCTTTCTTTTCCCTATAAATTGTAAAACGTAACTTTTCAAGCCTTATTCTTAGATACAGGGTGGATCTATAACTTTGGACAATCATGGGGTGAATGACCTATCGAAATACAACTTAGCACCATTTTTATTTTTTGGATCGGTTAAACTTTTTTTCTGACATTGTATGGAAAATGTACGACTATCGTCGCGGACTTCTATACTATGATGAAAAAATGATTTTATCCAATTCATAAAATAAAAGTGGTTCTAAGATTTATTTCAACGGGTCATTCACCCCACGTCAGATTGTCCAAAGTTATAGATACTCACGCTTGACTTGTTCATTTGACTCGAAAATAACTAACCATTAGCTTAAGCCTTAAAAAACTTTTACCTGAAAATTTGCAACTAACCTCTCAACACATTTTGGTTTGTTTACAGATGCAAATTGCTTGATAGATTAAAATATAAATCGCACAAAATATCACTCCCTAATTTTTGCTAGATCAAGTAAAATGAGAATGGGCCGTCTTGTTCTCGCAAATATGTCTTAAGAATTTGATTTAATTGGCATTTTTAATTATTCAAAGTATTTGTGTTTTTGGAGGTATTGCAGCTAACTCGTAATAACTAAATTATATTAATTAACTGTGCTGTGGGTTCTGTCGTCGTGTTCGGTATCCATCTGTTCAGGTTCACTGTTCTCGTTTGCACTCCGGGTCATAATTTCTATAGGATTGAAGAAAATAAATGATACTTAACCCGTTAAACGCCCTGGGGGTCACCGGTGACCGGCACGCCTTTGAATAGACAATAGATTTTTTTTCTCGGCGTTTAACGGGTTAAATAAACTTCCAATATTATATTAAACTAGATTAGTTGTGCAACTTCGGTTGCGTCACAAAAAATCGATATTTTCATACGGATCCCTAATTTTTTTTAAATAGTTGTTACTCTTGGTTAATGTAGCTTTTGCTTTAGCGGTGAGAGAATTATTAAAATTGGTCCAGTTTTTTTGAGTTTTTTCGTTATATACAAAAATACAAATCTTCCCTCTTTATAATAGAAAACTTCAGTTTATAGATATGCAGTAAAACAACCCTCTAATATTTGTGAGCACTATTTGCATAAAATATAGCTAATTTTTTTTCGCTTAGGAAAGGGTTCCTTATTTGAAAAAGGTATATAAGAAACGCCTTCTTACCAAGTTATAAGGTATGAAGGTTTTTTATTTTCAGAAGTCAAGTATTATATCGACGGCAGCAAAGAACAAACAGATATCTACAAAATCGTTAGTTTCCAGGAGAGCGTTTTTTGTGAGAAAGTTTGATAACTTTTACTATAAGAATGCCAGGTTTTTCAAATTTGGAATGTGTAAATAAAATAATGTTTCGCAGCAGATAGTGACATATTTTAAATAAATTATTGTTTTTTTTTCGTATTACTGCAGATGTCTTTTTCTACATCGCATAGAAAAATAAATAAGATGAGTCAACTGCCATGTATTCGTTTCTACGTAAGACTTTTTCCTTAGAAAAGAAGTAAAAAGTGAAGAACGCATCCAGATCGCGAAATATAATTTCACACCATTTCCATCAACATCATACCAATCGAATAAAGAAGGTAAAGAACCTACAGCAAACGTTTTTTCTAACTGATATCTTTGTTTATACTAAGTGGCTTGCTAAATTGTACGACGCACACACGGTTATCCGGTAGATGTGCGGGTGTACTTCGTTTTTTTTTTTTTAAATAGTGTATATGTCTTTATTTACGCAACAAAAAAAACATAAAAAAACACTTTTTGTTTGAAAAAAAATTTTAC
The DNA here is from genome assembly GCA_030269945.2 of Trilocha varians. Lineage (NCBI taxonomy): Eukaryota > Metazoa > Arthropoda > Insecta > Lepidoptera > Bombycidae > Trilocha > Trilocha varians. The sequence continues at coordinate 3,527,247 of AP028266.1, forward strand.
CCTATAAAATAAAGAATTCTGGATTCAAATATCCATAAAAGTTAAATTCGGCAAAATGCAGATGTCTTCTTGTTCTTTGCTGCCGTCGATATGAACCCTAACATAGCATGTTTCGATGTTATTACTACTTGTTATACTTATATTAAGATAAACAAACAACACAAGAAGTTTTTGCATTAGTAGCTAGTATTAATTTTTGTAAAATACTACTTACTTGTATCTTACGATATGGATACATTTCAGCAGTCTGTAAGTGACGGTTACCACTTACAATCAGTTCGCCCGTTAGACCGTCAGCATAAATGACAAACAAAAACATCACAAAGATCCGTTTACCATTCAGTTTTAATATACAACATCCAACTTACCATCCTGGTCGTTTTTCAAAGATCTGCCGAGTCTAGGTCCGAACCACATGCCTGGATCGTCTGAAGGTAGACCAAACTCTGATGCTGCACTGAATCTCTCATGGTCTAAGGGAGGAGCTCGTCCTACCCTCGGGAAAGCATACAGCTGCCGTTTTACTGCTGGGATGTTGTCTGTTCAAAATTGTCTAAATCACTACATAGTGTAAAACAAAGTCAATTCACTCTTCGTCGCCTCAGTGCTTGTTTGGCCAATCTGCACTCGAGCAAATTTTACAGGAGACAGCAAACAAGCACGGAATTTTCGTTAAGTGCCGTGTTGAGAAAAAAATTGAAATGAGATTTTTATTGTTTTAAAATTGAATATTTTAAAAAAATATTTTACCAGTCGGATGGAAATTTTATTCTTTATAATACTGCATTAAAAAGTCATTTTCGTAAAAAATGTCAGATTGGCCAAACAAGCACTGAGGCGACGACTTGCCATCTCTGTGTACTCTCAAATCTTTAAAACTACGAAATAGATTTTTTAAATAGATAGAGTGATTCAAGAGGAAGGTTTATGTGTTATAAATGTATAATATTGTAGAGCATGTGTGGAAAAGTAGTAGAAAAACACTGAGAATTTTAGAATTTTAAAAATAAACCCCCGTTTACATGTTGGTTGGGTGTCACCGTCATTTGTTTTTTAAGTATGTTGGACATGTAGACGTAACATAAAGCGATCAATTCTTTAAGGACCTTTTATTCTCTGAGTCATCATTAAAATCAGTGTCAGTGACGTTATCATTGTTACTGAGAGACCAATTCTTTAACTCAATATACAGGGTGCCCTGTGAATCAATACGTTAAGGGCTTAATCTATATCACATTTCAAATCATATACACATACTTTTGAAACGGAGATAGTTACATTATTTTCTCAGACAAAGTTGAAAAAATATTATTTTGTATTATTTTTGACAACCCTTCCCTACATTTAGCGTGCTATATCTTTTTTTACGTACACAGACGCATGTATCCAGTTTAGAATGTGATTTTTGTCCCGTGTATTATTACAATGTTCTATGATACAGGAGGTGACTAGCCGGCATAAGTCTTTAGCTGTTGGTGTAGGTCAGTACAGTAGGGTTGATCACGCACTAATTAACACGTAGTTTAGATTAGTTATAACTTATGATATATGATGCCTAGAAAACTTGGTGGATGGCTTCTACATCAAGTATACTATTTGCTGTGAAAGTATTGTTTCATCGGATTTTAACACCCTGTATATACCAGTTACGAAGTTTTGGTTCTCTCTAATACCTACTTGTAAAGATGGTGTTAAGACTTCCGTTATCAAAAATAAAAATGTTCTTATTTTGGTTTGTAGCTAAAATACCTTACCCAAGTACATATCGTTGATAGGTATCTGCCAGGTGCGGTAAGACGCTCTGCCGACTCTTGGAAACGGATACAAATTTAGTATCCCGTCTCGACGCAGCTTCGCTCCTGATTCTGAGAAGATAGACATAGTATAGTCTATGGTTCATATTAATAAATTAGTAATTTCATCGAACAATTAAATAGGCACTGGGCTATTAAAATTTTCTGTAAGAAGAGGTACTTTTTTCATAAATTTAGTTTAAATTAAAATTAGATACTTTTTAAAATAATCTTAATCCTTAAATGTAGTTGTGGCGACCAATAATAGCGCGCGAGATCCTGAATCGCGGTTACGACATTTGCAAGAATCTTCGCATATATACGACATCTGAAATCTACTATAGCGGGCTTCGGCCTGACCGGGCATACACTACTACTTCGCCCGGTCGGAGATCTCCCTTTGGCCACAAATACCATCAATACCCACATAGTCAACTTCCGTTAACATCATGAAATGTATTGAAAAATAGTAAGAAGTTAATAATATCTTAAAAAGAAAACAAAGTAATAGGAGGATTTGTTCCAGGCAAAGATAGACCGATAGATCCGCTTTTTCGGCCCAATTTAAATACAAGAATGGTTTATAATTGGGTATTAAGGCAAGTTATCATAATAATTGTAAGTCTATAGCGCCCTATAAATGGTATTATACTTTTTTAAACATCGACTTAATGTTACTAGATACACTGTAATTAACAAAATAGTACAAATGATTATCTCCAAATAAATTGCCTACACTTAATATAAAGTGTTTTACAAAACTTCTTGAGAAGTCTTCAGTTCAAATTAATTCAAAATTTAAAACGACAGAGAATCTATGCTTTGGGTATTTAAAAAAAAAATCATCGCCATCGTTACGCGGTCGTCGAATAACATCAAAAGAATTACAATTTTCGATTTGAGTAGTATTTACTTGATATCCTGTTTATGTTCTAATCATGTAGTTCTCACGAAGCATTTAGCTTTTCATATTGCAGATTACGTTTTCCCCGAATAACAATTTAAAAAAGCTACACTCAACGTTTACTGTTTTCACAGATTGTGTGCCCGCGCTTATCCCAGATATAAACGGAATCCTCCCCAATACATTACAATCAAGTTCCTTGCCACACGCTGAAAATACAAACTGTCTTGTTTTATTGTTGGTTAGGAGGTCGAATACAATTGCAGTTATGATACTAAAATGGGATTTTGTTTTAGTAAAGTGTTAAAGTTATTTGCGGAATGGTTTTTAGGTAAAGTAGATAATGATATTTTCATTGTTGATCTACTTTTTAAGAAGAGTGTGTAGCTTTCGATTTAATAAGTTGAGGTTGTTGATTGGTAGGGATATTCCTAAATTCCCCACACAAAATGCTCGTATTGAAAGTAGGTAACTACGAACAAAGAAGTTGCCTATTATTTTAAATGCAGTACAAAAAAATACACCCTGATTTTAAAGTCGTTTTCGACCTGTGAAATCTGAACTCGTAACATTTGCATCCTTTCTTTAAAAGGATATCTATAATAACACTAATAAAAGTATATTTTAATTCAATCCAATTTCAGAGAAAACAGCTAATTTTAAACTTTACAATAAGTAGCTATTAATTACAACGCGAAACCTCCAAAATCTATTTTTATTAATTTAATGTAAACCGACCATTTTAATCGAACTCCAAGTAACATAATACAGTTAATGAAATCATTGAAACAACATAAAGTAGAAAGTTTTGTACTAATTGACCGAGCAACTTTAGAACAATTAATTAAAGGTGAACAAGGCGTGTTGATATTGAATTTACGACGAAATAGTTTATTAATAAAGTTATAGATTGACATTACGGATGGTTGACGATGATTTTTATAACCTGCCTGACTTTGTCTGCGAGCCAGAAAAGTTTGAATCTCGAAAGAAAACAGGAGTCTAAGTTCGAGTAAGCTCTAAGAAAAATTTCCAGTTTCCGTTTCGAAATTAAATGAGTATCTACTTTGTCAGTCAACATTTAAATATGTTTCGCATGTAATCGAATCAGAACAAAAAGGGTTGTTTAAATTAAGGTGTATGATGACGTCAACAAACTGGCAGTAACTTTACTCGTTTAAATATTTTTTTTATCGTCGTAGAGGCTCAATAATACTTAATAAATAATGAAGAGTCAAAGGTGAATAGAAAGACGAATAGTCCTATTGTTATAATTTTCCTTGAATACCAAATTAATTTATTGTCTTCGAATGAAGATCGCAGCAACAGCTCTGAAATATTTGACGTTTTCCAAGAAAGCCACTCTCTTTTGTTTCCGGCAGCAATACCTTATCATATTAAAGGTAATTCAGCTTTTGGCATCAGTAGGTACTTATGACTGCTGACTACACGGAAATTGAAGAAATGAAATATCGGTCAGCTTACTACTTTTAAACATTTTGAGTCAAAAAAATATTGAAAACAAAATCTAAAGTTAAACCTTTTAGGTAATTCTATGGACACAATTGGAATGAAAAATAAAGCTACTGAAATTGAAATAAATTACACTCTGTGTTTAGACTCGTTTTTTTTGAACGAAGTTCCTTATCGCGCGTTATCGAAAGGGAGCTAGACGGAAAAAAATATTACGAAAAGTTGTCACTTTTTTTGTTTTAGATGATTATCGCTAGATGGCACTGTGATCAAAATCTTATAAAATACGTTCTTTATTTTTGTTTTGGATGATTATCGCTAGATGGCGCTGTGATCAAAATCTTATAAAATACGTTCTTTATTTTTGTTTTGGATGATTATCGCTAGATGGCGCTGTGATCAAAATCTTATAAAATACGTTCTTTATTTTTGTTTTAGATGATTATCGATAGATAGCGCTGTGATCAAAATCTTTTAAAACACGTTCCTTTTAAATTATAAGATATCTTTTAATCGAAAGGAACTTCGTTCTATTCGGGTGTCCCATGACACCTCTCAAGTTTTTTTATTTTAGTCGTAGTTGTAGTTGTTATTAGTAGTTGGGTCTGCGAAGCGACTTCGGTTCGCTTTGCATTTTATACCGCTTGTTCCACGGGGAGTGCTACGAAGAATTATTCGAAATGATTCCAACAACTCCGTTCTGTCATCGAACCACGCGTCGTCGAGGTGGAGTTCATCCTTACTATTTGGAACTATCGCGGTCATCCACGGTCCGTTTCAAAAATTCTTTTCTGCCACGCACCATCCGGCTGTGGAATGAGTGTGTTTCCCGAGTGCTATGACTTGTCCTTCTTCAAACGAGGCTTAAAGAAAGTCCTTAAAGGTATGTCGCAGGTAGGCAGTGTCTGCTGACATTGCAGAGGTCCATGAGCAACGGTAACCGCTTACGATCAGGTGGCCCGTTAGCTCGTCTATCTACAAGACAATTAAAAAAAAATGGTATTGTAATCCACATATTCTGAGCTGTAAACGTAGTGAAGGTGTGGGGAACTTCCTCCACAATCACATTTGAACACATACATACTCACACTCACTCGAATCAATAATAAAAATAAATTCATGTCTGAACCCGGGTGAAGTAACATGTATGCTCTTTAAAAATAATGTTTTTAAGGTAGACGTAAAATTTTAAATAGTTCGGGAGGTGGATCGAGAACGATTGCCATGACACAAAGAGATCGGACATTGTAGTGAGTAACCGCGTTCTAAGTTACGAACCATCTTTTCTCGTCCCACGTCTCGAATCCAGCGTTGTCTTCAGCCCTTCTGAATATTAACCGTGTTTGTGAAAGTTATCGTATATGTGCCTACAACAACAAAAACCTAATTATTGTGTTTCGGAACTATGTTGTGTTTGTGAAAAATAAACCGATGAGAAAGTAATATTTGCATCACGAGTTATTACTTCCTGCCTACCACACGCTCCGGACCTCCAGGTACACCTACGATACATATATTGAATCCCAAAACTGGTGACCCCGAACAGTACACAAAAATAAAATAGTAATAAAATATTTTATATAAAATATATATATACATAAAAATGAGCAGCGACAGAGAAAGTGACAAAACAAGTACACACGTAAATACCAACCCTCGCCACCGCTCCAAAAACGACGAAGAGAATTTTGAGATGGCAACAGCAAGTTACCCCATTACTTCAGTGCAAATAAGAATTCCACCGTTCTGGCCAGAAAAACCAGCCATTTGGTTTGCCCAGGTAGAGGGCCAATTTGCTATATCCAAAATTACCGACGACACAACGAAATTTTACTACATTCTGGGAAACTTGGATCGACAGTATGCAACCGAAGTTGAAGATATTCTCGTCGGACCCCCCGATTACAATCGATTAAAATCTGAACTAATAAAAAGATTATCCGTCTCACGTGAAAACAACGTTAAACAATTGCTCAGACACGAAGAACTAGGAAATCGCAAACCCTCACAATTTCTGCGCCACTTACTGCACCTAGCGGGACCTAGCATTCCTGAAGACTTCGTGAAGACGATATGGAACAGTAGACTTCCAACCGGTATCCAAACCATCGTCGCATCACAACCTTCATTATCGCTGGACGCTCTAGCCGAACTCGCTGATCGAATAAACGATATAGCGCCGCAACCACAATACATCGCAGCCACTACAGCAACTTCACCGATTGACGAACTGAACCGGCAAGTAGCTGACCTGACCAAGCAAGTGAGCGCCCTCGCTGTACAAATCCACGACAGATCACGTCCTCGCGACCGAGAGCAAAGGCGACGTGACACCCGATCACCGTCCCGCAGATCAATCTCCAGCTACCGAAGATTTCCACTTTGTTGGTACCATTCAACATTCGGAACCAGAGCGAAGAAATGCGTTCAACCATGCGACTTCAAGACGGGAAACGCTCCAGGCAGTCAGTGATGGCGGCTGATGATTGCCGTAACCCAACGGGCCGCCTTTTCATCAAAGACAGGAAATCAAAGTTCGAATTTTTAATTGATACTGGTAGTGATATTTGTGTTTTTCCAGTAAACTCACTCCACGAAAAACGACACAAAACTTCTTATCAATTAAGCGCTGCTAACGGTTCCACCATCGATACCTACGGCTACATCACCTTAAATTTAGACTTAGGCTTACGTCGCATTTTTCCCTGGCGTTTCGTGGTGGCAGACGTTACAAAAGCTATAATTGGCGTAGATCTTTTAGCCCATTACCGTCTCATTGTTGATATCAGTAACCAAAAGCTAATCGATGATTTAACTAATATAAGCACCATAGCATCACTAGTTTACTCGAACGACCTGGTCTCTAGCGTGAAGATACTAACAGGCGGTAACGACAAATACTACCAAATCCTCTCACAATACCCAGAAATTACACGCCCAGCTGGCACACCCCACACTCTGCGACACAACACAATCCATCATATTCGCACAACACACGGTCCCCCAGTGTCTTGCCGACCCCGGCGACTGGCACCAGACAAGCTTGCGATTGCAAAAGCAGAATTCGAGGCAATGCTAACCAACGGAACGGCTCGCCCGTCCGAGAGTCCTTGGGCTTCCCCATTGCACCTTGCCGCCAAAAAAGACAACGGGTGGCGCCCTTGCGGCGATTACAGGTTACTAAATTCGAGAACAATCCCCGATAAGTACCCGATAAGACATATACACGATTTCTCCCACAACCTTTCTGGTAGCAAGATATTCTCTACTATAGATTTGGTAAAGGCATATAATCAAATCCCTGTTGCTGAAGAAGACATACCCAAAACCGCCATAACCACACCTTTCGGGCTCTTCGAATTCCCATATATGACGTTTGGATTGCGTAACGCTGGACAAACATTCCAAAGATTTGTAGACGAAATGACGCGAGGTTTAGATTTCGTTTACCCATATCTAGATGATTTCCTTGTCTTCTCAAAAACTCAGGAAGAACACGAAAAACACTTGCACGAAATTTTCACCCGCATGAGAGATTATGGGGTACTTGTAAATACAGCAAAGTGCGTGTTCGGTTCTCCTGAAGTAACATTTTTAGGTTACAGTATTTCGGAACACGATACCAAACCTCTTCACAGTAAAGTCCAAGCCATTACAGAGTTCCCTACACCTAAAACAGCTCGAGAGCTCAGACGTTTTCTTGGCATGATTAACTTCTACAGGCGCTTTATACCCAAAGCAGCACAAATCCAAGCGCCGCTGAACGCCTTACTCCACGGTTCCGCAAAGGGTTCTCAACCAGTCGACATCAGCGGCGAATCACTCACAGCTTTCCAAAATTGCAAAAATAGCCTTTGCACAGCAACTCTACTGTCTCACCCCAGACCTGGAAACGAATTAGGTCTCTTTACTGACGCTTCCGACACCGCCATTGGAGCGGTCTTACAACAGCGCTCCTCAAAACACTGGCAACCCCTAGCCTTTTACTCTCAAAAACTAAACCCAGCTCAAAAAAAATATTCACCCTACGACCGCAAATTACTCGCCATTTACGAGAGCATTAAATATTTTCGCCACATGCTTGAAGCCAGCCACTTTACCGTCTACACCGACCATAAGCAACTTTGTTTCGCCTTTCATGAAAGAAAAAGTAATTGCTCCCCTCGTCAATACCGCCATCTCGATTTTATCTCACAATTTACATCAGACATCCAACATGTATCCGGTAGCGACAACGTCGTCGCAGATACACTCTCTCGCGTTGATGAGATATGCGCAGCGGTCAATTTAGACGACATAATCAGGTCTCAGTCGTCCGATTTAGAGCTCAAAGAATATCTAAATGGCGAAACATCGCTGCGTTTGACCAAGGTGACTATACCAGGAACCAACACACAATTATATTGCGATATCAGTACGAATAGACCTAGGCCTTTCATTCCCCAAAAACTTCGCCGTACAGTCTTTGACTCAATTCATACGCTAAGTCATCCAGGCGCAAAAGCCACAACGAAACTCATATCAGAGCGTTTCGTTTGGCCGCAAATGCGTAAAACTTGCCGCGAATGGTGCAAATCCTGTTTGACGTGTCAGCGCACCAAAGTGACCCGCCACGTCACAGCACCAGTGGGTACTCTCGAACTCCCCGAAGCACGATTCAGATACGTACATATAGACCTAATTGGACCCCTCCCCATAGCAAATAATTATCGTTATTGTTTGACAGCTGTAGACCGGTTCACACGATGGCCGGAAGTCATTCCCATACTCGATATCACTGCAGAAACTGTAGCCAAGGCTTTCCTTTCCGGCTGGATATCTCGTTTTGGCTGTCCAACCGACATCGTAACAGATCAAGGTAGACAGTTCGAGTCTGCACTTTTTCAACAGCTGTCAAAGATGATAGGCTTCAAACACCGCAGAACAACGGCATACCACCCACAATGCAATGGATTAGTTGAACGCTTTCATCGTCACCTAAAAACCGCCATAACGTGCCATGCCAATGCTAATTGGGTCGAGGTACTCCCTCTGGTACTCCTCGGGATTAGAAGTGCATTCAAAGACGACCTCCAAGCTTCTCCTGCAGATCTCACTTACGGCGAACCACTCAGACTTCCAGGTCAGTTTTTCGATGATTGTATTACAAACCAAACCACCGACATCACCGAATTCACGTCTCGCCTGAAATCTATCACGAACCAGTTCCGCCCAGTCCCAACAAAACACCACTGCACAAACAGTAAAATCTTCATTTTTAAAGACCTAGCAACATGCAGTCATGTTTTCCTCAGAGAGGACGCCCAGCGTCACCCCTTCCAACCGGCTTACACAGGCCCGCACCTAGTTGTAGAAAGACACCCAAAATATTTTAAAATAAACATTAAAGGAAAAAATAATAAAGTAACAATCGACAGATTAAAACCAGCCTACATCCTAGCTAACGAAAACCTTAAATCTCACGATTTAACTACTCCTTTACCACCCACTTCCAACAAAGAACAACAAAAAGAACACAAAATAACATACACGAGATCAGGTAGACGCGTCCATTTTCCTAATTATTATCAACCGTAGAAACGGTTTCTGGAGGGGAGTGTTGTGGGGAACTTCCTCCACAATCACATTTGAACACATACATACTCACACTCACTCGAATCTATACATATAATAAAATGATAGAAAAGTCAACATTGCAAAATACACTCTCCCAAGTCAAACAACCGTTGAACATAATGATGGCGCGATTCAGAATCCATACATTTAGTACTGTAAAAAAGTCAGCTTTGTCCGGGATAAACTCGAAAACTGCTGCACCGATGTACTTCAAATTTGGCAAGAATATTGCTTAAAAGTCGGGTCAACACATAGGCTATAAATTATAGTGCTATCATTTCCGAGGAACGGGGTATAAATATAATAAATTTCATTCAAAAATTTTAGAGCACCGACATCTATCGGCGTTTAAGTCAAATTTCATGTGGAAGCATTTTTTTATTAGTACGAGAGCTAGCAACGTCGGGAAAACAAACATTTCAGTAAAGCCAGTTTTTATTTTTATATCATACTCTTTCACTTTTATATCAGTTGGCAAATTAATTATAGGTTTTTAAGTGCTTAAAAAGATTCATTAAAAAAAATCATTCAGAGTTAGCGTCTGGCACAGAAAAACAACAAAAAATATCTAGCAATAATAAATTCATGCAGCAAAAAGTACAAAAAAAAAATTTAAAAATCGGTTTTTTAACCAGACCTTACCACTACCGGCTGGAGGCTACTACTAGACAGTCCGTATCGGTAAATACTCTGTCAAAAACGTTGCTAGCTCTTATACCATAATTTAAATTTGATTGTGTCATTTTTGGCACTGTCAATGGTTATTTTTTTAATTGTCATAGATGCAAAGAGTTCTGTTCTTCTTAAAAAATGTGTCTTTAATTCGTTTCAGAGATTAGCAAGATCTAAATTTCATTAAGCAATTTTAGAGGAACGACATCTATTGGCCTTCAAGTCGAATTACATATGGAAGCATTTTTTTGTTGATATAAATAATTTAAATTTGATTATGTCATTGTGGGACTATGTTTTGTATTTGCTAACTAGATGGCGTTGGCGTATAAATTTGTATATTCTGAATCGCGCTATCATTTCGTACACCAAATGTCAAAACTGAGGTTACCTGCTTATAAGTCATCGTGTGGTTAGTCAAATTGAACTCTTTAGCTATCATTATATTATTATTTAGTTTCTACTTAAAATACTTAAAATGCCTGGATAACGATCTAATTTATCCCAATGTTCAAACGATACTCGAAGGAAAAGGTTAGCTCGATGTCTAGAAACCGCCGTTGAGCATGAAGCTAGGTTGGCTAATGGCTACTCTTTAAGAACACATTGCGGAAACTCAGTCGATCGAATATCTTGAAGAGCAGGATACTCAGTTAAGGAGAGATCACTCTCAGCCTGCTCTTTCACGGTCGTTGGAGACTGATGAGCAGCTTGAAGAGCGTAGTACAGCTGCTCAGCAAAGTTATCAGAACGTACGTGACGATACTTCTGCTCATGTATCGCAAGACCGGGACAGAATGCAGGAGTTGCAAGAGCAACCATGGCTAAATAAAGAGGGAAGTGGATTCATGTACAATGTTGCGATTAACTACGCCGCACACGGAGATATTAGCAAACTTAGAAGAAGTGTGCGCCCTTTGTCGAGCCCGTAAATGGAGAGGGGAGCCCAATGGGATGTGTTGTGCATCTGGTAAGGTACGCTTGGAGTCTATGCAAGACCCACCAGAACTGTTGCAACTCTTACTAAGCGGCGAACATCCGGGTCCAGCCATTTTTTTTTAAATATTCGAGCCTATAATAGCGCCTTCCAGATAACTTCGTTTGGTGCAAATCAAATCGTTGAAACAGGGTTCATGCCGACATTCAAGATCCAGGGACAAGTTTACCATCAAATTGGTTCGCTGCTACCTACAGATATTTCAAAATTTTTGCAAATTTATTTTGTGAGTGATTTTGAAGAACAAGCAAACCTACGAAGTAGATTCATCCCCAATTTAGACTCAAGAATTCTCCGATGTCCTTCTAAGTCTTGGTGAAGGTACTCTACCAGAAGAGAGAGGTGCACAAGTGTTGCTTCCAATGTCTCTCGATAGAGTTGTATCCAGCTTAAAAGAACTCATTCGCTGTGTGTACAACGACATCAGTCGTATATCACACCAGCAGAATTCTTGGGTGTGTGAGCGAGCCATTTTGACACCCTCAAATGACCTAGCTGCAGCAATTAACGAATTCTCTCAGAAATTGAGGGAGATGAAATGAACTGTCGTCGAGCAAGATGATGCTACACATTATCCTATAGAATTTTTGAACTCTCTGTCAGCAAGTGGTTTTCCAGCGCATACTGTCAAGCTGAAGGTCAGTGTCCCGATTATGCTTCTTCGGAACCTATCTCCTCCGAAGTTGTGTAACGGGACCCGCCTTAAAGTCATCTCGCTCCACAAACACACAATTGAGGCGGAAATTCTTACGGGTTCTGGCGTCGGCGACGCAGTATTTATATCACTCATTCCTCTCATACCATGAGGTATGTTGCTGAACTTTCCGTTCCAGTTAAAGTGCGTACAGTTCCCTGTGAGTGTTTGCTTCGCAATGACTATCAACAAGTCGCTGGGGCAGACACTGGGGACAGCGGGTGTCGACCTCAGGACGGGCTGCTTCTCACACGGGCACCGGTACGCCTCTTTACATTTTGGCTGCGGAGAGCCAAACCACTATTGTGGTTCACTGAGAAGTTCTATAAGCATGTTTTTTACGCTATCTTCTAATCTTATCTTATATTTGTCTTAATTTGAATATTTTCTACATCTGCTTTAGTCACAACTTTTGCCTTAATTCAGCAAAATCACCTTAAAGTCATTTATTCGAAGCGGGTCGAAATTAGCACTTTTTGCACTTCAATTTTGCAAAAAAACAGTCTTATTCTATTACTCTGCTTAGTGTAGATATGAAAGGTAAAGAAAAAAACCAGTAAATTAATGTTAGTTTAAAAGATACAATTGTTGGTATATTATTATGGCGCTGTACATAGCATTCACGCAGACGACGTCGCGGGCAATAGCTAGTCAATAATAAAAATAAATTCATGTCTGAACCCGGGTGAAGTAACATGTATGCTCTTTAAAAATAATGTTTTTAAGGTAGACGTAAAATATTAAATAGTTCGGGAGGTGGATCGAGAACGATTGCCATGACACAAAGAGATCGGACATTGTAGTGAGTAACCGCGTTCTAAGTTACGAACCATCTTTTCTCGTTCCACGTCTCGAATCCAGCGTTGTCTTCAGCCCTTCTGAATATTAACCGTGTTTGTGAAAGTTATCGTATATGTGCCTACAACAACAAAAACCTAATTATTGTGTTTCGGAACTATGTTGTGTTTGTGAAAAATAAACCGATGAGAAAGTAATATTTGCATCACGAGTTATTACTTCCTGCCTACCACACGCTCCGGACCTCCAGGTACACTTACGATACATATATTGAATCCCAAAAAGGTATACCCACGTGTGATCAACGGGTAGGTATACTTTTTTAGATTTCAGAGTGTGCATGACTGCTTTTTGCACGATATTCGATTGTATAGGGAATATATTAATATTCTTGTGAATATAAAAACCTTCGTAGTCCTTAACCTGTTTTAAATTTAACTACAAAAAAAAATTGCTTCTTCCAAAACTATTTAGTAAAGTTTAGTAAAGCAAATCGAAAATAGACCAAACACTATTTTTGATTAAACTAAAACAATAAATTACGAATCACTTGGGACCTATTAGTCTCTCTAGTACTAAAAGGATTTAAAATAACCGAAGTAAAGATTTAGAGAATTTTCTACCATAATGTTGGTACATCGCGGATTATTTAAATGATAGATAAACGTGGGGAGAAGTAAATCGGTTCAAGAGATTTTGGGAACCGGTTATGAATAAAGGAACAGTATAGATTAACTGTACAGATATAAATATTTATACAAATTGCTTTTACGTAGTCACAGTTACTTATCACTGTTAAGAAATATAAAGTAGTTTCAAAGGAATTTGGGAGCGAATGATAAATGTTTTTTTTTATTTATTGTAACGTAGATAAACGAGCCTACGGCCCACCTGATGGTAAGCGGTCACCGTCGCTCATGAACCTCTGCAATGCCAGGGCAAAGAGGGGCCGTTATCTATCGCCTACCCATACAAGACTTTTCTTAAACCTCGTTTAAAGAGGGACATGTCATGTTTCAGAAACGTCATATTGGGGTGCCCAACCTTATTGAGAGCGTAGGCCAATTAATGAAAAATCCAAAATTGTATTATATTGTGGCTATTTTCTTATTTCTGTTATGAATTAAGAAAATATTCTCCATTGACAATTTTGAAGTGGTCATTAATTGGCCTACGCTACTATGTAAAAGTCGAATTTTTGGACAACAGTGAAAGTGTTAACGACATTCGTTAAAATATATATGACTTATGTATTTTTATAGGTTTTTGAGTAAACTATATGCTTTAGTTCTGTATTCTATAATATTCTGTGGTAACAGTGTGACACGTGCCGAATACAGATAATAGCATGTAAAATATTTATTTTTATACCTACTAATATTATAACAACGAGGCTTGAGGAGGGTCCTTAAAGTTAGGTCGAAGGTAGCGACCCCTCAATGTCCCCTGACATTGCAGAGGTTCATGAGCGACGGTAACCACTTACGATCAGATGGCCCGTTGGCTCGACTGCCTACATGGCAATAAAAAAAAAAGGTACCTAATGTTATGATTTTTGCTGAACCGATTTCGAATATTAATTTACTTATAGGAAGCTAAATATATCCAATTCTATAATTCAATTATTGCCTCCTTTTGTGACGCAGTCAAAGTTGTGCTTACTGCTCAGCCCGTATTGTCTAAAAACGAAGGCAGTTAAAGAAGCTTCAAATGTATAAAGATAACACGATAATTTAAACTCTGTTAACTTTCGTTTCTTCGTTTCTGATAGAATCAACCACTCATACTCAAAATGGTGATTTCATTGTTGTAAAAAAAATATTGATTGGCTTTGATTGTTTCTAGATGCGAATCAAGTTCACGAAAAAAATATTCAAACGCCGTTAACATGTATCAGAAAACGTTTTAGATTCTTTGTTTTAAAATGTAATAAAACTATGATTTTACATTTTTTAATTTAAATTTACTAAATAAGAATTTAATTAAATTTAATTGGCTTTGACAAACTGATGTTAAATCTAGTAGAGTCCGAAATTTTTTAACAAACATCCGTAAGATTTTTGTTTTTTTTAATAAATAAAAAAAAGGTACTTACGATATGATTTGTCGATGGCAATTGATATAAACACCGCGATGGTGATCAACTTCATTGTAGAGTGCATTGTCTCTGTACAAAAAAAACGTTTAATTAATCATACATCCTGCAATTAACGTAACATCGTTTTTATATTATTGTTATATGCTTGTTAGCGGTCCGGTCTCTTTCATCTTTCATTTGGAACCTATAATAGTACAATCCTTACGGCCTCCCGCGATACAGGCCTAGCCTAGTGCGGGGGCCATTGTTGAACTCCTTATGTAAATTAGTTTTATGTTTGAAAAAAAAATATTTCTATTTGTAACGTTGGATTAGAAGAATGATTTTTTATATCTAAAATTGTAATACAATTCTTATTTCTTATATTTATTTGAATATAAAATAATAAAGGAAAGACATTGTAAATGATTGCTACGTGCAATACGGAGTAATTGTATGAAAAATTTTCGCTATTCCATATGGCATAGATTCGTGATTTTTGATGAATTTAATGCTAAAAAGGAAGATTCCTCTTCATATTAACATTTATAACCTCATAATTAATTACTCCATCCTACATTCAGAGAAGATAAATTAAAATTTATGAATTAACTAAATAAGATAACTTGTATAGGAAAAATACTCAAAGTATCGTAATAAATCGTAAGAGTCAAAACTTTATGAATTGCGTAATTTCATCAGATCTTATAGACATTCCAGTTTCTTAAAACTCCTGAAAATGATAAAATTTAATAAACTAACAAAAACTTTATTTAGACGCATAATAATAATATGTAAATTTATTTTTTTGTGATCTTTTTTTTTTAAATATAATGTAAAAAATGAGCAAATAAATGAATATGGAGTATTATAATATGTAAGGATTGGGTCGTAGACCCCGTCTCCAGTGGCCCTCTGTTTTTTATATTGTATTTTTAAATATTTTTTTTTAAATATAATGTCAAAAAATAAGCAAATAAATGAATGTAGTTAATAATATGTAAATTCAAAATTTTTGTGGCAATTCGAAATAGGGTAGACACTTTTGACAAAAAAAAATTAACTTAAAATTGAAATATTCAAACTAGTAGATATGTTTCCATCGTATTATTATTAAAATGACACAATAAATGATTTAATTATTTTTCTGACACATAGCTAAGGTTTTTAAGCTCCACTTTTTACTAAAAATTTTCACCTCACATTGCACACAAAAACATTTATTTTTTAAATTATCCATTACTTTTCAAAATCAAAACCTAGTATACATATTTAAAAAAAAAATCAAATTATTTTTTAAAAATATTAAACGCAATAAAAGAACAAGACTATTCGATCAAGAAGATTTCGTATCGTGTAAATATAAAGCAACGTCCACACTTACCTCCGTGTCCACACCTGTTGAGCACCGGGAATGCTGTGTCGTGATCTGTAACCCCTGTTTATATAGGGCGAGAAAGCTATCCGGCAACGGTTCTCAAACTTTAAACTTTTATTCTATGATTTCAATTGTTTTTTTCTTGTATTTGTTTATTTTATTCTAACATAGTTTTATGAAAATTAATTTTAATATTTCAATTTTATACTTTTATTTATTGCAGAGAAAAAAAATAAAAAATTAAAAAGAGCTAACCTGTAAGGATAATGTTGAAAGATAGTAAAATGATTATAGGAAATTTAATATAGTTTCGTTTTTGGTATGAAATTTTTTGAAAAACTAATTAACATGAGAAATAGTATTGACTACAGATTGACAGTTTAATTAAATACTTTTTTCATTAATATACAGAAAGGCCACCGGCATGCAATTTTATAATTTGTGTTACAATTACTTTCATGCTTGATAATCATTTAATATTGTCATATTGTGCCCCTTTTATTTATTTAAGGAACACTTTACAACACACTATATAGGTTAAACCCAGGCTCTTAAACTAGTAGTAAAACTACTGTGCTATGAAAGCCAGTGCTCTCCCTTTAAGTAGGTTACAATATACACTAAGGTCGAAGTGACAATATTTTTTGTTTTTTTTTATAACACTAAATTAGAGTAAAAATAATGACAAAATAACTATACTACTTATTACTAAAAGAAGCCCCCTCCCTTGTGATAGTTTGAGGGCCACAGTTTGAGAGCCACAGTCCAACTCAGCGGTGGAATCACGTCAGATAATTCATTTAGGTTTCGCCCCGTAGAAGCCGCCCCGGGCGCACTTTGATTCACTCATTTATTCATACATCCAGTCTTTTCTTGCGGTTTTAATGTTAGAAAAATAACTGAAAGTGCTTTTTTCATTAACTTCATTAAAATTTGAATTAGTTTGCATTTGGACTATGTGTTTAGGTTTGTTTGTTTTAAGGATAGTACGGTCCTTAAGGATACCCTTTTTGATGAGGAAAATCATTTATATTAACTAAGGGCTGCGTAGGGTTCTAGAGTAATTTGGCCTAAAAAGTTGGTTCAGTAATCTAAAACTCCTAATATTTTAAATAATATTTTATGTTACTACTACAATTAAAATCATTACAAAAAAGGGTCATTTTTAGTGATGGTACGCACTGAAGGTTAAGTACTATATTCTAAACTTATAAATACGAAATACAAAAAAAAATACAAAATAGTTTATTAACTATTCATTTATTGTTTGTTTGTTAATTATTCATTTATTTCTTGTTGCCCTTTTTTTACTGTAACTAATTATTATAATTATTTTTACTGTGATGTGTATGATAACTGATGCCGTGATGACGTTCGTGAACATATGGCTTCAACTGAAAATCAGCGCTGTGGTGCACCACCACAGCATGTGCTGAGTTGAAGCCTTATGCAATGCAGTACTATGTTTTCTTTTTTTTGTACTTGTTTTTGATACTGTGTAACCATTAAACGTTTTTTCTTTCTTTCTTTCTAATTGCTGTTCGTTAGTCTCTGTTAACTTGTTTTTGTTACTTCTGTCCTTATCGCAATTGCGACACGAAAGTTTGTAACGCAGACGAAGATGCTCGAGTCAGCTTATTAATAAACAAAGTTGGTTTTTGTAATTAATATTTAAGAGACTATTTTTAAATACAATAACCATTGTATCAAATTACTATTACACAACACAAACTTTACTCAAGCGTGTTCCCCGAAAGTTCCTTTGTCAATCAGATCAAAGAAATTGTTGAATTGTAATAATTACATTAATCATTCAAGTATCTATCACACTCAATTTTACACCCAAAATACAGTAACTAAAGGTCCAAATTCGGCTGCACAATCATCCCTTATAGTTCTGAAAAGTTTGCCAATGTAACTAGGAAGTATGTGAGTTACCCATTTCTTAGATGTTTGAGTAGCCACGAAATTTATAACTAAATTAATTTTAGTTTATATTACAAATACAGTTGGGAAGTTAAATTGCTAGTATTATTCTAACTGTGAAGGTCTATTAAAGGGTAAAGGTCGAAATTTTATAGGATGGAGGTCATTTAATAGTTAATATACCATTAGCTGCAGTACATAATCTTATTACTTACACTATTATTGAACGGGTTCTTACCACAATTATTTTTAATTGAGCGGTCCTGATATTTCAGCACTGTTTCAAGCGCTATGATCACGGGAAGACGGAGGGACTGTTAGTGTTAGTGTGGTATGTCGAAATGTGAGAAAGTAATGCATGAAAGTATTATAGAAAACCGCGAGTGTCTGAATAAGTTTATAGCCACTCTTACTTTTGACGTTATCGTAAGTTTAATTTTAATCCGATGCATTATCTTTCTTCCTTGCGTATTCGAGTTACGGTTTAAAAATTATCTATGATGCAACTGAACTCCTCATTTCTGATTCTCTTCGAAGTTTAGTAGGCTGATAAATAGGCTTTCACGTGTCAAGCGCCCGGTAGAACTAGTATTTCAGTTTAGTTCACGTAAATACGAAGCTGAACGAATCGAATTATCGAACGTTCCGTGTGTCTGGCTTTTAGCAAACTTTCTAATAGTGATGTGTTTAAAAACGTAGTCGATAAGTTAGAATTGGTAATTTTTTGTTAAAAATATAGTTGAGCAGATCGGATTTCGATAAGTAGTTTTAGCTTTTTTTGCGCCTTGATTAATGCATTCTTCATGGCAGTGAATGTTCAAGTCTGTGTTTTAAACTAAATTACCTCAGATCGCCACACACCAGCTCTGACCGTCTTTCCTGGACCAAATTCCAAAAGAGACCGTGATAACCAGTATAAGGCGTATTCCCCATTCGTATTGCAATACATGATATCAATGAACATTATGCCATTGATATGTAGGATAAAGAGCGTAAGTGAGATCGTCGGGCCTCGTGGCACGTCGGTATTTAAGATCATCAGAGCTACTGCCAATAATGACGACTTTGTTGTTCCGACCATCCAAAAACTTAGCCGCTAGATAAACTCTGATAATTAACATACATTACTCAAGTCATTTGATTCCGTCTGTAGAATTTTGGTGAGCGATGCTTAATTTAAAGAACTGTCAAAATTTTAGCGATGTTTATAATTGAATATTAATCTTGATGCTAAGGAATTCTCAGTTGAAATGTAGCAGTTATTAAATATTTACAAGACGTTTCAGAATTCCGTCGATATAATAGTAAAAAGTTAAACTAAACTAAAAGTGACGTGTTTAAATAAAATTGTAGAACATCATTGTAAAACATGTGTTATGTGTTTGGTTGACTCTTAAGTATGAAAAACTGAGTTATGTTTTTTTTATTATTTCCATCCTCGTACATATAGTTTGTACCAACACTGAGTTTGAGGTTTTTCTTAAAATAAGAAAAATGAAACCGAAAAATAAATACAATACACAATCTAATGTCAAATCAAAAATGGTTCGTAGTTTATTCCTGGCTTTCTATCTAAAAACAAAAGGCTTTCAAGCATTTCCGACGCCTCGTATTGAAATCATAAAATCAGAAATAGAGCTCATAAACGTCATACATACTCAGTGCCTTTATTTTATGTTTTTTTTTCGTCATGCACTCGATGGAAATACGACTAGCTTTAGTAGCTGTGAGTAAAACCAACTTAATATGGCTGGGGTACCTACCGTTAGAAACGTTTTGATTTCAAAAGTGAAATTTGTCGACACACTCAGAGAACTTGGTATGAAATAATGTGTAGTAGGGATTGCAATTCGGCATCATTTTCAATCCCACCGGATCCGGTGGGATCCGGTCCGTATTAGCGTCAATCCGGCCGGATTCGGCGGATCCGGTCCGTATTAATTAAGGCAGATTTTCATTTTTTTTTTAACTGTCAGTGAGTTAATTAAGTGTCATAGTATATAGGTGGGTTACCGAAACGGAAAATGGCGAGGAGAAAGAAGAGACTCTCATAACACAACACAACTTGAGACAACTATGAAGGTATCTTTCATCCTAATTAGTAACATTTCCAATGATGAAATTATAATTGCTGCACTTAAATCTACAACAGAATAATAACACTATTTTAGATTGTTTTGGACACTGTACAATTATTGGAACGAAGTTCCTTATCGCGCGTTGTGAAAGGAGGCTAGACGGAAAAAAATCTTACGAAAAGTTGTCACGATACTTTTTTTGTTTTAGATGATTATAGCTAGATGGCGCTGTGATCAAAATCTTTTAAAACACGTTCCTTATCGCGCGTTACGTTAGGAAAAAAGAATTATAAGATATCTTTTAATCGAAAGGAACTTCTTTCTGTTCGGGTGTCCCATGACACCAGCTCTCAAGTTTTATTATAAAAATCCAAGATTATTTTATCGTTTCATGTCCCCTCCCTAATATGTGGACACGCTAGACTTAAAATGCCTGCGAACTAACTATTTTACCTCGATACACTCGTTCGTTCCCTTTACTCTTCGTAAACACAATTTTCCGTGAAAAGTTCATTTTTAATCACAAACTTTTTAATTTGTAAGCCTTGATTTTTTTAATAGGGCGTGGGAGGAGAGACTCGAAAAAAGATACTCTAATAAGTAATTGCTCTTCCTCGGTGAGGGTCAATTTGTTGTCATTTAATTTTATTAAAAAACTAGAATATTTTTAAATGCATGTGTTAGAAGAGAATTTATGTGAATCGTTATTAATGTATTTTAAAAATTTTAGTCTATTGACAATCATGTCAAGTAAATATAAATTATTTTATGCCTTTTCTTTAACCCTTTTCTAACACATGCAATAGGTGAAAGGAAAAAGGGGCAACATGTTGTGCAAAGATGAGTTATTTATATGTCCAGGTTCAAAATATTTTTCTCTTATGAGCTATGTCTCAAACTGCCACGAGTACCTACTATTATGCTTTTTTTAACAAAAATCTATTTATTTTTATTCAATTGGAAATCAGAGAACTAGTAGGTATGTTCAATCCATATTGAACATACAAAACTTTTTATATTTTATTTTGCATTCAAACTTTTTGAAATCCATAGCGCGATGATTCTATCTCACGCTATGTCAAATTTCACTTTTCTTTCTATCCATGTAGAGATTAGTCGCATTTTAATTTTCTTTTACTTTTTATATAATTTTATTGTATTCCATAAATACAATATGTTGGATGCTATTGGATCCAACACAAGAAAATACTTATTGTTTTTTAAATATTATATTTCATTGAAATATAAAAAAATATAAAATTACACAAACATGACCACTCTCCTATATGGCTAGTAAAGAAGTACGAAAAAAGTGAACAATGAAATTTGACATAGAATAACGAATTTAAATTTAATTTTCCATAGCGCGAGACAGTCATCGCGAAAACTAAAAAGTTTAAATACAAATAAAAATATAAAAAGTTTCTATGTTCAATATGGATTGAACACAATAAATAGATTACTTTTTATGTTGTGGTTTCAATAGTAACCCAACAAGGTACATTACTTTCTATTTAAATTGAAGCATGATAAACTAAAAACTTAAATTAAGATTTAAATGATGATTACGGAGAAAAACTAAAGTATCACGTGTCAAACGTCAGCCGAGACAAACACTAAACTAAGAAATACTCAAAAATAAACAGAAGTTTTTACTATTTATGTATTCCGTGTATAATTTGTCGGGATTCCCCGTTCGATAAATAATTTAGACACTAGGTACTTAGTAGATGTCTCTATAAATTGAGACTGAGTGTCGGAACCATACGTGAACATTTTACGTGATTTCTGTAACGTCATGTGTGTGCCGACCTCTAGTCTTGACACTTTATGTTTCCCAATCTTTATGGAGGTTGATTTTATAGCTGTCCAATAAATACTGTGGTCTATATTGTCTATATCATTAATGGGATTTGTGTTGGTTATTTCATGAAAGTTACATTATTTTTTCAAACATTGTTATGCATGTTTTTAATATTAAATTTACCACCTTTTATAATTGAATAAAAGTAATGTGTAGTTTTGTTTAGATCACAAATGTCAAAACTGAATATTCGCATTGTCCAAAAATCGACATTCGCAACATCCCTAACCTACACCAGCAATTATGTATTTTTAAGTTTTGACAACATAATATAGGAATAATTTATTATTTAATATTTTGGACTATTACAAAAACGAAAAGAAAAAGCGCTGCGAAACTGAACCGAAAACCTATTTACTTGGAATTTAGTAGTAGTCTCTCTCTCTCTTTATTAATAATACTACACCACACACACACACACATAACTCAAACACACGTTACTCTTTTAAGTTACTCCAATAAGTTACTCTTTTCTTAATATTGTTTTTTTTTATTTAAATTGTGCTTAGTTTGTAATATGTTGTGGTTCAATAGGGAAGAAGCGAGTAATTCCCATCACAACTATTATTATTACTTACTGGGAGGACTCTTTAATAATTTGTAACAAAGTTTCTGAAAATAAAGCACTTTTTACTTTTTTACTTTTAAAAGTATCTCGACTGTTTAAGCCGCTCAATGAGTCATCACCAAAGCAAAAATGAATATAAAAACATTCCTTTTGCTTTCATTTCGCAAACATCCAGTTGTTAATTTTTATTACATTAATGGACTACCTACTCATTTCTTTCTGTTCAATATCATCTATTTTTATCGACCTTTCTTCACAAATAGCAAGTTATACAAAATCTTCTTATAAATAAAAATGAATTGCTTTTCGTTAGTCTCGCTAAAACTCGAGAACGACTGAAGCCAAATCGGGGCTTATTTTAATCTTGAAATATTCGTAGAAGTCCAGGGAAGGTTTAAACGGTGAAAAAATTTCCTTATGTGACGCAGACGAAGTTGTGTAGGCCAGCTAGTAATTTATAAAGGTCTTTAAGGCGTATTTTATAAAAAAAACCAAGCACTTATTAATCTGATTTTATCAGAAAAACTATCGAATTCTCTATGGTCTAATGTTCTCAAAATGCTTCGAACCTCATAAAATGGCGTAGATCCCAATGAAAGCGGTGTTTCAGAATACTGTCATCTCAACCACGACCACTTCGCCAAAGATGAGAAGATTTAATAATCGAAAACTAAATAGAAGGTTTACTTGTACAAATGTTAAAAAAAATACAAATGAACAAGTTACCGTACAAAATGTTGTTTTTTAGAATTATAGCTCAAATTGCGACGACCCCATGTAAATTTGATAGGAAGAGCTGAAGAAAAGAATTTCTCAAAATATTACTTTTTATTTATTTTGATTTATTCCACTGAAATAACATTAAAATGTTTCTTAAAATTCAGTATCATTTATTTGTTTAAATAAATAGATAATATATAGTTCATTAAAAAGTTCCAGTAAAACTGCCATAGTTTCGTCGTTCAGTTGTAGCATCCGTGCCACCAGTCCTGTCTAATTCCTCTCATTTTCCAATTCAGATATCAAATCTTCTAAAACCATCAAGGAATTCGAATCTGAAAATTAAAAAATATATCTTATGAGGACGAAAGTACATGTCTACGGGGCGAGACGTAAGCGTTGATCGCGAACGCGTCCCGTCACCTCGCCCAGTCTCGTGCCAGCTTCTGTCCTCGGCCGGGATTCGGACGCTGAGCTTGAGCGGCAGAAGGTTTTGGTGCGGTTCCTCCTGTCTGTTTCTTTTTTTTTTTTAACCGCACTAAAACCTCCCGCCGCTCACGCTCGACGTCCGATCCCCGTTCGGGACGGAATCCGGCACGAGGCTGGTAGGGGAGACAGGATGCGTTCGTTCGTTCAAAAAAAAATCTATAACTTCTTAAAGCTTACACTCCGGAGCAGTTGACCAACATGAAAAATTACTATAAAATGCCCATCTCCATGGTTTTGCGAAAGAGGAAATGATTGACCAAAAAAGCGCTGGCTTGCATCCACTCACCTACATCCCACTGCCCGCTTCGTCCTAATCTCGCTGATATCGGGTTGATCTTCGGATCGCCTCGTTTTTCATGAGCTATCATGAATTCAATATCCGAAGGTCGCACCACCAGCTTCCTCAGTACAGTCAATGGTTTGTTTGGGTACGCTTCTACTAAAATAAAACGTTAAATATACCATTGTATTCGGGTATTTGCCTATCTCTCCCTTCCCACCACTGTAACTCCCGTGTAGCCAGGTTCGACAGCAGCGACCACCGTAATGACTCTAAGAAGTGAAGCCTATTAACTCCAGGTAAAGCTAACTAATTTTCTTGGGCACGGCTCACGTAACGAAGAATTAATCTAATTCCTTGTTATAAATGAAATACTGACGAAAATAGACTTTTTTTAGCTTCAGAAGAATTACACACAATATTGCATTTTGTTAAAAAAATAGATAGTTTTCAAATTAATTTTTGTCTCTTGACTCCATCTTGAATCGAGTGCGTTTAACATCATCTGACAGTTAACTTAGTACGCTTAAGTCCCTTACTTTTGCGCAGAATTTGGGTTATACATGATGTTGAATGTCTTTGGGTACCCCACTAGTAAGTCTGCCTACATGACAAATACATTAAATGAATAAATAAAGCCTTTATTTCGGACACAGTTTACAGTTTTTACTAACTCTAACTTATTTTCTAAAACTTAATTTAATTAATTATGCATCCGTTTGCCCTATTTTGACAAAGGCCTCTTCCAACTTCTTCCACTCTTGCCGATCCCTGGCAGTTCTTATCCATAATTTTCCAGCAACGACTTTGAATTCATCTTCCCATCTTTTGGAAGGTCTTCCACTTTTTCTGTAGCTATTTCTGGGATACCAATTAGTGACAATTTTGCTCCACTTTTCAGAACCTCTTAATGTATGGCCAGTCCACTTCCATTGGTTTTTTCGGATTACTAGTGTTGCGTAATCTATTTTTGTAGTTTTTCTTAACTTGGTATTCCGTATTCTGTCAGCTTTCCTAATGTTCAACATACTTCTTACCATGGAGCTTTGACAAATACATTACATACAATTAATTTGTGTAACCTACCTGATATTCCATAGCCAATCACCAGCACAATCATTAAGCACAACATCTTCATATTTAAAGATAAGCTTTCAAATAGTGGAAATCGACTAATTTTAACACACGTCTAACTTTCTTCTGCGTCAAAATATCCCGAAGCTTTCCTTTTATAGTCGGAAACACTAATATATTTACTCAAAACATGTAAAAAGAATTCCTATGTAAATTGATCAATTTGCAAAAAAGTTAGGTGCGTTTTATGACTAAGTAAATTAAGAAAAATAAATGTTCCTCTGCTTTTGTTCTTATTTTGTGTGAATGTACTTCATTGTGAAGATTCGGTAACTGTATCAAAAAAATAGCATGTATCATTCAATGAGACTTAATATTATGACATAGCTTGAATGACTTAAGCATTAAAAAGCATTGCAACATTTAAAAAAAGCACAAACCGTATGCTGTTCAAAATCCTTTACTTCTAATAAAAGCTATTCTATGGGGTGGGCCATATAAAGCTTGCATATTTGAAAATGGGCTTCATCTGAAAAGACGATCTTTCGGTAAAAATGCTCATCTTCGGCCAAACGATCTTCTCCCCATTGGGCGAACCGAAAACGTCCCATTTCGTAAATGTCAAACCTTTAACTATATTATGAACACAAATTGAATGACATTTGAGCTGTCATTCTCTAAATAAACAGTAGTTCAAAATGCAAACGTTAGATTGGCCCACCTTATAATAGAAATAATCTATGGAAAATATCGAAAACTCTACAGTAGAAACATAGTCTAGCTAAGAAATAATAAAAGAGTATTTTCCATACAAATGTTCACAGAGATACCTTGGAACTCAGTGGGGAGTTAATTAATTGTTAGATAGAACAGATAATTAAGAATTTCATTAACTATGTTGTACTAGCTTGTGTATGAATAGATGTAGTTTTATTTTAATTATGGACTGAGAGAAAAGCATTATTAAATACAGGAGGTCACTGACAGGAGATATGTGTTTAAATAAGTATATTTATTTACTAAATGACCCGCGCAACTTCGTCTGTATCACAACGCTATGACATGTCCCTCTTTAAAAGAGGTTTCAGAAAAGTCCTGTATCAGAAGATGATATAATATACCTAACGGCCTTTAATTTGGCAATTATAATGCAAATTACCGCTTACTATTAGGTGGGCTATAACTTCGTGTGTCTGTAAATATCTGTATGTATTTGTAAAAAATACAATTAAAATTTTATTCCCTCATTACCCTGGCATTGCAGAGGTCCATGAGCGACGGTGACCGCTTACCATCAGAAGGCCCTTAGGCTCGTTTCTCTAACTTTAAAAAAAAAGTAATGTAGATTTGTTTTTAGAAGCACCACAATCCTAAAAACTTTGTTACAGCGCCATCTGTTAAACAAGTTTACAAACTTTTCTATGACGTAACTGAATCACTGAGCTGTTGTATTCAAGTTGCGTTCATTTTCGAATCAAATTGTTTCTTGGTCTAATACATAGATGGCGCTAACAACATTTAAACATGATTTATTTTAAGTTTAAGACAGATGGAACTACTTGCACTATAAAGGGCTAGTTTAATTCATATAATAATTATTTATTACAGTAATTGTGGTACTGACGGTACCCATTAATACGTTTACTGCGAGATATTTTTTTGCATATTTTTCGTTCGCTGCGAGAAGAGGTTTAAACGGCCCGGACCATGATCAGACGTTAAGGCAATACGCGGTCTATTAAACCCTAATCAAAGTCAAATCATTTATTTCAAATTAGATGTGGACACACATACATTTTGAAAGTCAAAAATAAAATCAAAAGTTCTACCACCAGTTCGCTAAAATTACGCCTCCGTCCTAATTCCTTTAACATAGTTATGCTCTTCGCACCGCAAGGAAATGTACGTTTTTCCTGGACCACAGGAAAGTCGCAGGAGGGATCATTTAGGTCTCGTTTAGCAGCGAACATGTTAAGATAAAACGAAAATTAAAGTTTATAGTTTTAAATAATACTATAATTTTATCTCTACTTTCATATTTATATCAGACACGGCTCCTAGTGATGCAGAAAGGGGTCGATAATCGATATCGATATAATGTGTGTATTTAAAGTAAAATAAAAAAAAAATATTGTTACACTACTAGCTGGCAACTTCGCCTGCGTCACTTTCATTTAAATAAATGCCGTGAAAACCATCATTGAACTTCAACGAACAGTTTAATAAAAGAATTGGCCAAATTGGTCCAGACGTTATTGAGCTATGCGCTAAGCAACACATTGTGCGATTCATTTTATATTATAGATCACCATAGGTATTAAGCACTACAGTTTAAAGTTGAAATGGCGATGGGTAGGGCATGTTGCACGATATAAAGATAAAAGGTGGACACTAGACACAACGAGATGGAAAGGGCCCAATGGAAAACGACGAAAAGGAAGACCTATAAAACGATGGAGCGACGATATCATATCTGCTGGTAAGAACTGGATAGAAGTAGCTCAACAAAGGGAGAACTGGAGTAGATTGGAGGAGGCCTATACCCGGTTAGGGGTTCCAGCTTAAGTTACAATTATTTAATTTTAAGTTTATATTATAATTAATCTGTCTTGTTACACTTAAGTTTGCGAAATAAAAGGCTTTATTATTATTATTATATAGGTATTAAATATTAATATGTTCTTGTCATAGTGTCTTTTTAACAAACTATTACTGATTTATTGGTTTTCCACGTGTATGACTTGCTTAATAAATACTAAGGAAATGAGTAACATTTTCAAGCCATTCAATATCACTGGGATTACCCGGAGACTTGGTATTACAATAATATCTGTTTTTCCTCATCAACCATTGTCATTCAAACCATTTACAGGGTGATTTGTTAGACAGGGTACATATTGCAGGAGGGTGATGAGTACTCTGTTCTAATACGGAATATTACAAAAAATAAGTAAAATTACAATTTTTTTTTTTTAAATCTAAATTCGACAAAACTACCTCAAACATAAGCAATTTCGGCTTAAAGAGTGTCTAGTGATCTCGCGCACCCCACACCTCCGTCACACCCATCAGCTGTCGAAAAACCATCATTTTGCAAGAATTTTAGGTATTTTTAAGTTGTGATTACCAAGGCATTAAGCCATATTCTATGGTAATAATATTTTTACTGGTCGTATATAACCATCAGCTACCATGACCTTCAATATGTACCCTCACTAGGAAATCACCCTGTATAGAGTAATTAAATGGATTTTTTTGAATTTTAAGTGAAGAATGAACTTAATAATTTAGACTAGACGTGTCGTTATTAGTCTCACTATCTAACATGTCGAGAAACAGTGGCGCGCAGTTTAAATAAACGAATAAGCACTGTATACCCTAATTTACGACGTTTTCAGTTTTAGTTACTTTTATAGCCTATATTTTTGCTGTCCTTTATTATTTTCTTTATATACTTTCTTTCTTATCTTTTATTAAATATTTGACTAGAAGAAGCAGTTTTAATATACATAATAATAGAGAGCGTGCAGAGTAGGACTTCGATACTGAGAATTTAACTAAAAATATGCTCTAAATCAAAATATACAAGAAAATCTTTAAACATTTTTCACAGGCACGCTTTTAGGTACAATATTAAGTCTCATCGCATTTGACCGGTTCCTTAAGATCGCAAACATCTAGAAATATTCTCAATTTAGTATTTTGAATAATAACGAGTTTTTTCGTACATTTAAATGCAGTAATTATGTATTGGGAAGCACACGTATATTCTTTAAGATATCAACGTGTGTTATTATTTACAGTTTTCCTCAATTAATCCAGTTAAGATGGTCGCTTATTGACATTAACCTGTTCTCAGGCTAAGGATGGCACTTATTTTATTTTGAACGTTTTAAATAGAAGAAGTATCTACTATTGGAACGAAGTTCCTTATCGCGCGTTGTGAAAGGGGGCTAGACGGAAAAAAATCTTACGAAAAGTTGTCACGACACTTTTTTTGTTTTAGATGATTATCGCTAGACGGCGCTGTGATCATAATCTTTTAAAACACGTTCCTTATTTTTTTTCAGATGATTATCGCTAGATGGCGCTGTGATCAAAATCTTTTAAAACACGTTCCTTATCGCGCGTTACGTTAGGAAAAAAAAATAAGATATCTTTTAATCGAAAGGAACCTCGTTCTATTCGGGTGTCCCATGACACCTCTCAAGTTTTTTTTTTTGTTAATGATACCTAGTTTTCATCGGGATTAGTCGACCCAGATTAATTATTCTATTCAGTTTTTTTTATTTATTTCGAGAGTGGTAAGTTTTGGATCTTATCATATTTAATCAAGATTTAATTAGTTGTTATTGAATCTTTAAATGATATGAACTGATTTAGACAATACTTTTTAACATTGACACTCACGCATTCGTTTCTTTTCATGACACTTAATTTTATTGTAAAGATAAATTTTAAATAAAAAAATATTTTTGCCTACAATTTAGGAATGAACGATCATTTGGGGATAAGAAGTGATAGAGAAGAAGAAAGAAGTGGCCCGTTGGCTCGTCTGCCTACATGGCAATAAAAAAAAAATCAGTTCCGTACCTACAAAAAAGTACACAATGCCTTTTAAAAAAAAACCATGTGGTTACCTTAAAACAAACCAATCAGCGTTATCCGGAGATGACACTCGACTCGTACTCGACTATAAATGAATGACACGCACAACATTAACTCAGTAGGTACAAGTTTCTTGAGGAAAATGAACAAAATCGTGATTTTATTTAACGTTTTCTTGTTTTTCGCTGTGTGTTATTGCCATAAGGACCATGGACATCACCATCACCACGATCATGGACATGGTAATTTTTTATTTATATATTTTTGAAAAAACATCGTTTTGAAGTTTACTTATTTATAATCTGTATGACTTTGGTACCATGAAGCTGATCTGATGATGTAGTGGGAAGATAGGTAAAGGAAATTCTGTACTAAATATGATAGACTCCTCGTGTTTGGGCTCTTTTTATTTGTCTTGTCTAACACTTTGCTGGTACATGATATCCAGAATTTCAACTATTTTAACGATTTTAATAAAGAAAAGGTTTATAAAAGTCGTTTAGTAATTTATTTATTTAAGGAACATCTACAGTATGACATATTTAAAAATCATTCTTAACATATGACATAGTAATTGTAATCATATAGTAATTGAAGATAATGTAATATTAGGTATATGTAATATAGGTATATATAAAAAAATTAAAAGCCTTTTCTTTCTTGAAGATAATTAACAAAATATTTATCATCTAGTTGATGTTAGTATTTAGTTACAAACTTGCAAATTAAAAAAAAATATATTTTTGGTAGTTTTGTTAGTACTTATCTATTACTATGTTCTTCAATAAGTGTTTATCATGTAATTTTATTCTCTTTTTTTTTCAGTTGTAGGAAATCACCGTATGTGGGAGTTGAACCGCACTAAAACCTCCAACCGCTCACACTCAGCGTTCGAACCCCGGCTGAGGCCAGAACCCAGCATGGGGTTTGGAGGGACGGCGCGACGCGTTACGCGCTCGGCACTCTTTCCCGTCCCTCCGTCCCCAATTTTATTATTTTAACACCTATTTGAAAAATAGCCTCGATCAAGTTAAATGTTTTTGTGTTTTTTTTATGTACTAAGATAGTATCAGTGTCTCGAAATCAATGCTCAAAATATTGTTAGATATATTTTGCATTGCATGTTTTTGAATGATAATATTTTGATAACCCCTTATCAACGCAAGAGTGAAGTGTTTGTAAATAGTGTTCAACTGGTTTTGACGATGATAATGATTTACTTAGAATAATATTATAATCCTTATTTTAAGTTGATTCACTAGAAACACCTGTACCTGTACCAACCCATTACTGCCCACTGTTGGGCTCAGGTCTCCTCAGAAGAGGGATTAGGCATAGTCCACCACGCTTGCCCAGTGCGGATTGGGGACTTCACATATCTTCAAAGGATTTTTAGAACCCTTTTCCGATATGCAGGTTTCCTCACGATGTTTTCTTTCACCGTTTTTAGCCAGTGGTGTTGTGAACAATTGCACATAAATCTTTTTCACATTTAGATTTAGAGGTACAAGCCGAAAAGGCATAGAAAGGCATAATGACATAGAAATGGCATGACTAGTAAAATACTATAATCAATCTTTTTCTTCATTTTACCATTATTTTCAGAATCAAAATTGGCTACAACACCAAAAATAACCTCACCTTCTGGTGTGTTCGTCGGATCATGGATGAGGACCCGTCGTGGACGACCCTTCCAAGGGTTCAGAGGTATCAGATACGCTGAACCTCCAGTTGGTGACCTGAGATTCCAGGTAAAGATATAGATCTTAATTTAAAACGTAAGAATATTATTCATCATCATCAGCCCACACTCGTCCACTGCTGTTCATAGGCCTCTCCCAAAATACGCCACTGAGCTCGATCTTCTGCTCGTCTCATCCCGTTGTTACCGGCCACCTTTCTTAGGTCATCGTTCCATCTAGCATATTATTATTATTATAAGAAGGTTAAGAATATTATTAAAGGGCATATTTATTATTATCATTAGTTTGTAGATATACCTACTTAAATAGAATTCGCGAAGTCCCACTTACAATTATATTCTAAGTTTTAAGCCATATTTTTTGGCTGCTTTTATACCTATTATAATGTAGTTCTTTGATTAATTTTACTGCTATCTCCAAACCTAACCTAAATTCCTTTAGGTATCTGGTCTACAGTACCTAGACGGCAGACTTAGCATTCTGGAGATTCATGGGCAATGATAACCGCTCCGTCAGAATCACCGTTTGCTTGTTTACCTGTCAATAAAACTCGTTTGGATATTGTTGGAACGAAGTTCTTTATCGCGCGTTATCGAATGGGGGCTAGACGGAAATTCTTATGAAAAAGTTGTCACGACACTTTTTTTGTTTTAGATGATTATCGCTAGATGGCGCTGTAATTAAAATCTTTTAAAACAATTCTTTATTTTGTTTTATATGATTAATGCTAGATTGCGCTGCGATCAAAATATTTTATTTCAAAAATTTAATTTTATTACAATTCCGTCACTAATTAATCGAAAGGAACTTCGTTCCATTCGGGTGTCCCTTGACACCTCTCAAGTTTTTTTAATTTTTTTTTGTTGTTTCGAGGACCTCCGCACTCTCTTGACCTTATACAAGAAATACGATGTTGGATTGGGCAAACAGCAGTCTGGCGACACCCTTCTCTCAAGACGCAAATACCTTATGCAAAATTTACGTAAATGTTGATTTTGAATAGTCTTAAAATTATCTTAACTTGATGTGCTATGTATTATTATGTTTATATTCTTTGTATAAAATAACGGGAGCGACATCGTCAACTACTGAAAAAGTCTCCCCTTTTTTCTTATATATAATTAAAGAGATAAAAAATATGTTATTTTATAATTCGTATGTTTAAAAAAAATACTAAATGTTATTTTTTTGTTCCAGGCTCCTAAACCAATCCATCAGTACCCTGATGAAGTGGATGCCAGTAAGGAAGGACCTGCTTGTCCTCAACCCACAAACCCTGACTATTACAATAATGTTGATGAGGATTGCCTGCGACTCAACGTCTATACACACAAAAACTCTGGGTATTTCTTTTAATTTCTGTTTTAGTACAGCAATCTAAAATTTATGAAAACAAATCAGAATTATAACCATTTTTAAAAGCTTTTATTTCATTTGTACTGGATGTAGTTTTATTGCCATGCAGACGAACGAACACGGGTCACCTGATCGTAAGTGCAATGACAGGGAACACTGATATACAACGTCTAGTTGCATCAGTAATAGTGTTTAAACATATCATAATTTAATACTATTTTTTTATACTTAGAGTTAAATACTGGACATAATACTTATTTTTTTTACGTTAAAACATTCTAATGTTTCCTTTAACTTGATCAACAGAACGAATGTTTGAGTTTGCTCAAAAACTTTTTTAACTTACATTTTTCTTTTATTTAGCACACCTCGTCCAGTAGTAGTGTTCATCCACGCCGGAGGTTTCTACTCGGTGTCAGGTCGAAGTGATGTCGCTGGTCCAGACTATCTCCTGGATCAGAATGTCGTGCTGGTCACCATTAATTACCGTCTGGGTTCTTTGGGTAATATTTCAATTTACTATACTTTAATATATCTTTAAATATTACAGGAATCGATGTTTAACTTGCACTGGCTGTAACTATGGACCTATGTACAGAAATATGTTAGTTCGAGTAGAATCTTACAAGCTAAATTTGACTAGCTTCCCTGAGTGGACATTTTATAGGGAAGATGTATATCGCGTGTAGCAGTATGGTATCATGGATCAGATCTGATGCTAGAGTCGGACCATCCGACTCATCCATCGGCCATAAGAACAGCTAAAGAAGAAAGACTCATCATGTTTGAGTTTCTCGTTTTACTTTTCCAAGACCCAAGACAGACAAGTACCTACTAGCTATTTAATCTTACATGGTTACTACCGCCATTTGCCCTTAGAACTGTAAAAAAATAACAACCAATCCATAATGTCTTCTAAGACAGAACTTTCATGCGAGAGACTAGTCATAGCATTTTCGAATGACATCTTATATAACATTTTTTTGCAGGTTTCCTAAGCACTGGTGATGAGTTAGCTCCAGGTAACAACGGCTACAAGGATCAAGTGGTAGCCCTCCGCTGGATTCAGAAGAACATTGCGTCCTTCGGTGGAGATCCCAACCTGGTCACCATCGCGGGTTACAGCGCTGGTTCCTTCAGTGTTATGCTGCATACTGTTTCTCCTATGTCTAAAGGTAGTTATGGGTTGGATGGACTAGTTATAATTTTTCATCGGTTTCAAAAAGTAGAAGGTTTCTCAGGTCGACTGGATGTATGCTTTTTATGTTTGTTCGCGAATAACTTCGTCGTTTATAAACCGTGATTCGTTTTTTATTAGAAAAAAGATATTTTAAAGGTGGTGTCATGATAAGGGTTTAATGATGGCAGATCGGTTAAACCGAAAGAAACCTTGAAAAAAGGTTGCTTTAACTTTTGTAAAAATATTAAGTAGGTACTTAGTTTGTACGGTTATTTTATTTTTATTAATAAAGTATTATTTTCATAGAACTTATAGTGTCGATGGATGCCATTACCGACACAGTTTGGAGAAAAACCATAACATTACCCTGAATAAAATAATATGTCGTTTCTCAGGTCTATTCCACCGTGCCATATCCATGAGTGGTTCTCCCATTTCCCAAGTGGTGATACCACACGACCAGCGTCACTTGGCTGTGAAACAAGCGGAACTCCTCGACTGTCCAACTACCAGCTCCAAGGAAATCATTGATTGCCTGAAAACTAAACCTTGGAGAGACATTGGAAACTCTTTGCTTGGGTTCTTTGTAAGTATTTTGATGTCCTCTGACATTCTAGAAGTCCATGAGCGACAATAACCAGCGAGGAGATGGCGTGTTAGCTCGTCTAAAAGAAAATCGACACTGGTCTCTACTACTCTCTACTTCAACTATTTAGGTGCATTTGAGGTATTGCAAGTCCTAAAAATCGTCAATTCACAGGAATTTGGATACGACCCAGTCCTAATCTGGGTGCCGTTGGTGGAAAAAGACTACGGTCAGGAACGGTTCTTGGTCAAGCAGCCTTTGGAATCAGTCCGCCAGGGGGAGATCTACTCAGTCCCTTACATCATCAGTCAAACCCAGGACGAGTTCTTCTGGAAGGCTTTGAGTAAGTTTTGTAAAAATGCTCATTCATATTATGCTAGCTGAGCCTTATCCTTACTATTTAGTTTGAACCACAGGGATAGCAGTATTTACCGAGTTTTAATTTTAGGATTATTAAAAAACTTGTTTTTAGTAAAATAATTTTCAAAATAGATTTAGATTGACCCTACAACGTCACATAATACATCACTTCTTTATATTGGTGGTGCCTATTGAGATTTCCGGAAAAACATTTTGCATGTCAGAAATAATTTCCCAAAAAAATATGCTACATATAAAAATAACTACATGTCTGTAATATTTGACTGCAAAATTAATGTTGATAATTTTAAAAAGATAGATAGATAGATATACAGAATCGAATCTACTCCAGAGGAATATAATATGGCTAGTTTCTACGAATTTCAGAATGAAATAAGTTAAGCATACAATATTTAGAACTATTCCTCAGAATATTAATCCTCATTTAGTCATACCTAATTACCATTATTTTACAGACATTCTAGAAAACCAGACTCTAACCGACACAATGAATGAGG
This sequence comes from Trilocha varians, assembly GCA_030269945.2. Classification (NCBI taxonomy): domain Eukaryota; kingdom Metazoa; phylum Arthropoda; class Insecta; order Lepidoptera; family Bombycidae; genus Trilocha; species Trilocha varians. The sequence goes on from AP028266.1 coordinate 3,562,959, forward strand.
AATGGCATCGCGTCGCTCCTATTTCCTTCTACCTTCCTCCAACCACATCACGACAGGCCTCCGACAAATTGAAGCAAGCGTATCTTGGAGGCAAGGAGTTGGTGAATGACACTGCTTCTGCTGACGGCTTGGGGAAGTTGTACAATGATGCTATTATTGGCTTTGGTGTTCATAGGTGAGTGTAGTAAGAGTTTTATTGACCGACTTCTAAAAAGGAGGAGGTACCCATAACTTTAGATTGGATGGACCGATTTGAATTGAGATTGAATTGATTGACTGAGTTGACATTTTGCATGCAGATGTATACGTGACAATGAAATGATATGATACAACGGAGCTGACGTGAGGTATAGGAACTCCTGGACTTTACAAGAATGACTCATCGTGTTTGGACTCATTTTACTTGTCTTGGCTAGTTCTTTACCTTTACATGGTATTAGCTCTTTACGTTTATAATTTATTTGTATCAGTGTAACTGTCAAGTCGTGGTGGGGTAGTAGTCGAAGCTCGTCCTTCCGAACGGGAGGTCGCGGGTTTAAATCCGGCCGGCTTGTACCTCTAAATCTAAATGTGAAAAAGAGTTATGTGCAATTTTTCACAACACCACTGGCTAAAAACGGTGAAGGAAAACATAGTGAGGAAACCTGCATGTCGGAAAAGGGTTCTAAAAATCCTTTGAAGATATGTGATGTCCCCAATCCGCAAGCAAGCGTGGTGGACTATGCCTAATCCCTCTTCTGAGGAGCCTGAGCCCAACAGTGGGCAGTAATGGGTTGGTACAGGTACAGGTACAGTGTAACTGTAATTTATTTTTACGACAAACGTAATTTATTAAACTATTGTTTTTCTAAAGGTTAGCTAAATTGATGAGTCAGTATTCAACTGAATCAGTCTACTACTACGAGTTCGCTTACATCGGGAACCACAGTCACTACGAGGATCCAGTCACCAAAAAACCTACTGGTTTGTCTTACTATTTTATACACCACCTCATTATAAAAGAAGAATTTCTTGAGACTAATCAAATCAAATAGTCAATTGTCAACATAGTTATTTACATTTAGGTCTTGTATTTGAAGTACTCTGGTCTCGAAGCGCCATTTTAGGCTTACAATATCTAGGTAAATGATTGCGAATGATGTCATTCTTGTCAGTTAACATAAATTCAAAAAAATAATTATATTTAGTGCTTATCTATAAAGTGTCATCATCTAAAAATTCTGAAACAGTGTAATAACATTTTTCCACCAACAGTTCATTTAATATTTATGTATAAACAAGGAAAAGATAAGATTTTAGACTGTCGAAAGTATGGTTTACACGTTTCTGTAGGATGCAATTTAAACATACTTCTAATACAGCGTTTTTTTGCACAAAATACACGTTTATTGTCAACAGCATCACCCTAGAATAAAATTCCATAGCGCAATGTTGATGCTACATAACCATGGTAGGCCTAATGTAGCTATTATTGATTAAATAATAATATTTAGAGCTGTTTACACTTCTAGAATTTATTTAAATAACGAATTTTAAACCAATATTTTTTTATGTATTTCAAAGATCTAATAGTTGCACAATATATTGATATGTATTTTTATTTCTCGAACTAAGTATTATCAGTAGAAATGAGCTGGTAAACTTTAAAGTGGCGAATTTTCACAGTAAAAAAAATGTATTTATTGTTATCAGGTGCAGCCCATCATGACGATTTGATCTACTTATTTAGTATCAACGCAAGCTACCCCCTCATAGAGCCTTCAGACAGCCTTGACTCAAAAATGGTCGACAAAATGACTACTATTTGGTACAACTTTTTGAAGAACGGGTATGTTAAGTAATTTTACATTAAGATTTATCTTTAGCAGTAGAAATTGGGAATAGTTTTAGGTGGTCGATGCTTGGATGGCCAGATCAGATATGTACAGAAAAACTTGTTTTTTTCTCTTAAGACTTAGCTTCTTAATTAGCATTAGATGTAGGTATTGTATACCTAACTAACAAAAGCAATAAAATAAGTATTATTGCTTTTGTTACCAAGTCTAGAGATCTCCTTGTGAGTGTTATTTTTACTTTACTTATCGAAAGGTACATCAATGTCAAGGAAAGTGTTCTGTTAGCCAAGGAACTCTGTATCTTCAAACCAAAGAGATAAAATTAAATTTCAAGCATCCTTTACAATCATAATCATAATAATATTATAAAGGTGAAAGTTTGTAAGTATGGATGTATGGATGTATGTTTGTTACTCTTTCACGTAAAAACTACTGAATGGATTTGAATGAAAATTTACCACAATATAGCTTATACATCAGAATAACACATAGGCTACAATTTTTGATAATACGGGACGAACCTGAAGTCCACGCGAACGAAGTCGCGGGCAAAAGCTAGTATGTCATAATTTAGAACTTATTTTCATTTTCAGAGACCCAAACCCTCAAAAGGATTGTTCCACATTGGCCGGGCTATCCTGGCCTACTATGAAGCCTGGTGATAGAAAGTACCTTCGCATAGACAAAGAGTTCTCCGTCCATCAGAACCTGTTTGAAGATAGGTTCAATGTCTGGGAGGAACTGTACCCTATCACTGATTAGAATAGATGGAAGATTATAATTGTTATATAAACAAATTTATTGTTTTATTTTTGGGTACCTATTTAACATTGGAGAACGATAGATTTAGTTAAGATTTAATTGGATAGCCAGAGAAAAGTCTTCAGTTATGCAAAACCTGTGCGGTAGAGTTTCCTCGTCTGTTTAACCGCTTTAATCTCACTTCATACTCTATTTCAGATGATTGCCATGTCAAATTCTCATAACTTTTAAGGTCATGATTTTCAAATGAAGGGGCAATAAGTTCACCTACAGGTCACTTTAGAATAGGTGGTTACAGTTGCTCATAAACCCCTCAATGTCAAGGGTATATCCACGGAGCAGCCTACCACCTACTCACTTCCCTAAAAAATCATTAAAATACGAAGTGGGAAGGTGAATATTCATGAGAACCATCCACATAATTAATGTGACATGTAAAATGATTCTCATACGCAAACAACGCGACTCCACGTCAGCCACTCCAAGATAAAGACATCGACATAAATTAAACACATCATTAACATAACCAACCCCTTATTTCGTGAAATAATTTTATTATAATAGATAATTTAAAACTGCCCGTTTCCCCCACCGCCGTGGGGTTAAATGAGGGATGGGCGGGGCGCGAATTAAGGCTGCACAATAAAAATCTATGCGTCTCTGTCACACAAATGAGCAATCCTAAATGCAGTAAGCGGCTTACAATGGGTGTCGACACTTTATGGCGTCTCTCTCTCGCCAGAGCGAGCGTGAATAGAGTTGTCTCGATAGCCCTTCATAGTTATAAGGTGTATGGAACGGCGGAGGTCCACGTGAGCTTGTATTTTGTAATCAGTGAAGTGGCGCCTTTATTCGGGACTGGAGGCGCTATGTTCCCGCGTTTTGCACTTTGACATTTCTTTTGGCGCGAAAACGTTTCACGAGTTTTTTTTAAGCAAAGGACTCTGGTCGTACAGCCACAGTATTTTTGGCAAATAGTCATAGTCTTTTTCGTATACGTTGATAGTTTTTTAGTGATGTTTATGTCGGTCAGTTGAAGAAGGCTTCAGTTATTGCTGCTGCAATAACTTGGATTTTTTGTCTACGTAGTATTTAAGGTAAGCTTCTACATAAAATAAATGATTATAAAGCATATTTAGAAAATGTAAATTAAAACCATGTTATGTTCATTAGTTACCTTTATGAGGAGCTTTAAGCAACGGCTTCGCTGTCATCTGTAATGAGCGATGGGTAATACTTACCATCAAGAGACCTAGTAGCTCATTTATATATAAAATAAAAATAAATAAAATATTTTTAATTAGTTCACTTAAATTTATGTAGATCTTGAAATATTCCATAAGTAATTTTGAATAGAAAGTAATGTAACTGCAACTGCTTATTTGTTACTTCTTCAATTGAAATTAGTTACCCATGAAAACAAGTGGTTTCTGCAACAAAACAAAATTAATGATAATGCCTTGTTTGCAAAGTCACTTAAACCCTCCCTGGACTTATACGAATTTTTCAAGATTAAAATAAGCCAAATCGGTTCAGTCTTTCTCGAGTTTTAGCGAGACTAACGAACAGCAATTCATTTTTATATATAAGAAGAAGAAGATATTTATTCTACAAAGTGTTGTTATAATTGTATTGTAACAACCCATCATTGTTGGGCTCAGGTCTTCTGAGTAGAGGGATCAAGGATACCACCACCACACTTATTAAGTCGAGATTGAGTAGGTACTTGAAGGGTTTTTAATTCATCTCCAATATGCAGGTTTCCGAAAGGTAAATCTTTAATAAATTTGCATTTAGAGATAAAAGGCTTTGAACCAGAAGCCTCTATAAAATAAATCATTGTACTATTTATCTGGGAGAAACCCATTTAGATAATCTATGTGTTGTAAATAGATTTTATTTATTTCGTTTTTTTGTAACTTATTTTTGAAAATGATTTGTCATAAAAACAAGATGACTTTTATATGTAAAAAATGTACAGTTCAGTTTGGTTTTTACTGTAATAGAACATAGAATATATTTATGAACAAGCACCATAGGTCTATTATTATTATGTAAATGCACCTTGAGGGATTTCCAATGCTATGTGTTAAGGTTTTCTCCGTAGATGGTGCAAGTGTGGTCCACCATTGCTTGATGTCGATTGGAGACTTCATGTATTTTCATAGAATATAAAGTCTTCTTTAATATACATAACAGGTTAACTGACGATGTTTTCCTTCACATTTTGTGATATGTAGGTACCTAGTGTAGCTACTTATAAATTCTTAAAATCGGGTGCAGCTGGTCAGATACCTCGTATGCGGAGGACAAGTTATCTCTGTACAGGTTTATTTTAAAAATGTCAAACTTTTTTACAAAAAAAACTAGACAGTGTTTGTGGTAGATGTAAAGGTAGTTGATCTTTAGCGATTTGTACAATAACTTAAAACCATTGGAGTTTCTTATTAGAATTTTTTATATTATTAAGTTTTTCCGCATTTTGACACACAAAGTATCAAGGTATTAGGTACACGGAACTAACACCGCAACAAACAATATATCTATTTTAAAACCCTTCAGAGTAATTTCTTTTGGAAGCTCGCATTGTTTTAGATTGGGGAAATCCTGAATTACTTACGTGTTGAAATCCTATCAGTGATACCTAAATCCTAATTTGCATTAAAGAACACTTAAAATATCTATTGATATTTCGTCCTTAACGGAGGAATCCCGAGCCCAGAAGTCTATAGTAAAGGGTTGTGACAATACAATAGCTACTACGTTCTGCTATTATGACCACATTTTTTGAACATATCTCTCAGCCTCACTTACACTATTACTAAACGGGTTCTGACCACGACTATTTTTTATTGAGCGGTCCCGATATTTCGGCACTGTTTCAAGCGCCATGATCACGGGAAGACTGAGGAACTGCGGTAGGTCATTTAAGAGCAGACAAATCTGTGTACCCTCTTTCTCGTTCGTTTGCCGGTACCATCATGGTGCTTGAAACAGTGCCGAAACATCGGGACCGCTCAATAAAAAATAATCGTGGTAAGAACCCGTTTAGTAATAGTGTAAGTGATGTAAATAACCGCGAGTGTTTAAAGAAATTCATATCTCTCAGATTTATGTACTCACCGATAGTGTACTTCTTTTCGTTCCTTTTTTCTTCTTAGTAGTTTTGACTCTTTGTCCTTTAATTAATCTTAACGGACGTTTTTCAACTTTAGTAGTTGAGACAACTGTAGTAGCTTCAAATTCCTTTATATTTGCGTTATTTTTATTCGTATTGATTATCTCAGCAACGTTTCTCTGAATGGGTTTATTTTCAGTAACATTTTTTCCAATATTTTCTAATGTGGATCGTTTCTCATTATCGTTCTTCTGTGAAGTCTTTGTATCGTTTAAATCTACACTAGTAATTTGACTTTCAATTTTTTGTTGTGTTGTAAATAAAACAGTAGCTTCTGTATTTTCCGTTTGTATTACTAATTTAGTTGTATTATATTTTGTTAAATCTATTGTCGAATTATATTTTGTAGTTTTAGTAAAAGATTCGTTACTTTTTTGTTTAACTTCATCCATTTCATCTACTTGAGTATATGCAGTGTTATTCTGTTCAGTAACTTTTACTACTGGATTGGTTTGGATACTTTCTTTTTTGACTATTTTATTATTAAATTTTAATGTTTTAAGACGATTTGGAATTTTACTATTTTCAGTGCTATTAAGAGTTTTGTTCCATCTGTAGGCTCCAAATCGATCAATTTTCATACTATCACGTTGTGCCTCGATTCGGTCTGTAAGTATTTTTTTAAATTCTTCCCGACTCATATAAGTGTATGGTATATTTGTTTCAACAGGATTATTTATGTATATAATTGTATTATTATCGCTTTCATCTGTTATACGGAGATTATGCTTTTTCAGTCCATTAACTTCTTGTAGTTTTTGTACGTGGATTTGGAAGGTTTTACTATTTTTAATTAAACGTCTAGTAGCTGTGTGTTCTAGACCTTTGACTGAAATAGATATTACAAATAGGTATGATTAGTAAGTAACTACTTATTGATATTTTTCCATTATATGAAAACAATAAAGTAGTTGAAAACCGAAAACAAACATCAAATAGGGTTTATCTCACTTAATTTTAAGCATTAATATAAATAAATCATTATAATAAATAAATCACATTTTTAATAATTTTATGAAACAATGAAACGTGGAAGTTACCTTAAGCAAATATTCTCATTACACTTACCATCATTTACAGCATTAATATACTCCGAATATAAATCTGAAACCAAACCATCGTCGATCTCGACAGTGAGACCATATTCACTTATAAAAACAAAAAATACAAATCCAAGTTTAACTACCATTTTCTAATTTACTTGCTACACTTTACATCGTTATAGTTTACTGTAATGCTGTTATGGTTGAGTGCATCGTTGATTTTAATTTTAACTAGTTAGAAAAGAAACTACTTAATCATTCCATTGTATAAAGACGCTTCCCGCTGTTGCAATGTATGCTTAAATCTTTAACTACGCTATAGATTTTGATGCGGCTTTTTAAATATATATATTGATTCAAGAGAAAGGTTTATATGTATAATACATGCAAAATACAGTAGAGAAATACTGATAATTTTAGAGGTTTTTGATGTGTTGTTATAAATGAGGAAATTTTTGAGCTTACGTAGCGAATACCTACTGTCCAAACCCTCCCTTTGTGACGCAGAAGAAGTGGCGCAGGTCAGCTAGTATAGATACCTAAATAGATAAATTGTGTAGTTTATGTTTTCACACTAAAATTATCACTTCAGACCAATTTGTATGAAGGTCCATGATAAAAATAATTATATTTTTATGGTGCGTTTACTTTTTGGCTCGCCTAAGTTCAACACACGTAAAAACAACAACAAATAAAATGTCGGTGACGGCCGACCAACAAGTAAATGGGAGTTTTGTATGCATTAGTCGGGAATTTTCTTTTATGCCTGTTTAGAACGGCTCATAGGCTTAACCGCCATACTCGTACCATAATCACTTCTTCATTTTGTCGACTTATTTAGTTGATCCAACCCGTAGCTTGTCGATCACCACGTAGGTATGTCTGGTCGCAATATGTTAGAAATTTTTATTTTTCTACCTTCACAAGGTTCTCGTCATGTGGAATGGTGACATCGACCAGTACCTATTGCCCGATCTATGATCACTAGATCGGTCCTTTTTTTTTTTTTTTTTTTTCAGTTGGAGGAAATCACCGGATCGCCGCACTAAAACCTCCAACCGCTCACACTCAGCGTCCGAACTCCGGCTGAGGCCAGAACCCAGCACGGGGTTGGGAGGGACGGCGCGACGCGTTACGCCATCGGCATTCTTTCCCGTCGCTCCGTCCCCTTTCCCGTCGCTCTGTCCCCACTAGATCGGTCCTAGTGGAGTTTTACATGGCCAGTACTTACAGCAACTTCAACATAGTTTAGTTTCAGAGCTATAATCCTGGTTACCTGGTTGTCTCTATACTATCATCATTATGATTTTATGTCACACTCTGTTGTACGTTCTATTATTTTAGTATTTGTTTTGGATTAATGTTAACTTAACATTTGTCTATCTTTATTTTGATCCCATCCAGGGCATCACAATAGAAGAATACGGAGTATACACCATGCTGCCGGCGCAGCAGCTTGCGCCTATCAGCCCCTGGCCTCCGGACGGTAACCTTCTCGATCGGATGGACGATATCGCCCATAAAGGTAAAGGTAATGGTGACCACCATTCTATTATACAACTATACGTGTCACCTATATTATTGAAATTAAAACAGAATCAAAATTATTTTAAGATAATAACTGTATTTTGAGAATCCCTTTTCGTAAATTCCAGTTCTTTAAATAAAGTATAATTCATTAACAGAACGATTTGCTGGACTTCTTAATGCATCTACAGAACACAAAAGTTACTAAAACCACTGTGATAAAGCAGCAGCAAGTCCTAGATACTTTCATAACTATTTAATTCTCATAGATTGACTCACAGAATCGCTCTGTAACAATCACAATAATTGTAATATAGGTTCCAAAGTAGATATTTTATATTGGTAAACAGCCACCACAACGTCACTTAAAACAGAACGGAACTTAACAGTAAACGAGACAGACCTCAACTTAGTAAAACGTTAGAGATCGTCGTATTGAAGGCGATGATTAATTGGAGTAAGAAGAGTTGTGGTGCGGCAGGTCACAGCGGTGTTAACCAGCTCGGCGGCGTGTTTGTAGGAGGACGACCGCTGCCGGACTCGACGAGACAGAAGATAGTGGAGCTGGCGCACTCTGGAGCCCGACCTTGTGACATCAGCCGCATCCTACAGGTCTCCAACGGCTGCGTGTCTAAGATACTCGGCAGGTCAGTATGAATCCTTAGAATAAAGATATTCTTTCGTTATCAAGTCTTTTTTGCCTGTCTGGAGTCAAACGATCTTCCATACCTTCTTAGACGCAAATCAAATTGCACGAGTCACCAGTTTATTAGTGATCAAGTTTATTTTAGAAACAAGAAGATCCTTTTAAGATCCTAGATATAACGTAGCACAAACACGATGGGTCTATCTTGTTTAATAAAGGACTTCCAATCAACCATCTATCCGCCATTAAACCAGCTACATTCTACCATTTTATTGCATTCAATTAACATCTGCGTTAAAAATTCCGCTCAATCAGAAACCAAGAAGTTATTCAAATTCAACTCACAAGATTTCACCTGAACGTCAACAGTTCCATAATTACAGCCAGTGCAAGTTGAATAAAAGCTTTAGCTACCTCCATTTGTCCTTCTTAAAAACAAATGCCAATCAGAAATAAACCGCAGTCTCGAAACTAGTAACATAAAACTATGGCATCCCAAAAATGCCGTTTGAATTGAACACCAAGAGTAACCGGCTGAAACCACACTAACATAGTTGTTGTCACCGCAGACCGCAGGGTTGTCTTCTCATCAAATGGGACTATTGATAGGAAATACGCTCTGTTAATAGTAATTGCGATAGATAAGGGAATTGAGTCTTAATATATACTTATTTGTGTAATAAACGTGAAAGTGAGATGAAAAGCATCAAAATAGTTTCTCTTAACAAACAGAATTGTCTATGTAAAACTACGAAAAATTATTTTTTTGTATATTAGTCTTATTTGTAGCTCATATAGGCACCATGAATTAGACTTTTAAATAATCTGGGGCGGCGCGACGGGAAAGAGTGCCTTGGGCGTAACGCGTCGCGCCGTCCCTCATAACCCCGTGCTGGGTTCTGGGCGTGGGTGAGCGGTTGGAGGTTTTAGTGTGGTTCAACTCCCACATACGGTGATTTACTCCAACTAAAAAAAAAAAAAACCTATACTTCAATATCCTACATTACTCCAACAATTTTCTACCAAATGCATACGATATCTTATATATAAAAATGAATTGCTGTTCGTTAGTCTCGCTAAAACTCGAGAACGACTAAACTGATTTGGCTTATTTTAATCTTGAAATATTCGTAGAAGTCCAGGGAAGGTTTAAAGGGTGAGAAAATAGCCGGGATTTTTTTTGTGATGCAGACGAAGTTGCGCGGGTCAGCTAGTCTTATATATAAAAATGAATTGCTGTTCGTTAGTCTCGCTAAAACTCGAGAACGACTGAACCGATTTGGCTTATTTTAATCTTGAAAAATTCGTAGAAGTCCAGGGAAGGTTTAAACGGTGAGAAAATTTCCTTATGTGACGTAGACGAAGTTGCGTGGGCCAGCTAGTTCGTCTATAAAAATATACAACGAAAAAAGCAATATATAAAATACTCGTTACACATATGGAAACCGCAAGATTACCTATTACACTACAAATTTGAGAAGGCGTTCCATTACGACAGAATACTTGACTAGACCAGCTTTTCAAACTGGCAGGGTTGGACAAGGTGACGTTAAGGTTGATCCTAGTTGACGTGTAATGTGATACACATGTTTTTATTTGTCAATTTTGTGGTCGGACCGTAGATTTAATAATATTACGGATATTAAAGACAGTATGAAGAAATCCATGTTTAAGTTTAGAAGATCTGTAGTTATGAAGCCAAGTCCAACGTAGAAATAACTACTGGTAGAATAGAAGATAATTTTCTGATTCCATAAGTCTGACTTTTTAACAGCAAAAAAATACGTTAACACACTCTCTGGAGTAAGCAGTTATGGCAACTCATGAACCTCTGCAACATCTGACAGAAACGAGACCACAACATAGCATACTCTACTAATTTCAAATAAAAGAAAACCTTTGAATACTTATTGAAACCGCACCATAGTGTCCCCTGATATTGCAGACTGTACATTTACGGTAAACACTACGATCACTTGATCGTAATCGTAATTGTCGGTCTACACAACAATAAAAAACTGCATTTTTCAAACATGCACCTAAAAGCGTGAGTCAGTATTTTTTTCGCAAAACCAAAAAACAGGCGACATTTGGTTACCTTGACTCGGTCTATATCGAACTTGATACGTGGAAACCTGATACCACATCACCCTACTCCGATGATACTTCTGCTGTCGACGGCTCTACCTGGATGTGGTCGATTTTAACCTAAGAGTTTTGCAAAAAAATACTGACGACGATATATGACAAGACAGATAGAACTTACGGTCTACCTGATGGTAAGCAAATACTCATGAACCTCTGCAATGATAGGGCATTGAGGAGTCGTTATCCATACTTATTATACAAGAGTTTTATTAAACCTCATTTATAGAGGATCGTTAATGATCTTTTTCAACCAAATGTATTAATTAGTAAATTGCTATGTTCTTTTGCTTTTGTGCAATTAGACATTAATCTAAGATGTAAAAGGAACAAGCCCGAAGCTACTTACTTCCTACTTTATGTAAAGACGAATGTTTTGTAGACCATTTCCACCATAACTCGTTTTTTTTTATTTATTGCTGTTAATGTTCTGCTTTTTTCGATTTAATTTTCATTTGAATCATCCCGTTAAGCACTTCAACTAATATACAAAAGTTTTCAAAAACCATCACAATCATCTCTTTACTTAATATCAAATCCTACATCATTAAACCATATTTCCTCGACAGGTATTATGAAACGGGGTCGATCAGGCCTCGTGCGATAGGCGGGTCGAAGCCTCGTGTGGCCACTGCGGAGGTGGTCAGCAAGATTGCCCAGTACAAGAGAGAGTGCCCCTCGATCTTCGCCTGGGAGATCAGGGACCGTCTGCTGAGTGAGGGAGTCTGCACATCTGATAATATACCTAGTGTGAGTATTAAAACATAGTCTAGTTTAAGTTCCTTTAGTTGCCAATATTTGTGAAGTAAAGCTCACAAATACGTTCGCGCGTGACGCGTCGCGCCATCTTGTGTGACTCAATTTTGGGTTTTTATTCCAGAATCCAGACGTAGAGTGTGAACTTTGAAGGATTTTAGTAAATTCCCCACACGCTCAACTTTTCGTTTTTTAAAACAGATTTGAAACAATTAAATGCAAACATTTGAATTACATTTTATATCCAAAGAGGTAAAGACCCATAAGAGGTGTGCTTACATTTGAGTGAAAATCCTAGAATGGTTCCCTAGTTCAATTGTACCTAGTAACTAGTCTGAACTGAAACAATTTTATATTGCTTGTAACGTGTTCTGTGTGCCAAATAAATAAAAAATAAATCATTAGATTTCATTTGCACCTACACCTTATTTAAACATCTATAAAAAAAATGTCATTTTCAAAACAACGACAAATATTGAATGATCTTAAGCACATTTCACAAAATAAAACCAAATCTCATAATACTCATAAGACCTTCACTCACCAAAATAAATTCTTCGAAATTCAAAGTATATAAGTTTTACATAGAACCTTATTCATAACTACAGAACCCTCACCCTCACTTTGAAGCAAAACAATATGATATTATAACTTTTTTTTCTTTTTTTGAATGCGGGGAGGCTCGGCACTCCCTTCTGAGACATCCTTTAGACGTCAATACGAATCACTATCTATAGGTTGATTTTTTTATATTTTTGTGTTTTATAGTTGAAAGTGAAGGCTGATGATTTATACAATCTTTAAATTAACTTGCACTGGATGTAACTATGTAAGTTTGGTTGGAATTTTGCGAGTTAAATTCGACAAACTTCCCGGTTTCCGATTGACGTTAGACATTTTGCAATCTGATGTATATCACGTGACAATTCAACAATATGACGAAATGGCGCTGATTTGATGATGGATTCAGAAGGTGGTCAAAGGAACTCCTGCAATTAATAAGATAGACCTCTTGTGTTTGGGTTCATTTTACTTGTCTTGATGGGTCACTTTACTCTATTCTGAATCTTAAAAACTTGTAATTAAAGTTTTCTTTATCTTAATAAATTATTCATTTGATAGCCAGCACGGATATCTATGTTTTTTGTGTTTGTTTTTTTTTGTGAAATTATTGTGTTATTTTAAACGTTATTCACGTCGGAGTACTGAACAATGTAGAGCCCAATAAAATTTAAAAAGCATACCTATTAAAAACATGAAGTAGTTTTACTATAGTCTTGATTCATTTTCAAATTCGAATTACGAAAGTGTGTATGTATACCTACTCAGTAATCTTATCTTTTATTTAAGTGCCCGTAAAATATCTCCTTAAGTATACTCTAAAACCGTCTATGTAAAAATAAACATCTTATTTCACAAAGACATTAACCTCGTATCTCAACTCTTTCGCGAAAATATTCCAAATAAACGACGTAGCAATAAAAACCAATGTACCGCAAACAGATACGGTTATAACATCATGAATATACAAAAAAATACTACGCTTGTACAACCTATAATTCCTAAACACCCTTTACTTAATACTTAACATAAATTAATTAAGAATTTCGCGCTATCACCCTGTTTCTGAAGTCTTCAAGAAAAAAAAAATTAAAGCTTAAGCGCGACGGTAATATCGAGAAAAACATAAAAACCGAAACGGAGAGAAAAACGGTGAAAAGAGACGGCGATACGGTTTTTTAATGAGACAGAAAGAGTTGTACATCTGTTTCTCCTTTCGTCTTTGAAAAGGGGAAGACGACCGATTCTGACACGGTATGAATAAAGAAAATATGAACGCTTTTGTTGCCGTAAAAATTCCTGTACAGGGGATAAAGTCTTTAAGTTATCGGTGAGGGTACCGGAGAGGGTACCTATCTATATACAGGGTGGTAAAGTAAAGTAGCTTAAATGTTATAGATATTTTGGAGACATTGTTTTAAGAATGTATTTTTTACTTTGTTTTGTTTAGTAAATAAATAAGTAACTAAGAGTGCTTTTTTGTTAGAGAAGAGGTATTTTTTGTGCAGAAACGGTTCTTATAGTAGAATTCATATTTTATTAGACTTTTTGAACAACGATATTATTATTTACACATTGTTAAAATGTTTAAATATAAAGTTTCATCAAAAGGAACACAAGAGGTATTTCCATAAAATTTTGCCATTCACAAATTTTGTACAGTTTCATTTTAAAATAGCATCATCAAGTATATTTTTTTAATAAATTCTGTTCATCCTATTCTGAAACACCCTGTATAAGTATATATCGTATGTTTATCGAATATAGACATATTGTGTTTACGAAGATTGCTCTTGAAAGGGCGATGTTGAATATATTAAACACATCGATCCGAGTTTCAAAATCTATTAGACGAGTATGTTATAATTGAATTTGAGAAAACTTATTCAGACACTCGCGGTTTTCTATAATACTTTCATGCATTTTCAACGGGTTCTTACCACGATATTTAATTAATTGAGTTGTCTCGATATTTCAACGTTGTTGCAAACGTTATGTAAATGAATTTGAGAAGGTCATTTTTAACTACAATTTTTATGTGCTGATTCATATTTGTTTAGGTCCAACTGACTACAAACATATCAACCTTAAATAAGTGGTTTTAAAACACTGACTTAAAAGAGATCTGAAACTCTTTTCCCAGTTTATAAAAAAAATCGAAAAAAAATGTTTAACGATTTATCTTAAAAAATTATTACCAAAAATGTTGTTTTGTTAACTATCTCACTGAATATAATAGAACAGTTATTTTAAAATTCAATAATAATAGTAATTTAGCACTGTAACATATTCCATCGATGTTTTTTAAAGTCTACTTTTCGATGTAGATATTAATTTTTCTAACATTTACTTTCTTAAATCAATTTAATTTCAACAGATTTTAAATACAGTTACAGATAACAAACAAAGACATAACTATCGCTAATCCTTTACGGTAACGAGCTCCAAAAAAAACTTAAACCCTATTCACACATTTTGGCACTGCAAAGTCGCTTCTATTGTCTTCAACTTAAAACCTATTTTTGACTAAAAGGGTCATATCGAGATTTAACATGCGTTCCCGTAGCAAATCACTTCCGGGCCACTAAATTCAGGCCAAATTAATGCATTTAGCACGCTCCCCAACTCTGGGGATGACAACTTTATTTCATTGTGTTCCGATATTTTCTTGTCACTTATCGTCACGAGGGCTGCTTTTTTCGCTATTGACTTTATATCCCATGCACCGTTAAATTTGCTTTATTTGAGTTTAGTTTTGTAATATCGGAAACCTAGTACTTTGAAGAAGTTCTTAATTCGTATTGATTTTCTACTGTGCAAAATGGAAAGTATCAGAACAACGTCAAAAACCATTATAATTAATATTTGAGTACTATTGATTGCTTATAACTATTAAGTAATATGTTGTATGTAGTAGTCAATTCGTGATACATAATTCGATAATGATTATATGTTGTCTTTTGATGAACCAGAAACTGGAAATTATACAGGATGGTGTACTGTGACAGGTATAAGGAAAATCTCAAGTCATGTAGTTTACCTACTGTGCAATTTCGTCTGGGTCAGAAAATAGTAAATTAAAAAAAAATCGAAAAATAATATTCCTTCATCTTACATTTATACACTGGAGGCGAACAATCATTTGACAAACAATTGCAAAATTACAAATTACAATAGACGTAGTAGTTTTGAAGAAATAGATGGAGCATTTTTTTTATAAATTTACAACAAAACCCTTCAAATAAACAATCCCTTTTGATATCTCAACAAATAAATAGCTTACCCAATAAATAGCTCGTTCATAACACTGACTTAAAATATCATTAGATCATATCTGAGATTCTCATCTCGTGAGGGCGATGTATCAGCCGGCTACAAATTGTAACAAAGGAGTCCGGCAAAGAAGATTATCGTAGGTGACGCGTGGCAAGCACGTGACATGCACGCTGCCGTAGATCGGTTGCTTTACCCTACACCGACAACGACAAACGAACTTCAACTTTAACACTTATCGCACAAAGCCCATTTTTACATGACAAGTTCTTTGACAATTCGTCTAAACAAAAATGGGTTTTAGGGTGTAGACTCAAGTTGTATTTTTGTTTACAAATATAATGTTAGAAGTTATTTAAAACTAAGAAGTGTTGGAGGGAAATTAATACCACAATTTTGAGGATTTAAAGCTTACAATCGTTTCGAGTGGGTTATATGAAAAGTAAATACGAAAATACAATTGTTTCTGTTTCGTTTTTGGTTGTCATCGGCAGAAGTAGCTTGTGGCGATGCGGTGCCATTGCTCTTTGCAATATGGAAAGGATTAATCAGTTATAAAAATGCATGTTTTATTTATCAGTATATATTCGGTAGCTTCGCTATGTATATGAAGTACATAAACGACATCACTTACTGTGAAATATTTGGAGTAATTTGGACATCTGTTCAAGCATTAAAAAAAATAACTGTTTTTTTTACAGACTTACGTCTAGTTTAGGCACCAGTCTCCCGCAAACATCCGAATCGGCAATAATACATATTATATACATTTTTTTTTTGTTAATTGCAATTAGGTAAGAAAAATAAGGGCTTACCTAATGCCCATACTAGAATTTCAATGTAAGTAAAAATTTTAGCTGCTTATAGAACTCGACAATGTTATAATAATATCTAAATAGCACCAGTCAGAACAATATATATTATGGAGGCTCATTCCTCGATACTTTTATTTTTTTTCGAAACGCAGAGTGAAAAATAGCAGTAGCTCAAAGATATAAGAATCAAAATAAAAGACACTCCTCAATATTAACTAACTCACCATCGCAATCATAAAAGACCTAGATACCTTTTTGAAGACAACACGTCTTGGTAAGAACTATCTTGAAGGTTCTCTAAAATTCTCACTCATATTTACTCTAAATATTTAAAATTAACGTAGCCAAGTTAATAGTAACAAAACCCGAGAGACCCCGCGTGGGGTGGCTAGCGATGCGAGATAAGTATCGCAACGCCACGTGCACTACGCTCGGATATGCAATTTTTATATTATCCGCGTATTATTATTATTGATGACAGCTTCACGTGATATTGAGGCCATTATTAAGTTTTATATTCAATAAAGATTCGAATTTTCAAAACAATAATATTGAGACCTATCAGGTCTTCACGATACAGGCCAGGCCTAGTGTGAGGGCCACTGGAAACATTTTTTGTATAATAGTTTTGTAAAACAAAAGTGATGTTACGGTATTGTTAGAAAATGTACTTTCTCTTTTGTATCTATACTCTCATTTAACTAACTCATATTTTCATGTGAAAACAAATAATAAATGAATAAAAAATAAATAAATAGTAGATACATGATTAAGGTATAAAATGACACAAAAGCGAACACTACTGAACCAAAAATTGGTATTTTGATGTCTTTGTAGATTTTAATTGTTTTAAAGTATGAAATTTTTGTAACATGTTTTATTGTACGTACATAATCAATTGAAATAGGTTTATAGATTTTAGATGATATTTTTTTTAATTTATCGGAATCAAAAATTTAAATGATAAGCATACTAAAGATAAAGTATGATAAAATAGTGTCTCTAAGAAAGAAAGTCATGACACCTAAAAACTTAGAAAAAAATTGGTTGCCTGTAAAGTCGGTATACGGGCTAAAGATTTACGTGACAACGACTCGGGCATGGTTAGCCCGCCTAAGATCGAGAGAGACAGACATAAAAAGTGAAAGGCACGCAAGCTCACTCGCTCTCATTGTGAGCGCATAACGTGAGCGGAGCGTAACGCAGTTTCTTGAAGTGTCACCCGGCAAACCAATTTATAAGACGTTGCCACGTCAATAATACAATACATATTTTTACAAGTGTATTGGAAAACGAAGTTCAAATGTGAACATTTGATACGAATAATGAAGCGACACCCAATTTGACATCAAAAGACGACATGTTTTACTTTAGTGGTGTTTAATTAGTGCTATTTTTACCCTAATCGTAAATTTAGCTCAATTGATTCGATTCTGACTTGCACATGCACTTGCACTAGTACTTGCACAAGTAGGTATACTTGTCAATTGATTACTGTAGTTAAGGTTGCACACAAAAGGGCAGACTGATTGCGTTCCTAACTGCAAATCCCACGGTCCTTGTGGATCCAGTAGTCCACTTGTCGCTAATCCCACTGTAGGGATAGCAAAAACATCACTATTGTAACAGGATTACATAAAAGTGTATTTTTGTAGATGTTAGTTTTTAGTGAATGGTAAAGAGTTACGTGGGATGAGTGAATCAGTTGCAAATTCTACTAAAAATAAAAAACTTGAGAGGTGTCATGGGACACCCGAATAGAACGCAGTTCCTTTCGATTAAAAGTGTGAACGTGTTTTAAAAGATTTTGATCACAGCGCCATCTAGCGATAATCATCTAAAACAAAAAAGTGTCGTGACAACTTTTCGTAAGATTTTTTTCCGTCTAGTCCCCTTTTGATAACGCGTGATAAGGAACTTCGTTCCAATAATTTACAACCAATTAAAAGTTAATTCTCGCTATTTAAGATTGTCGATTACAGATTATGCATTTTAGTTCACGTTAGGCACTCGATCAAGAGATATTAGTATGCCTTGTAGGAAATAAGTTTCTTTAATTAATTTTTGGATTGCATAGGTACTCTACTCTGTGTATCTAGAAATTTTCACTTTTCTCTCAACTCTTTTGGACCAGACTAACCTGTTGGTCGCATGATCTTATTTATATAAAAAAATCTTTTATAACAGAAGTAGATAGATAACTTAAAAAAAACTAACACTTTTTGACAAAACTTCTACCTTTTCACTATACAATATTTTTATTTATACGCTAACATAACATCCCTTGATGAGACCCAAACATGGTAAAATAATCATCGTCATGTATATCTGTACTGCACCCCTCGTATCCAATATTAAGTACAGATAACATCACATTAGATCAGATACAACATATTGCATGCTGTAATCTCCCGCTTGAGATTGACGCTCTTAATACACTTGTAAACTTAAGTCTTAATTATATTTTTAATTAATTTATATTCGATATTTTTTGCAAACTTATTCAGACACTCGCGGTTTTCATGCATTTTATACTTTCATGCATTTTCAACGGATTCTTACCACGATATTTAATTTTATTAATTGAGTTGTCTCGATATTTCAACGTTGTTGCAAACGTCATGATCAAGAGAAGACTAGATACTGCGGGTCGATTTAAGAGCAAACAAATCTGTCTACCCTCTTTCTCGTTCGCTTTTGGGTAGTACCACTGGAACTCGAACTCACATCATGACCTTTCTCGTGATCATAACGTTTGCAACAACGTTGAAATATCGAGACAACTTAATTAATTAGATATCGTGGTAAGAACCCGTTGAAAATGCATGAAAATATATTTTTTGCGTAGAACATTGTACTGAAATAGTTGAATACTTGAATCGGTTATTAATGTTATGTGCATTGATATCTTAAAGTAATCAAATATTTAAATAAGTCCCAAAAAATTACAAAACATTTTTTAAAGTCACAGTAAATCTTCTATTATTATTGTAAGAGAAAAAGACACACGTTTTCGTTTTACATGATAATGTAAGTAAGGCATTTTTAATTACAAAGCAAAATACAAAAATTATTATATAACAATTATTAATTTGTCTTAATTACAACACCCGTCTATGATTCATCCCAGGTCAACTCCCTGCTTTGTAAACGCAACCGTCAGAATACAAACAAATTAAATTCCGCCAAAGACGCTAATGTTATCAAAGAAAGTCGTAACATCTGATTATGAGTGGACGTCGGGCCTAATCTCGCCGTTTGAAGTGCATTCGTTTGGAAACTCTGTAGAATGCCTTGTGGAGCCGGACTCCATACTGTCTTGGCTTCGGTATTTAAATTTTGCTTAGATCTCGGCCTCCTTACGGTTAGAAACAATGTTGTTGCCTATTAGTTTTGTGCTGTGTTCTTTTGGTCCGAGGTCTAGAGTTGGTTGAGATAGTCAGTAAAGTTGTCTTTTATTTATTTCGTAATTTTTTAAATCTTTCACTAGATGTACCTACCTATGTAAGATCGGGTGGAATCTTGTGAATAGAATTTGACAAACTTCCCGGTTTGTGATTGAGCTGAAATTTTGCATTCATATGTATATTGCGTGGCAAATGGTAAATAGACAGATAGACAGAAAATTCTTTATTGTAACACCACATAGAAATACATTTATAGTGATTTTGTACAAATAATACAGTATGACAATTGGCGGACTTATCGCTTAAAGCGATCTCTTCCAGGCAACCATGTACGGAGATAAACTTATTTAAAAATACAGAGCGGTGTATAATTAAAGAATTAAAAAGAAAAAAGATACATAAAACTTAACTTAAACGAAACAAAAATAATTAAGACAAAAGAAAACAATAATTAATAATTATACAATTAACTTACTTCCTAGATATTATAATAAAATGCAGTTCAAACTGTTAGGTAGAAATTAAAAACTAGTTTTTTAAATACCTCCAAGGAGGGTGACTGTCTGATCTTTAGCGGCAGAACATTCCATAGTTTAACAGCTTTCACGGTGAACGAATTGCCGTAAAAAGCGGTCCTGTGTATGGTAATGCAATAATATGATGCTGATTTTACAATGAAGTTGGAACCTTATAGGTAACACGTGTACTAGAAATAATATCAGAATTACTTTGGTAAACACTCTCACATTTAATCATCGAATTCAACTACTATACCGTACAGATGCAAACCTTATGAATAGTATTATAGGAACAGGGGAGTCAGATTAAAATTAAAATTGCGTAAAACGCTGAGCATATGTGCACATTTGAATGGGGAGCCACCCCGGCGTGACTAAACGAGATTTAACTAAACGACACTTGTTTAGGTTCCGTTGTTTGAACTACTAATCAACTGATTGCTAACATTGAGGACAGGTGGACGATGCGTGGAGTGATTTAAGATTGTTTTGATAGATTTCTCTAAAGAAGGAATAAGGTTCTTTGTATATAGTTAAGGTGGATGAATTCAGAAGATTCCTTTTTCATTTGAAAGATGATGGTTGTCGTGGGTTCTCATTTAGTCTTTTCAAGATCTGACAAGTACTACGTTTGCAACAACGTTGAAATATCGAGACAACTCAATTAATTAAATATCGTGGTAAGAACCCGTTAAAAATGCATGAAAGTATTATAGAAAGCCGCGAGTGTCTGAATAAGTTTATAGTACTTATAGAGCTATGATGAATTTATAAAGTTAGTAAAGTTTCTCTTCTTCGTCTAAAACATTCTGTTTTTGAAACTCTACTTTGGACGTTTTCTGATGTTAAAAAACAATAATTCGAGTGCTAAACTTTGAACAACCGTTTTTTCTTGAACAAAAACTTTTTCGTTGCGTCACGCGTATTTCAATCACTAGAACTAAGAAATAATTTACTGTATTTTTGATATATTTTCGTACGTTTCGCGGTGCTCAACAGTATCTATTCTAATTGATACTTAGCTGCACCCAAACCTACAATTTGATCATATTGAATGAAAACCGCGACTGAAGCAGCCAATATCGGATATTAGCGGGCTTTTGTGGCGGCCTGTCCATCGCGTACCACGCGTGGCTTTTCATTAGGCCAGTTGTGCGGAATTCGAATCATTTCGTTTGCGGTTATAGCGCTGTTAGTGGTTATATTGTTACATTATATTGTCTATGGCCTTTAGATTTTGTGCAGACTATATTTGCCTTTGATTTTCGGTATCGTGTGAACCTCACGTCTTTTTAAAGAGTTGGAAAGTAGATCTTAGGTAATGTACAGAAAGTAGAGTTAGATTGTAGTATCTGATTGTTGCTTGTGTAAACTTCTCCAAATCAAACTCCAATTGTAAATCAGCATACAGTTTATTCTCCAACACAAATCTCTCTTCTTCCGAGTCACAGTCAAAACTCTTGACGCTGTGTTCTCGCTTTCACTTGTAAACTTCTTAAATAACACGTCCGCTCACTTCGAGCATCCAAACAACAATGTCCCTAACAGCGGCCAACACCTGTATTTATAGTAAGTCCCCACTTCCAACTACCCACAATATGAAAAGGTTGGCTTTACTATACAAAATATTAAATGATCAAATTATAGTTAATTGCAACATTGAAAACTGTTAAAAAAATACCTCAAATTGATCAGAAACCCTTCACTTGTTTCAATTCTAACTACTACTGGATTCAAATCTCTTCAGTAGAGGGATCAGGTTTTCTAACAACATTTCCTTTCACAGTTTTAGCCAGTGGTGTAGTTATGCCTTTATTTTATATTTTTTTAGTAGGTACCTAAAAGGTTAGTTTGTACTGACTAGACCAAACGGGAGGCAAACAGTTTAACCATTTGCTCTCCACTTCTGTTTTATATTAACTATAGTATGGTTAACATACTAACTTTAATATACACTAAAACAACAATCACCATGAAGCACCCACAAAAACGCGATACCATAATAATAGGTTTCTCTCAATCAAACATCGGCGATACCCTCATGTAGTTAACATGAATTATGACTTATTACGGACAATACCGACCCATAATACGACCCCAGTCACACTGGAGTACATCTAATAGCCCCCTGTTCCGAAATGATGTGTCAACTGTCAATGAGTTGTCACCTTTACTATTTACGATACTGGCTACAGTAGTAGGGTTGTCAGATTTCTGGGAATTATTACGTAAAATTCTCGATGGTCAAATATGCCATATATATGGTCTATGATTGAACCAGTATTAGAAGTTCTATTATGACTGGATTTTTATTATTAACGTTTAACAAATTAAAATCCATTGCGAAAAATACGTTGAAACAGTGGTTTAAAGTTGAAAGTCGTCTAGCAAAAGCGTTATAACTTTCCAAGGCATTTAGTAACGAAATTTAAAAATAATTCCTTAACAGTAGTATAGGTAAAAGCTGTGTAATGACATTACGGCGATTCGTGGGCAAATGTAAATCCTTTTGATCAGGCGGACTGTATGTGTATGCTCCTTGAACATGCTCTTGAATATAAAAACAATTTTGCTCCTCTAAAATGATGGATCCAATTGGTTGGGTTTAGTAGAAAAGTACCTACTAGACTAGGACCAATACTATTTCATGTTATACATTTACCGGCCATGCATTATTATAACATGTTCAATTTACAATGGAAACAAAAAGTAAACCTTCTTATACGAATAGAGAATGTTGCTATTAACATTCATCATCATCATCAGACTATAGACGTCCACTGCTGGACATAGGCCTCCCCCAAACCTCGCCACATCGATCGGTCCTGCGCCATCTGCATCCAGTGACCTCCCGCGATCTTGACCAGATCGTCGGTCCATCTCATGGGGGGTCTACCAACATTGCGCCTACCGGTTCATGGCCGCCACTCCAGAACTTTTCGGCCCCATCGGCCATCCGTTCTTCGCACAATGTGTCCTACCCATTGCCACTTCAAAGATGCAATTAACATTAACGAAGATAAATACCATTTTAAAACATGCAAAATTATTTAATAACAAATGTCATGAACGGGCAAACGGGAAATACGTGGTGTGGCAGCCCTATGCATAAAGATGCATATAGATGACCACTGTTGTCTCCCTCGCACTCGTTATAAAATGATACACTTTATAGTGCTATCTCTGTCTAGTGATATTTATTGTAATTTTATGCAGTGTGCAGTTTATGTCGCTTTTGTGTATTAAACGCGGTACTTGTGTTGTATTTGTGGGTCTGGGGATGTTAAGGCTAGGTTATATTTAAGTAAATTATTTGATAGTTCTGACTTGAGAAAGTACAAAAATGAGATGAATACTTAAACGTAAAAAACTAAAGAAAAAGTTAAACTGAGAATATGACGCATAAACAACTCGTATTATAATACTTTCATGCATTTTCTACGGGTTCTTACCACGATATTTAATTAATTGAGTTGTCTCGATATTTCAACGTTGTTGCAAACGTCATGATCACGAGAAGACTGGATACTGCGGGTCGATTTAAGAGCAAACAAATCTGTCTACCCTCTTTCGTGGTAATTAAATATCGTGGTAAGAACCCGTTGAAAATGCATGAAAGTATTATAGAAAACCGCGAGTGTCTGAATAAGTTTATAGCTCGTATTATGTTAATAAATGGAATTTTTTCTCTAGAACTAACCAACTTCTTACTTTTTCCGATATCTATTTCCTTCTTCAAACGAGGCTTGAAAAGAGTCCTTAAAAGTAGCTTAACGGCTTCGCAATCTCTGACATCTTCAGTCCATAGGCGACAGTAACCAGTAACCACTTACGACCAGGAAAAAACGTCTCATTTCACTTTAACTGAATCACATATTCCTTTATCATTCTTTTTTGATTACGACCTACCGTTAAGGTTCTTCTCTTCTCTCTCTTTCCTCAATCCTCGTTTGCAGAAGAACAAGTCATAACGCCCGGTAAACACCGAGGTAGGACCTCATTCCAAAGCTGAATAGTGCGTGGCGAAAAAGAGTTCCTGAAACGAACCGTGGATGACCGCAATGGTTCCACATAGTAGGGATGAATTCCACTAAACTTATTTTCCCTTAAATACTTTTACTTACTTACTTATTTTCTTGGAACCGCTGCGATCTTCTACGGTTCGCTTCAGAAGATCATTTTTGCCCCGTACCATTCCGATTTGGAATGGACTCCCATCCGCGGTGTTCCCGGAGCGCTATGACATGTCCCTCTTTAAACGAGGTTTAAGAAAAGTCCTGTATCGGTAGGCGATAGATAACAGCCCCTCATTGCCCTGGCATTGTAGAGGTTCATGAGCGACGGTGACCGCTTACCATCAGGTGGGCTGTAGGCTCGTTTATCTATCTTGCAATAAAAAAAAAGAAAAAATACAACAAAAATCACATTTTATTTAACATGATGGTTAAATTGATATAGATCACGTCATTCACGTCCCCTTAACCGCCAAGAGGACTCGTGATGAATATGAATGAGTTTTTTCAACAGATACGGCAGATTTAATCTACGATTACAGCGCGTCAGATACGGCAGATATAATCTATGATTATGGCGTGTCAGATGTGTGTAATTATCGATGTTGGTGTTGTGGTTTTGTAATTGGTGTGTCTTTGCATCTGTTTGGTACGAATCTTTAAGTAACCGTATTCTGTTTGAGCTGAGATATACCTAGTGTTGAGATAGAGGGTTATAAGAGTTAAGGATTATTTTCCGAGTTCTTCCTTTTTTGCTCTTCTTTAAACAATACATTAAAATGAAGGCAGTCCTTAGGCTATAGATAACGGCAATGTAGTGTAGGAACTGAAACCAAACTTAACGTGAAAATTATAAAAGTTTTGAGTAGATATTTTGTTGGCTTACAAGTAAATAAGGAGAGGAGAACTAAAGAATTGTTGTACGTAAATCTCGCTAAAATTCGAGAATGGCTGAACCGATTTGACTAATTTTAGTCTTGAAATATTCAAGGAAGTCCCTGGAAGATTTAAACGGTAATAATAATCGAAGGAACAATATTATTTATTTCGTTTTATGTGACGCAGACGAAGTTGCGCAGGCCGCAGTTTGTTATAAATCTTTCATTTCATTATTGTCGCTGAAAATTTATTTATAATATTTTACACCGAACATTCAGTAAACATAGAGGGTCAACATAATTAAATAGGTAATCTTTGTGATTCAGCGAAATGGCAAAAGTCAATTGTGTACCGTACCGGGGCCGCAATAATAATACGTATTATTATTATTAATATATAATAAATGTATTATTGTAATAATGGGGATGAACGCTCGAATGGATCATAATGACAACTTTTCAACGGTTTTTCTGGTTTTTTGTTTCATTTTAGAAGACCATTGTGTTTTATATCAGAATGGACGCGTGCGACATTTTTTTTATTGTTGCTGTTGAAATGTATTTTTAAATATTTCTTTTTATTTGGGGTACGGGTTACACGCTGTGAACGAGAGTTAATTGAGACATTTTTAAGGAGTATCGATTGTAACGGTTAAGAAATGTAATACTGCAGTATTGTTGTTAAAGTTTTTATTACTAAACTAACAACTTTTAGCTGCGTTATTTACCATTCTCGTACTTTTCAATTTCAGCTGTATAATTTTGAATACATTCGCACATTTGGGTGTTTTTCTTTATTAAGAGATTCAAGATAAGTCATAGATAGCAGCTCTTCAGTGTCTCCTGACATTGCAGAGGACTAACGATCAGGTTACTTGTTAACTCATCCGCCTACAATTAAAAAGTGCTTTTATAACCTTGTAATGTAACCTTATAAATAAAAACAAAAGCCGAATATAAAATCATATTCTTATTTCATTATAGGGTAGAAATTATTTCGTTTCGCGTCACTCCCCATTATCTCTGGCAAGCCGCGCGTGAGCTACAAGGCGACAGGCCCATCCGAACACAAATAAATCAATAATCAATTTTACGACAACACCGTTTATTCTTTTTTTGAAATTCGGCTGCCATCTTGCGAAAGATTTGCAATATTTGACATTGAAACTACTTATGTTTTTTGAAGCAAACGCAAATGGATTATTTATTCTTATTTTGCTATACCTAGTATGTTTTATTCAGAAAACAATGTCCATTTTTTCCTCTAAATAAGTACTTCTAAATTAATAATCTTCCCGTTTATCACATAGAAACTAATGAAAAACTACGGTTAATTACTTTCAACTTAAAATATTGTTAAGATTTTTTTGTCATTATAGGTATAGGAATTGATTGTTGCCTCACTTAAGATTTATCGACGATAAGAATACGGATTTTGTTTACAGAATTTCATAGTACGTACACAGGCTAGTTGTTTAGCTACTGCTTTAAGACTCTCTCACTTGAAACCCAGCAGGGTATCCTAGCATCTAACTAAGTCTCAAAATACAGAGTAATAATGTAAGTGATGTAGATAACCGCGAGTGTTTAAAGAAATTAAATAAGTTCTATTGTATTTTCATTCTAAAATGGAAAAATTGTCTCAAATAAATTTCATGTCATTTCAAGAACTAGATTTTACATCGGTTTTACATCTCAGAGACGATCCAAAACTGATTTCTCAAATTAAATTTCAAAATGCATTCAGACCATTCGCTAATAATTCACAAAATCAAAACATGCATTAACCTCACAATAAACCATTGTACTGCGTCATCGAAGCATCGACTATGAGAAAACACTAATAAATCTTTGCATATCATCGTGAATTCTCTAGTACACTTTAATACAATATTCAGGGGCAGAGCACCCCCCATGGCGCTCCATTTCTCGCATATTGACAAATGCCTATAAGAACTATCAAACAATGCATTTTATGAGGTATTATTGACCCGTTTCTTTGATTCACAAATCGACAATTAAATTTAAATCGTGGGAAATGATCGAATTAAGGTAAGTTGTGTCAGATAGTTGGGCGGTGGACGGATGGGCGGTGTGTGGCTTACAATTGTAGGGAAATCTTTTGTCGACAAAACCTTTGTTGACTTATTCTTTTGGTTGAGGTATTGTTCTTGAATTTACTTATTATATTGATGAATATTTTGAATTCATAGATGTCGTTGTATTTAACTAGCTTTATATTTCAGCATGGAATTATTACAAGGAAATTTTCCATATTCATTTGCTCATTTTTTACATTATATTTAAAAAAAACAATCACAAAAAAAATCAATTTAAAAATACAATATAAAAAACAGAGGGCCACTGGAGACGGGGTCCACGACCCAAGCCATCAGTGGTCAGGGCTCAAGAGAGAGGAACCTCCTCACAATACGCGCCGTGTCAAGAACGACCGCCTTCTGAATCAGACCCTTTACCCAGCCGGGGAGTGAAAGCTTCTCTAGGTGACGGTCGAAGCTTTTCGCTATTAGACCGTGCACAGATACAACGATCGGAACAATGATGGTCGATTCAACACGCCACATATCGGTCACCTCGTGGGCCAGGTCCAAATATTTTAGCAGTTTTTACAAGGAAATTATTATTACCCCGCCTGTAACACAATTTCATTTATTTTGTTCTTTATCGTGACATCATATTATACATAGGTAAAAAAGGAGATTTACCTTGTTGGTACCAATTTTTTAACCTGTCTATCTACATCCCAAATCATTCTCAAACTTTACAAATATGACTAAAGGGGTTCTTACCACGATTATTTTAATTTGAGAGGTCCCGATATTTCATCATGGCGCTTGAAACAGTGCTGAAATATCGGGACCTCTCAAATAAAAATAATCGTGGTAAGAACCCGTTTAGTAATAGTTTAAGTGATGTAGATAACCGCGAGTGTTTAAAGAAATTTATTTATAAATATGCTTTAAGTTACAACAAAAATCCACCTGTAATCTCTCAATCCATTTACACACATACAATATTTACACAAAACGAAACGCTAAAAACAAAAGAGTAATCAAAACGACGCAACGTAAGTGCGTAGTTGCGCAAAATCAGTTTCAAAACTCAAAATATTGAGTCGCAAAGTGCCGCCTTAACTCACAATGGTGCCAGCAGGTTGCCCATTGTTGGCCCCCCTTCGTTTCTTACAATAGTAATGCATAGGATTTTTTGCGAACATTAAAATTGTGAAAAGTAAACGCTCTTTAGCGCCGGAGCGATAAGTGCACTTTGATTGAGTGTTTAACGTCTTGTACTTGACTAGACTTCATTATCACTAGCTATTATCCTGTTAAGTTTAATTGTAGCTTCGGCAGTTGTGGAATCGGTGTTTTTATTTGTTTGTTTTATACATCAGCTTCATAATATGTCGTTCAAAAACTGTCGTATAAATTTGTTACTAAAAAACATTTTCTTCAATCAATTATATTGAAATTCAAAATTCTTCAACATACCGTTTCAAAATAGTGTCTCCAAAAAAAGAACTCTCGACACCTAAATTAAGAAATTAAACAATACACATTTGCACCAATTATACTAAACAACAACAACAAACTTAAAGAATACATTCATACAAAAAAAAATGCGAAAGTGTATTCAGACATTGGTTTTGATATTGATGTTTTTTGATTTTAGTGGTGTGTAGTTAGTGTCAATCTACGCTCTTAATTTTCATCAAAACTTCTAATATTCCTTGGTCTTTCAATATAATTTCAAAAACTAAAAACAATAACATCATCAAACATATAACACATAAAAAATCATGAAAATTAACAAGCACCAACAGATCGATCGTGTCACCCTCCATTTGAACGTTCCGTTTTACACAACACTCTTTACAAGACGGGTCTAAATAAAAAAAAGCTTTCTAAGCTTATTGAAAAGTATTCTCGCCCCGCGTTCACGGGCTCTGAGCAAATATAAGATAATTTTTGCGCTTCACCTCACTCGGTATTTAGGGGCCCACCTTTCAAACTTTTACGCTGTCGTCACAAAATAGTTTTTGTACAGAAGTAAACCTCCATACAAAACAGACTTGGCGAACCAATAATGTGTGTAGTGTACCCTAACATTGCAGAGGCTCATGAGTGACGGTAACTTACGATCAGGTTGCTCGTTGCCTCGTATTCAACAAATCGGAATAAAAATCCTCTCACCGTCACAAAGTACCAATTTCAAACGAGTGCATGGCCAGTGTCTAGAATTCAGAAATGTCTTGTGTGAAAAATGACATTCAAAGTTCCTAGTGCAAGTTTTAAAATTAAGATACAAATAGTGACAAATACACTTAATTTTAACTAGATAATACCTACTTAAACTGGAGTTTAAAATGGCTCAAATAGTCAAGAGTTTCATTTTTGGAGACTCTACTAATGCATTGTCCAGAACTGTGTATCTAATCATAATTATCTATGTATCTAATCATCATAATTATACAGGGCTATTAGATTGCGGGCCACCAAAATAAGTATTATATTGAAAAAAGAAGTTTGTCAGATTCCAAAAGTAAAAATGGTTCGCACAATCGCAAATCCACCCAGTATTTGATCCTAACATATACATAAGAATTACATCTGTATATCATAATTTTCTGTGTTTTCTCGCTGTCGTTCGGCGGTAGCTAGGTACGACTCCAACGTTATAATGTAATTTATTTTGTATTCAGAACGTGTACGCTAAGTGAAATGAGACGACACTTCGACATCTTGTACTTAATTTTGTGAAGAATATGGTCTCCGTTAAATTGTTGGGCGATGAAAGGTACACGAATATACTCTTTCATAGGTGACCTTTATAAGTTATAGAATATTATTATGTTAAAGATTATAATAAATTCATGAGAGTCACGAAGTTTTGGTAATGCTCTATAACTTGTAGAATATGAGTAGTCCTCGCAGACTTTTCTTTCTGGTTGCATTGGATTTCAATGTGGCATGCATATGTGTACCTACACAAATCCTGGACACA
Organism: Trilocha varians; assembly: GCA_030269945.2. Lineage (NCBI taxonomy): Eukaryota > Metazoa > Arthropoda > Insecta > Lepidoptera > Bombycidae > Trilocha > Trilocha varians. Next base: position 3,593,341 of record AP028266.1, read on the forward strand.
GTAATTTCATTAAAACCTACAGTCGTTTACGCGTAATTCAATTTTAAATAGGTATCATCGTCAACTTTATCATCAAATAGATTCATCCTCAATGCAAATTGCATTTACAATATTAAGTAGGATTAAATTAAAAAATCTTAGAAAAAAAAATGGTATCCTGAAATCACAGAGCATTAAATTAAAAGTAACTTACAATTTGAGACAGCATTCAGGAACCAATTATAAAAAAATTGCAATCCTATGAAATCAAAAACAATCCTTCTATTTACTCAACCAAAAGGCCCTTAAATCACTTTTTACATCAACCCTTTCTCACAAAACTTAGCCAGTAAATACCAATAAATAGAATTAAATACATATTCATGTTTAATTCCCCGTAAGTAAGTGAATAAACACAAAAAAACCATTTAATATCAGTCACATGAACCATTGCGGATCTTACATTGTCCAAGTGCATTTAAAACGTATAAACACACATACAAACACACATTTGAATGAATCCAATGAATATTAAATACTAATTGAAAATTAATTGAATTTATTGATGGAGAATTGTTGATGAAAACCCTTTGCTTTTAAAACAACAATACATTTAAGAATTCTTTGCATTTTAATTGAAGTTACATATTTAAATTTTTCAAACAATTTATTTATGGAATACTAATCATTTTTGCATGCCTTTGGTAGATTTTCGCAAATTAAGTTATAAATAATTATTAATAATAATATATATGACCGACATGTGGCGTGTTGAATCGACCATCATTGTTCCGATCGTTGTATCTGTGCACGGTCTAATAGTGAAAAGCTTCGACCGTCATCTAGAGAAGCTTTCGCTCCCCAGCTGAGTAAAGGGCCTGATTCAGCGCGGCGGTCGTTCTTGACACGGCGCGTATTGTGAGGAGGTTCCTCTCTCTTGAGCCTTGTGGCTTGGGTCGTAGACTCCGCCTGCAGTGCCCCTCTGTTTTTTATATTGTATTTTTAAATTTATTACTTTGTAATTTTTTTTTTTAATGAAATGTTTAAAATAACCTAATAAATGAATATGGAATATTTATAATAAATGAATATATAATAAGTATTGCCGCCAAAAACTGAAAATATTTTAGTAATTCTACATTACTAAACTACACTTTATTAGTAAAATGTGAGATGATAATAAAATATGAAGTTTAAAACTAGCGTCACGCCATCCTCATTTGCGACTCTTATCATATACTTGGTAGAGTAAGTAAACCAATTCTGGCGCACTTCTTAGTGAGCGAGTAAGGGTTTCCTTGAAAACAACTTGAGAGGTGTCATGGAACACCCGAATAGAACGAAGTTCCTTTCGATTAAAAGATATCTTTTTTTTTTTCCTAACGTAACGCGCGATAAAGAACGTGTTTTAAAAGATTTTGATCACAGCGCCATCTAGCGATAATCACCTAAAACAAAAAAGTGTCGTGACAACTTTTCGTAAGAATTTTTTCCGTCCCTTTCACAACGCGCGAAAAGGAACCTCGTTCGAAAATGAGTCTCGTATTTCATTAACATTTATAAATACATTTGAATACCTTATTTTTCGCACACAGCAAGAACCGGTATCACTACTTATGCAAAGAAATACCATAGAATTATTACATCTGGAATCAACATCATGAACAACAGAATGAAGCCAATTTAAAGTGCACCGATCGCGCGTAACTACACGATATTCTGTCGTTAGTGTACCGATGACACTCAATTCGTTTAACACACTAGTAAAATATTACATTCACATAAGTTCTTTAAAATTTCACTTTGTTATTTCTGATATTGAATCGAAATATCGTGTTGTTACGCGCGATCGGTGCACTTTAAATTGGCTTCATTCTGTTGTTAATGATGTTGATTCCAGATGTAATAATTCTATGAAAAATACCTAGTAAAATACAATAAAACGGAAAAAAAATCATAATAATGGACGCGATATCGAGCACAATCGCGTAAACAAATCAATCGATGCGTATAATTCCGATTGAAGGACAGTTTACATTTGTTTGAATAAAATATATTCTGCGTTATTTTTATACGAGCGATCCCGGCCTTTTCACACATCGGCTCACATCACATCGGGTTACTTACTTGTTTATTACTCTACATTTTATCCGATAATCTATAATATAAAAATGAATCGCAAAATGTGTTGGTAAGCGCATAACTCAACAACGCCTGGACCAATTTGGCCAATTTTTTTTTTAAAATATTCGTTGAAATTCAAGGATGGTTTTTACGGCGAGAAAAAATCGAATAGTTGCCGGGAAAAATGAAAAAAAACGGGTCATAGGGTTCACGCAGACGACGTCGCGGGCAGCAGCTAGTTTTAAATATTTTAGAAGGTACGAGTACTAGAAATTGAAAATACAACAATGAATCAAAAGAGTGATATTAATATTGACAATATAAGAAACAGGAGTACCGTATCCGATTTGGAAATTTACAAATAAGTAACATTTAATGCCATTTTGTGCAGCAAACCAACAGGCTACCTGATTAATGATTATTTCTTCATTTTATTAAATGAGATCCGTTGTAGTTTTAGCATTAAGTTAAAATTAAAGGGTTCAAATAGATATGCAGGAATGTTTAGATGTTATGAAGTTTCAAGGGGTTTTAAGGTTATTAAAACTGACGTCCCATGGGGGTGATGGGGATTTTGCATGAAAATAATAATAATATGTCCTTCACTGTGATGATTTTTATTCGATAAAATTTAGGTTTTCTATGCAAAGAGAATTGAACTTAATTAAAGCAATAATTAATGTGAAATTACTACGAATAAATATGATCAAAATAGTGTATTTATTTTATAAGCTGAGTTTTTGCAGCTGTTCTCGAAAGTATAAATTATACTTTTAATTTTATATTTCCATTGAATAAACATCGCTAGATTCAAAGATAAACATTTAATTGGCCCGACTCATTGGCTCTTTCAAACATTCTACAAACGTCTTGTTAAAAACTTCCATATCATTTGTTATATAAGTTCAATCCTTTTCTTAATAAATAACAGATATTCCGTATCTCGCTCGTTTTCTTTAACTTTTAATTTTATTGTTGTGAATGTTTATTTTTCAATTGACTTCAATAACTTCATAAAATATTTTCTGATTTTAAAAAGATCGTGTTTTGTTTTTCTTATAGTCTATTGCGTATTTTATTTTGAGTAAGATAATAAATACGATATGTAGTAGAAAAAGTAAAACTTAAATCTTGGATACGATAGCATCGTATCCTATCATTAACTTTTAAAACTGTATATCTATAAAAACTAAAAAACAACGAAACATATTATCAAGCTCACTAAATTACGTTAATCACAGCCTACAACAAACAAAAATTTAAAAAAAACAAACGTCAAATGTCAACCGCAAATCATAGACTAAACAAAAAAAAGCGGGAACGTGGCGCGCTTTCTCGGTCGATCGGGCATTCTGTCACATGCCATTCACGACGATGCAGAGACCACCGCGCGGACGGTGTCTGGTTACCATCTCTCGTCTTACCGCGCCTTCCTGTCTCTCTGACCTGCTGTCGAATGACAGTTGGTGGCCGATCCAGTATTGCCTTTCCTGTCTATGGGTGGCTGTTGCGTGATGGGCAATGATATCGTAGTCAGCTTAAATTTTTTCGCTTCTTTTATAAACGGTTATTTTCTAATAGCAAAATTCTACTCTTTTAGTAATAATTGACGCAGAAAAGTCGAGATCTTATTAGAATAAATTGTAAAAGGAATACCATAGGAATTACAATCTCTCTGCAAATAATATCTAGAATTGATTTTCGTATGAATGTTGCAATAATTATTCAATTGAAAACTACGATTGTAATGTGGTAAACACATTAAGTATCGATATGCAACCTCCATTTAGATTTGAACTTCCTCATTTAATAAAACATTCCATCTTCAACCAGGTCTCATCAATAAACCGCGTTCTCCGAAACCTAGCCGCTCAGAAAGAGAAAACCAGTAGTCAGCCAACTTCAGACTGCTCGGCTCCCGTCTACGAGAGACTCCGACTTCTCGGTACACCGACCACACCAGCGTGGCCACGAGCACCCTGGCCTACCCAGATAGACACCAGGACTCCGCCCTATCAACTGCACAGCTTGAGCCCAGGACCACAGACAATAGGGTGCAATGGAGGCGATATGACAACTATTAAGAAAAGTAAGTGAAAATATGATTACCAAAACCCGAAATTGAAACTGTTTTTTTCCTGAAATTCACATTTACTTTATAGCAGAGAAACTGAAAAAAAGTTTTGCAAATTAAATAAGAAACCTATCGTAATACTTATTGGTTTTTCCTTAGAAATCGTAAATTCTTTAAAGTTTTCTACTATAGTTTAGCGTCTTCATGTATTTCGTATTATAAATATTTTTCTTTTCCTTTTAAGAAAAGTATGAAATCTCTTTTATGAAACAACTAAACACCAACAAAACTCACGATCTAGAAAACTAACATCTAGATAAAAAGCTCAAACATAACTAGAAATTCCTATCTAGTAAACAACCATGCACATAGTAACCGCAGATTAATAAAAACAAGCGAACATCGTACAGCCGGTCACACCAAAACCAAAACTTTTTTCACCAGCATTTTGATAGTCGATTTGTGGCTCCCCTCCTCCGGGAAGGGGCGAGGGAGGCAGCCTACGGCACCGTCAAAAACATTACTCTGCTCATCCAGTTGGAAGATTTAATTTTCATTTTTATCTCAAACATTCCCCTTTGTAGCGGTCTGTATCCAATTAGAAGGCTTTGTGATTTTTTTTGGTAGTATACCATCTTTCGACTTATGGAATTTTTTAATATTTCGATATTTCAGGAAACGCTGAAGGTGATCCCTTGCTTCTTTATATGCGTAAAGTTTGTTACTCAAAACATTTCTTTGATATCCAATATTTCGAGTTTTTGTTCTTAACGTTTACCGAAATATTGTTTTGTTGAAGTAAATTGTTTTAAGGTATTTTTGTAGATAACTAGATGATAAAAAATTGAAAAATAAACGTCTATTAATTACTATATTTTAGTCCCTGCATGAGTTTCTATAACTACCTGCCTTATGCCTATTATTGCATATTATTACATGGCCGTGCAATAGATATAAATATTACGTAAAACTTCAATTCAATCTGAGATTGGAAAATTGGTCAAAATTAACTTGCAAGATAACACTCGAACTGACATAGTCAGTGCAAATTAAAAAACAGCTATAAAAGACTAGTATCACTTCTTAAAGTTTAAAATACATAGCTATAGAAACCAGTTGTTGTTCTCATAATACCTTGTAATACTTTATTTCATATTGCTTGTAACGTGTTTCGTGTGCCAAATAAATAAAAAAAAAAAAACCGGTATTAATTACATTAAATACGTCTCATCTCAGCCACAACTAGGTATGATCTATTTATAAACAGAAGGCTATCTCCTTACACCCGTTTGTAACCACTTTCACGCCAGCTTACCGAGTAATACCGAGCTACGGATCGTATTACATTCACTCTGTCAAATAAATAGTTTTATTGATTTACTTTGAGGAACTCTTTGAGATGATCCCTTCATCTCCCTTTTACCATCGTACCACACGCCGCAGGGGCAAGGTTCACCACCTTTACTTGGAACCGCTGCGATCTTCCACGGTTCGCTTCAGAAGATCATTTTTGCCTCGTACCATTCCGATTCGGAATGGACTCCCATCCGCGGTGTTCCCGGAGCGCTATGACATGTCCCTCTTTAAACGAGGTTTAAGAAAAGTCCTGTATCGGTAGGCGATAGATAACAGCCCCTCATTGACCTGGCATTGCAGAGGTTCATGAGCGACGGTGACCGCTTACCATCAGGTGGGCCGTAGGCTCGTTTATCTATCATGCAATAAAAAAAAATAAAAAAAAAAATTGTTGACAACATTAAATGTTACGTTTTATTCTTGTTTAAATATGATAGAAATCTTTTATCTACCACCGGTGTCACATAATCATCATTACATAGAAGAGAAAGTCGCTTCACGCAGCACGCTGTCTCTATGTCAGCTGAGACTGAAAACCAGCGCTGGATGTTGGCATTGATTTTATAATCTATGTCGATATTCAGCAATACGCTGAATCTCGGCTGGTTTGTGGTAAAAATGTAATAGGATTATGTAAATTGTATTTTTTGTTTTGTTTTCTTTCATCTTTTGTACCATTTTTACCTCAAATAAAGTATGTATATGTCTATGTATGCATCTTTAAAACTACTTAATTGATTCTGAAGCGGTTTTTAAATAAATTATTTTGTTTTATTGAGATACTTTAAGATATTTTTAGATTGGGAATTATCTATCATATTAAGATAAATGGAAGAAGGAATGTTTTGATTCAATTCGGTTTAGTTCCAAAATCGTTATTGTAAGAAAAGAGGCTTTTTTCCTAGAGACGTAGAAAGAGAGGTGGAATAAACTTGGTTCATTCTCTTGGAAACGAATAAAGACGTGTCCAACAGTATGCCCTGAAATTATAACCAGATTTATAAAGTAAAATACTAGGATCTACATTATCTTAACCTAAATTGTAAAGTTTATCCGAGTGAAGACAACAAAGCTACTACAAGTTGAGACGAAGCTTCTGAATGTTTGTGAACTGCAGCCTGCGGGTTCACTTTGATACAAATCATAGTTAGAGACGCTTTCTGTTGTTCATGACACATTCTAGCTCAATGATGTTATCTAAACTCATTAACAACGAGTTGCGGCTTCGAAAATAAAGATGTTGATTCGGGTTGGTTGTTTGCTTAATAAGTTGTTTTTTTAATCAATCATAATACTATTATAAAGGCGAAAGTTTGTAAGTATGAATGTATGGATGTTTGTTACTCTTTCATGTAAAAACTACTGAATGGATTTGAATGAAACTTTACCACAATATAGCTTATACATCAGAATAACACATAGACCTATGATTAGGGCTCTGCAGTGCTTAGTTACCGTATTTCTTACTTATTACAAGACTAGACGGGACGAACCTGAAGTCCACGCGAACGGAGTCGCGGGCAAAAGCTAGTGTTATTATATAAAATAAAGGTACGAATATCATATGAAATATTTATATAACAGTTAATGAAGCAGTTTTAGGTTCTAAAAATGAATATGCTAGTATGTTGCTATGAAAAATCACTAAATGAAAATTCAAGTCACACATTTTCTAACTACATTGTTTCATAAAACAATCTTTCGCCATTATACCAACATAGTCATAAAATATACAATTTTCCGAACACAGAACTAAACTACTTTAAACTATTCCGTATCCGGAACCAGTCCATTAACGAGGTCAGACGGACCACAAAACTCGCTCGGAATTCACCAACAAAAACTAACATTCTTAACACTGGAGACAAACAGACAAGGTCAAAGAACGGAAAGAATAAACCATTACGGGGGCGAAAACTAAATAAAACGTACTGAAGGGTGGGGACAGAGCCTGATAAAATGGTACCAGAGAGAAACAGAAATATAAAAAATGTACTAGAGTGAAAGAGAGGTCATACCGTCTGGTCTTCCAAGATAAGCTGAAGAAAAATGTCTCCTGATATTTATTCCCGGGGTCCTCGGATAAATGGTTATTATGGGGTTCAGTAGTAGTAAATTAGTGAGATGTATGGCGGTGCCGTTGAATATTTATTTATAGGTCGCGTGAGTTATTGTGGCCGTTCGTCGCCTTGAGATTCAGGGAGAAATGAAGTGATACATTGCACGGAATTGTGGTTGATATGGTTGGGTTGCGGGGACCTACTCAATCATTCTGATGTCTATGGAATGTACTACGTGTAAATACATTGTTGACACTGTTTCAACACTGCTTTTGGCTAAGAAAATCGTATGGTAAGCGTTTACAATCGACTAGGCGTTTAGGTTGCTAGTGCTTTAGAGATATCATAATCATAATAATAATCTAATATATATTATAAAGGCGAAGGTTTGTATGTATGGATGGATGTATGGATGTATGTTTGTTACTCTTTCACGTAAAATCTACTGAATGGATTTGAATGAAACTTTACCACAATATAGCTTATACATCAGAATAACACATAGGCTACAATTTTTGTTAATACGGGACGAACCTGAAGTCCACGCGAACGAAGTCGCGGGCAAAAGCTAGTTATGATAATAAACGATGTTTATAGAGTCCGTATCTCATATAAGACCACACATGAGAATAAAAATAATATCAATGAAAAAGTCTACTTCAATTTAAAACCATAAAACAGAAACTGATTATTTCCCATATCTCATCCAAACCGGTTCATCGGTTCAAACATAAAACAAGATTTAAATTTTCCGTCGAATATCACACACACTCAAACACTCATATTTAAACAGCTTAAAGATAATACTGAAAATAGAAAAGCGTGTTTAGGTACAAATCCACATGTAGAGAGCTAGATCAAAGGGCCGCCGCCGCGCCCGCCACGCTTTGAACTCATGCCGCGATGTATACCTACCTACTCGTGTGTATGTATACAGCCGATTCCAGCCTTATATGCTTTGTGAGACGAGCTTAATTAAATGCTTTACTATGTAATGTATTAATTAATTTATATTTTTTCATGTAAATTGGTTAGCAATAAATTATGACAATTACTATAGGATTTAACCCTTAAATGGACAATGTTGTTTTTAAACAACATACTAAACATCACCGATAAAATTAAGCTTTTAATTTTTTTGTTAATTTTGACAGCTAGTTCTGAACGAATTTTGTACTTAAAAAATAATAATAGTAAATTCATGTCTAGTTTTTTTTACTCATTTTTCCCAGACAGTAATACATGTCCATTACACAAATATATTTTTTAAAACGTGAAACAAAAATCGTCCATTTAAGGGTTAACTGTGTCTTACGTGTCTATTTTGCTCGATATGAAACGTATATAACGTAGATAAGATCATTTTATACATAACTACTACGGAATTCAGGCTAATTTTTACAGACAGGAATAATAATAGTCTGTGAAAGTACCTATTAAAAATAACATACGCGCAAAATAAAGATAAAACTAGAGGATGACTTTTTTTGGAATACTTAATATAGAATCTAATTTAGACATATTTTATGCTTTTTAAATATAGCCATAATTTCATGCTGCGTTTCCCTATTGGCTCGCCAACTTCCAACTTTAATATTGGTCCGCTGTCACCGTCATTTGTTTTGTGCGTTGGACGTTGACAAGCCAATGTGGAAACGCCCCATTACGTCTCGCGATATCATTTATCTGGCAAAAAGGAAAGCCAATAACTACACAATCATGCGTAACATTACAACAAAAGTTTTTTACGTTTTTTTTAAAGCATCTCCTAAATAAACGAGCCTACGACCCACCGTATGTACGTTGCTCATGAACCTCTGCAATTCAACGAAATTGGAAAGCTCCTATCCATACATACATTCAGACCTTTTTTTAAACCTCATTTAAGGGGGGAGCCTGCTTTAGAAGCTTAAAAAAAACGATTTTTTAGAGATTTTTTTTTGGGAAGGAAAAAAATATTTGATCGAAACGAAACTTTCAGGTTTTATTATTATGTATTTCAAGAGTCTTCTCAAACTTTTTCATCAAAACATATGTCATATTATGCGCGGTACAAGCATTTTGCCGAGGCGCCTCGAGTATGCATGTGTCGTGCGGCGGGAAAGGTTGCAATTTTCATCTGAAACTAAAAAACCATAAAAAAAAATAATTTTCAATAGTATAGCTTCTAGTTAAACCCTTAAAGAGAGACAAATCACTAACTACCAACCAAAAACATATCCAAGCCACTTCCCACACCAAACACACAACTACACATATATCTATGAAACGTTTTAATCCAGTTAAAGTAATCTACAGACCGCAGTGGATGAAGATTCACGCAAGCGGTAAGTACATAACCGCCACAGCCCCGGGACGGATGAAAGGCCCCCAATCTGGGGCCTACTCGCAACCAAAATACCAATTAAATTCGCCTACATTATACGTTACCCTTCTCGTTTGTTCGATTGATTAGGGCGCATGTTACGCCTGAAAATAACGTGTTTGTTCATTAATTTGATGGTATAATAGTAATAATGTACTTGAAAAACCTTTAAATCATGTTTTGACTAATTCTGTTTTGTATAATAATAATAAATAAATAAAAGTAATGGGTTGTTGCAAAACTTTCGAAAAGGACTGTCTGGAATCAGCTCCACTCTTCGTCATTTACCGAGCAATATAACTTGACCCTTTTCTGGCAAAGCTTAAAAAACCTAAGGCTATATGTAACAACCTCGTTATATCCATATAGCACAGAGGTTCATGAGCCAAGGTAAAAACATTTACCATCTATTGGATAATATGTTCATTTAGCATGCAAAAAGAACACGTTCGGATTCAAGTAGCAGCAACTGTAATACTTAATTTATGTATTACTTAAAAAAACTTTTAAGAAAACCGCAAATCAAAACAAGATTATATCGACAAGAAATATGATAAGGTTGTTTCGTTATTTCTTCTCAGAGTGGAGGAGTTTTATATCCTGCAAAGGTTATAAAGAATATTAAACTCGTACTAAATATAGAAAGCCACAAAGTCACACTATCGAATAAAAGACACTAAAAGAATAAAGCAAAAACTTTGTCTTGCCATTTCTTGTCAGAGCTTTGGTTTGTATGTAGTGATAGACTCACTTTACATTCAGCAAGCATCATTTTTCACAGCTCTATCAAAAAATCTTGTAATTTACTTTTGTAAAAAACCTAATGCTGCCAGTGAGAGAGAAGTTAAGAAGGAATCATAAAATAAATCTAAGATAGTAAGAGTTGTGAAAAAATGTAGAAAACGTCTGTATTCGGCAATGGAATGTTCTAAATTCAAAATTAGCGCGCAAACATCTATTCTCTATTACAATTCAAAAAGTATTTACACAAAAGAGGTTTAAATAATAATTATTCAAACTATTTATAGATGGCGCTTTCGTTAACAGTATCTTAAGTCTTAGGTAAATTAAGTAAATTATTAATTGTTGATTCTGTCGCCTACAATTATGCTACAAGTAGTATATTGTTAGAAAATTAACATTCACGGAATCTCGAATCTATGAACAGTAACTATCTGTCACTATTCGAGAAGTTTTGAATCCGTGTCGATTATCATTTCCTCCACAAACTAAACCTACCTAAATATCATTAAACAGCCGTTTAGAACATTCCAAAACCATATAATTAAATGTATAAAGATAAAAGTGAGTACTGTGTTTAGCCGAGCGTCTCCTACAAAGGGTGTACGGAGCCAATAACGCATAAAACAGGATTATAAACATGAAAATACTTGTAAAGGGGAGTTTCCCCTCACTCGCACGGTTTACGAGTAATTATAGCTTTGTTAATTTGCCTCTGCTCCACGTCTGGATGGCTTTCCACGGCTTTTTTACGTGCTTCTTTTAGATCCTTATGTGAAAAAAAATTTCGTTTCAAGTGGTGTGATTGTGTCCAATTTTTTAGGTTGGATTTTCAAGTCTGCTTCTATACTAATATATAAAGCTAAGGAGTTTGTTTGAATGCGCTTAAACCCAGGAACCACTGGTCCAATTTTAAAAAATATTTTTGTATTGGACAGTTCATTTATTGAGAAAGACATGTTTTATATTACAGGTGACATATTTTTTTTCTAATTAATCAGGGATCCGTACTAAACGTCCAATAATGTAACCCAAGGTGCTATAAATTCTCAATCCCAAATTGTCCCTTTCTAGCACAGGCAAAGATACACAGTTCTTTCACGAACTTTCACCTACTAAGTATTATCTTCTTTCCTAAGCTAAGGAAGGAGGCTTCCATTACAATATGTATAATATGCATAAGAGTAAAACATTGATAATATAAACACGAGTCTTTTTAACTAATTTAATTTAAAGATCAAATCTTACAGAAAAGTAGGTAACTACTGAGGGCATTGCCTGATTGAGAACCCTTCGAATAAAATCAAAAATACGACTGTATTAGTTTTATAAGAATCTAAATGAGAAGCAAACACAGCTTTAGAACAAATAATGTTAAAATCATCTTCGTGACGACAAGAAAGTGGTACCTACGTGATAGTATCCATAGGTGCAAATATTTTTAGAAAAGAGAAAATGTCGTGACATTTGTGATTTTGTAGCGAGTTCTTTGAACCTACTAGACCGATTTCTTATACTAATAGGAAGCTATGTTATATTCGAGTGTCATACGCTATTTGATACTGCTAAATCAAAATTAAACGGTAAAACATTCCTCCCTTTATGCCTCAAAGTTGCTGTTCCAGCTAGTAAAAATGAAGCTACAGACAAAAATTACAAATCAAAATTGATATCCGAACTATAGTCGAACCGCATCCAAAAAGGCAGTCTGTGGTATCGCAAACGTTGGAATAATAAATAACAAAAAGCTCGTCGTATGGGCGGTGCTCCGCGCGCGCATTACTGCCGGCCCACTGCTCCTCCCACACGTCATGTGTGCTCATAACACATAGAACAGCCAAACAGAAGTTAATCTTTAACCTCACTTTAGTTCTGTACTGAATTTGACACTGAATACCGATATGGAAGTAAAACGCTTTATCATCAGTTTTAAATCGGTACTCAATGTGACACTGAATACAGATACAGGAGTAAGACTCTATTTCTACTTTAGTTCTTTACTCAATGTGACACTAAACTGAAATAGAAGTTAAGCTTTATTTCGACTTTAATTCTGTAATGTGACACTGAATAGTCTGAAATCTAAATACTGATACAGAAGATGTACTCTACCTCTACATTTAGTTCCTTACTCAATATGACACTGAATAAACTTATTCAGACACTCGCGGTTTTCTTCATGCATTTTCAACGGGTTCTTACCACGATATGTAATTAATTGAGTTGTCTCGATATTTCCACGTTGTTGCAAACGTCATGATCACGAGAAGACTGGATACTGCGGGTCGATTTAAGAGAAAACAAATCTGTCTACCCTCTTTCTCGTTCGCTTTTGGGTAGTACCACTGGAACTCGAACTCACTTCTCGACACACCACACTCATTGTATCTACAAGACTCTCTGATCATGAACCCTTAGTGACTGTTGTGTTTAGCACTGAATTCCACATACTCGATAATCTGAAGCCGTCACCCCTGTTAAAAGTGCTATGTCTTGAAATCTCGATAGCTTCTTTAACCATCCTTGGTACGTAACGATGTTCAGAAGATAGTGCCTGAGGATTATGTAATTGTATCCAGTGATCGTGGTTGAAGAACCCATTGAAAATGCATGAAAGTATGACACTGAATAATCTGAATACTGATACAGAAGTTAGACTCTACCTCTACATTTAGTTCTGTAGGTACTCAATGTGACACTTGACTGAATTGATATAGAAGTTAAACTTTATCATCAGTTTTAGATCTGTACTCAATGTGACACTGAATAGTCTGAAATCTGAATAATGATACAGAAGATAACCTGTATCTCTACTTTTAATTCAGTACTCAATGTGACACTGAACTAATACAGAAATAAAGCTCTATCATAAGTTTTAGTTCTGTTTTTTTTTTGTTATGTACAACCCCTATAACTTTTTTTTTATTGCAAGGTAGATAAACAAGCATACGGCCCATCTGATCCTGGCAAAGAGGGGCCGTTATCTACCGCCTACCCATACAAGACTTTTCTTAAACCTCGTTTAAAGAGGGACATGTCATAGCGCTCCGGGAACACCGCGGATGGGAGTCCATTCCAAATCGGAATGGTACGGGGCAAAAATGATCTTCTGAACCGAACTGTAGAAGAGCGCAGCGGTTCCAAGTAAAGGTGGTGAACCTTGCCCCTGACATCTACAATAAATATAACTTTTTTTGACAAAATTATTACGGATACAGACTCTTTGAATAATTCGTTTATATTAGATTATTCGTTACTAGCTTAACATATGAAACAGAAATGTATGAAAAAACAATTGTAAGTATAACTAACTATTTTCGAAAAAATAAAGCGTAAGTTAAGCTTTTTTTTTAAATTCTAAGCTACTACTTTTACTACCTCTTGTTCTTAGTAAGTAGGTACTGTATCAGTAGGTAATATATAAACATCGCAGATTAAAATGCAAGTCTTATATCAGAATTAAGTTAAGTTATTCTCTGAGGTAGCATTGAACAATTCCATGCTGAACATTGTATTATTTACTAAAACTTAAATCTTATAAAAATCTACTCTTGAATCATCCTTTAACTTGCAGTGGTTTTTTTTAAAGTTCTACCCTACCAAGTCAAGAATACTTTAGAAAAAAATAAAACATAAAACCAATCGACACACACTCACCCACCCACACACAGACATACTGTATTGTATGTGTGTGTTTGTGACGTGAAACACATAACAAATCCTTCGTTTTCTTCGGAGTTTAAAAAAAAACTTAAACAAAATAATCGTGGTTATGAACAAAGATAAATTATGAAGTGAAGTCACGCGTCCGCCATTTTGTCGAGAGGCGGGAAAGGGCTCCATTCTCAATGCAGCACTCGAGCGCGCACAGGTGCGACGCGTAAACGATATGAATACAAAACCATAGATTATAAACACGGTAGTACTGAGTATTTATAGTTGAATGGAACTTCGTCTGCGTCACAAAGTTTCAGATAGCATTGATGATATAAGCGTAGAAAAACTAAAAAATAGCGGCATTTTATGATATCACATCAAAGACTTCTAAAATTATCACGTCTTAAATTCTCTACTATTATGCATGTATTATACATATAAACCATCATCTTGAATCACTATATATATTTTTAAAAACTCCTTTAAATAAGTAGTTTAAAGATTTAAGCATAGAGGGACAGGCAGACAGTTTTATATCTACATACTAAATAGTAATTTAGAAGTCGTTATTGAAATAGACAACTCTTGGTCACTCTGGTTCAAATACTATATGTATAATTTTTTTAAGCGTTACATAAACTTTTGAAGAAGTTTAATACGCGTTTGAGAGAGTCTCAGATATACAAAGAGTACACAGGCTTACACCATCCAATAAAGTAGATTGAAAAATACCTCTGTTATTCGATTTTAAAACTTATTTTCTAATAAGAAAACTTTTTTAGCACACAGAGACAGTAATCAGATTTTCGCGCGTGAAAACACAATTGTAATTTACCACCTACCTCCGGTCTTCTGCCTACCTAGACAATAAGAAATGTCGAACCTTTGTTTTACGTGAAATTGATCATAAAAATTAATCACACATTCCTATGTAACTAACAAACATACAAGAAAGTTGTTTATTACAAAAGATACATCAAGATATGTATTTATATAGAGAAACAAAACGACACCGTACGAAGGGAAGGCACAGGGGAATAATAGGGAATGGAATACATGTCACGCCGACGATATTTTTGCGATAAGACAGCAGCGAACGCGTTTTGTTTATGGTACGACGCCAGGGGACTCGCGTCACTGACGTCCGTGGGTGATACCACTTTCATGCGCGAAAGCCCACCCCACACGTAGTCCCTGGGCGGTGCCAAGGCAGTGACGTGTGGGTAGCTGCGGAGTTGAGCGCCTGGGAGTAGTCGCACTGATGCGACTGCTCCCCTCAACTTCGAGCTAGGTCATGGACGTGGAGTCCACCTCCGAAGCCCGCACAGGGGTAGGCGACCAGGCCCCTGTGTCGGAGATTGCTACTGGCGTAAGGTCGGGGCGGGCATCGGTCGCGAGTACCGTCGCGAGCGATGACTGCTCCCGATTCCAGGATTCCGTCGAGAGATTCGGGCGCAAGCGGAAGTCCGCGGCGCGCCGAAGCTCGGAGACGGGGGAGTCCTCAGCGGCCTCCGACGACGAGTCATCGCGAGCGGCGAGTCTCACTCGGCGGGTGGCTGTCGGGGACGCCACCACCAAAAGGACACGGGCGAAGGATGCAGCGGCGATGCCCGCGCCGAGGCGCAAGAAACCAATAGGTCCTTCTCGCGTCGCCTCGACTCGGACGACGACTGATGAGGAGCTCTACGAGAGCCCCGTCGTCGTCCTAGAGTCATTAAGACGACGGGCCAGCTCGGCCACGTACCGCTACCACAGTGGCGGCAACCTGACCTACGCAAAGGCGTGGCGACGGGTGGCCGAGGAGACTGGTCGAATTATGCCGGCCATCTCTGCGGCCATCAGCCGGGACGCTGTGCTACAAACGCAGCTGGAGACAGCGAAGGCCGAGGTGACCCTCCTCAGGGAAAGGCTGACGGCCCTTGAGGCTCAGGGGCCTAAGCCTAAGCCGAAACCTGGCGGAGCGTCGCCAGCTGCTCGGACGAGCGACGCGGCGGCGCCGCGAACCAAGACGACAGACGGCGACGACGACGAGTGGCGTCCTCGGCAGAAGGAGGCACGCGGGCCGCGACTTGCGTCGCCGCGAGCCAGAGTGCGGCAGACCATTGAGTCCCCGGACGAAATGGCTGCCCGCATCAGGCGAGAGCTAACGGCGGAGTTCGGCAAGCAGATTGCCGAACTCAGGGCTGAACTTACAGCCCTACGCGGTGCAACAACACCTGCGCCGCGTCCCGTAGCTCTCGCCCCACCGGACGTACATCCGGGTACGGGACCGGCCGGTCCGACCCGGAATAAGAACAAAAAGAAGAACGGGGGCGGCGGTGCTAAAGCTGCCACACCACCCCCACAGCCCCGCCCGCTTCCTCCGGCCCCATCCAATATGGATGAGGGCTGGACCGAGGTGGTGAAGCGGGGCGCCAAACGGGCCAGGGTCGCTCCGGCCCAATCACCAGCCGAGACAAGGGCAGCGGATAAGGCTACTCCCCAACCGGGTAGAGTGCCGTCCGCTGCCCAAAACAAGAACGGGACCCCGGCGGTTGCGGCTGCTCCCCAACAGGGTCGAGCGCCCGCCGCCGGCAAACAGCAGAAGAAGACGAAGAAGTCGAAGAAGAAGCAGCGCGCGCCGAGGCGGGCAGCAGTGGTAGTCACACTGCTGCCGGCTGGCCAGGCGAAGGGGCTGACGTACCCCGACGTCATGGCGAAGGCGCGTGCTGCCGTCGACCTGGCGGAGATAGGGGCGGAGGACGGCCTCCATATCCGGCACACGGCCAATGGGGCCCGATTGCTGGAGTGTCCCGCCGGTGCTGACAGTGTTGGCATCGCGGACCGTCTGGCGTCGGGCCTCCGGGCGGTATGGCCGGAGGAGGACGTCAAGGTGCACAGGCCGGTCAAAATGGCCGAGTTGCGGGTGACCGGCCTGGACGACTGCACCACCAGGGAGGAGGTGGTGGCGGCCATCGCTGCCCAGGGCAAATGCGCCCCGGAGAATGTGGCCGTAGGCGAACTTCGCCGAGGCTACACCGGGGCCAGCTCGGTTTGGGTGCGGTGCCCGCTGGAGACCGCCAACTCCCTGGCCGCCCCTCCGCCAGGAAGGCCAGCTGGGGATCCAGGCAGGTTGCGCGTGGGCTGGGTCGCAGCCCACGTGCGACTACTGGAGTCACGCGCCTGGCGATGCCTCAAGTGCTTCGGCACGGGGCATAGTGTCGCCAGGTGCACCAGCACCGTGGACCGCAGCGGTTTATGTTTCCGCTGCGGTCAAACCGGACACAAGGCGGCCGCGTGCTCGGCCGCGCCGCACTGCGCGCTGTGCGCGGCGGCCGGGCGCAAGGCTGATCACCGGGCGGGGGGCAAAGCTTGCTCCCCGTCTGGTGTTAACACAGAACGGAATAGGCGCCGCAAAGCCAAGCGGCGCCAACAGAGGAAGTCGGCCGGGGGAGTACCGGCCGGCGGTTCGGACCCCGCCGTGGCGACTAGTGCGCCCGATGGCGGGGGCGGCGGAGGAGGGGAGGGAGCGATGGATGTGGTCCAACCTTAATGGACTGCACCCGTCGCTTCCTCCAAGGTAATTTGAACCACTCCGTCAGGGCTCAGGACATGTTAGTCCAGAGCATGGCGGAGTGGTCCATTGACGTGGCTGTGGTCGCCGAGCCGTATTATGTCCCCCCAGCGGACGACTACTGGTTCGGGGATGAGTGCGGCTTGGCGGCCATACACATCAGGAGAGCCGCAGCGATCCCACCCCTGGAAATGGTGGCCAGGGGACCCGGGTTCGTTGCGGTAAAGATGGAAGATACCGTCGTGATCGGGGTGTACTTCTCTCCAAGTCGGCCTACTCACGAGTTTGAGCAGTTCCTGGACGGGATCGGGGCGATTACTCAGCGCTCCGCTCCCCGTCCAGTGATACTTGCGGGGGACCTCAACGCGAAATCTGTCGCTTGGGGTTCCCCCCGCTCAGACGCTCGGGGTAGGCTGTTGGAAGAGTGGGCGGTCGCGGCCGGGCTCTGTCTTATGAACAGAGGATCGGTCGCGACTTGCGTGCGGTGGCAGGGCGAATCCATCGTGGACGTGACGTTCGCGAGCTCTGCCATCGCACAACGCATCCGCGGTTGGGAAGTGCTGGTGGAGGCGGAGTCTCTATCAGATCACCGGTACATCCGGTTTGATCTGTCCGCCTCCACGCCAACCGCGGTCGCCCAGGGAACTGCACCTCGGTCATTCCCCAGGTGGGCATTGAAGCTCCTGGACAAGGAGCGCTTGATGGAAGCCTCAACTGTGGCGGCGTGGACGCCCATGCGTCCACACCCTGTGGATGTGGAGGTCGAGGCGCTATGGCTCCGGGACACGATGCATCGCATTAGCGATGCTTCGATGCCCCGGGTCGGCCCTCGGCCTCCGAGCAAGTCGGCGTACTGGTGGTCGCCCGAGATAGCGCAGCTTCGTGCTGTATGCGTCCGGGCGAGGCGCCGGTGCGCCCGACATCGCCGCCGCATCTTCGCGCGTCGCGACGATCCCGTCGCGTTCGCGGAGGAGGAGGACCGGCTGCATGGCGAGTACGCGGAGGCGAGGACTGCCATGCGGCTGGCCATCAAGCTGGCCAAGGAAGGGCACATGGAGACTCTCTTGGGGACGCTCGATGACAATCCGTGGGGGCGCCCGTACAAATCGGTGCGCGGTAAGGTGCGCCCGTGGGCGCCTCCCATGACCGAGCGTCTCCAGCCTCAGCAGCTGCGGGACATCGTCTCGACGCTGTTCCCGCAGGAGCAGGCCGGATTTACTCCGCCTGCTATGGGTGAGCCGTCGGATCTTTACACCGGCGGTGAAGCCACTGCTGAGGTGCCTCATATCACCAGAGATGAGCTCCATGTGGCCGTGGCACGGATGAGTGCGAAGGACACGGCCCCCGGCCCGGACGGCATCCACGGCCGGGTCCTGGCCTTGGCCATCAATGCCCTAGGGGACCGACTCCTAAGGCTTTTTAATTCTTGCCTGGAGTCGGGACGGTTTCCCTCGCTCTGGAGGGCGGGCAGACTAGTCCTCTTGCGGAAAGAGGGGCGCCCGGCGGACTCAGCCGCCGGTTACCGTCCCATCGTGCTGCTGGACGAGGTGGGCAAATTGCTAGAACGCGTTCTGGCCGCCCGCATCGTTCAGCACCTGGTCGGGGTTGGACCCGATCTGTCGGCGGAGCAGTACGGCTTCCGGGAGGGTCGTTCGACCGTAGACGCAATTCTACGTGTCCGGACCCTCTCGGAGGAGGCC
Source organism: Trilocha varians (assembly GCA_030269945.2). Taxonomy (NCBI): domain Eukaryota; kingdom Metazoa; phylum Arthropoda; class Insecta; order Lepidoptera; family Bombycidae; genus Trilocha; species Trilocha varians. Next base: position 3,612,950 of record AP028266.1, read on the forward strand.
GTCTCCCAGGGTGGGGTGGCCCTGGCGGTGTCGCTCGACATCGCCAATGCCTTTAACACCCTGCCCTGGTCCGTGATTGGGGGGGCACTGGAGAGGCATGGAGTGCCCCTCTATCTCCGCCGGCTGATCGGCTCCTACCTGGAGGCCAGGTCGGTCGAATGTACCGGGTACGGTGGGACCTTGCACCGGTTCCAGGTCGTGCGCGGTGTTCCACAGGGGTCTGTTCTTGGACCCCTACTGTGGAATATCGGGTACGACTGGGTGCTGAGGGGCGCCCTCCTCCCGGGCCTTAGCGTCATTTGTTACGCGGACGACACTTTGGTCGTGGCCCGGGGGGATGACTTCCGAGAGTCTGCCCGTCTTGCCACAGCGGGGGTGGCCCTCGTCGTCGGCAAAATAAAGAGGTTGGGCCTCGACGTGGCGTTGCACAAATCCCAGGCCCTGTGGTTCTACGGGGCCGGGGCGGTGCCGCCAGTCGACGCCCAAATAATGGTTGGAGGCGTCCAGATTGAGGTCGGGGTGCAGTTGAGGTACCTCGGCCTCGTGTTGGATAGCCGTTGGACCTTCCAGGCCCATTTCGCGAACCTGGTCCCCCGATTGATAAGGACGGCCGGCCAACTGGGTCGGTTGCTCCCGAATGTCGGGGGGCCCAGCCGCGCCGTGCGCCTCCTCTATGCGGGGGTGGTGCGATCGATGGCCCTATACGGTGCGCCCGTCTGGGCCGACGCACGGGTGCGATTAAACATCGCCCGATTCCTGCGTCGGCCACAGCGCATCGTTGCTATTAGGGCCATCCGCGGTTACCGCACCGTCGCCTTTGAGGCGGCGTGCGTGCTGGCGGGGACGCCGCCCTGGGAGCTGGAGGCGGAGGCGCTCGCTGGCGACTATCGCTGGCGATGCGAACTCCGCGCCCGGGGCGTGGTGCGTCCCCTGCGGGAAGCGGTTCGCGATCGGAAGGTCCAATCTCGGCGGTCCGTAATGGAAGCGTGGAAGCGACGTCTCGCTAACCCCACCTGGGGTCTACGGACCGTCGAGGCGATCCGCCCGATCCTAGATGATTGGGTGGGTCGTGGCGAAGGACGCCTCACCTTTTGGATGGTGCAGATGCTGACCGGGCACGGGTGCTTCGGTCGGTATCTGCACCGGATCAAGGCCGAGCCGACGGCGAGGTGCCACCATTGCGTGGGATGTGACCAGGACACGGCGGAGCATACGCTCGCGCGCTGCCCCGCATGGGAGGGGCAGCGTTGTGTCCTGGTCCAACAAATAGGTCCGGACTTGTCGCTCCCGGGCGTCGCGGCGTCGATGCTCGAGAGCGACGAGTCTTGGAAGGCGATGCTCGACTTCTGCGAGGCCACCATCTCGCAGAAGCAGGTGGCGGGGGCTGAGAGAGAGAGGCTGTACGCCGCTCTCGACTTGCCAACCCGCCGCCGTCGAGCAGGGGGCCGGAACCGGGATCTCGCCCGGATTCTGGCCCCCTAAGAGTTTCGGGTCCCCAACGCATGCGAGTGCGAGCGGGGACCCAAGAAGGTGCCGTGTCTCGCTCAACACGCCCTTAGCGCTAGAGCATCCGGGGGATGGTAGACCGCGCTCCCCGACCCACGCTGGTTCTGACCCAGCGGGGTATTCCGCGGGAGGGTGACACGCGGTCCCATCTTGGCGGGCTTCGGAAAGCCCGCCGACCGAGAGAGCCGGTGGCCGTATTCGCCGGCGGCTACCGGTTCGGCGTCCGGGGACGGAGCGACGGGAAAGCATGCCGATGGCGTAACGCGTCGCGCCGTCCCTCCAAACCCCGTGCTGGGTTCTGGCCTCAGCCGGGGTTCGGACGCTGAGTGTGAGCGGTTGGAGGTTTTAGTGAGGTTCAACTCCCACATACCCCGCCCGCGGGGCGGGCGGGGATCCGGTGATTTCCTCCAACTGAAAAAAAAAAAAAAAAAAAAAAAATGGTACGACGCCATCTTGGATTCGCGAGGAAAAAGCGGGAAAATTTTCATCTGAATAGAACGTCTTTCTAATGGTTCTTAACAAAAGGCGTCAATTTTGCATTCCGTGATTTATTTAGGTATTTCAAGACATTGTTATGACAAAAGAATAATTAATTTGTAAATGATGCAAAAGTTCATGTTTTCCTATTTCGAAACATACCTTTAGAGAAGGAGAATGCTATCTTGTAATAATTCTGTGATGTAAATAAATTCCCTAGACCAATCAGCCCTACTAAACTTTAACTATAGGGTGCTAACGAATGCGTACAATAGATTTCTTCCTACAAAATAATGTCATAAGTAGCACCGCAGTGTCCCATGACCATGAAACTGCAGGAGCCCATGACCAATTTTGCCATCTCCATTAACCATCTGATGGGCCATAAGGATCTTTTGACGTGGAAATTATGAAAATACCAAAAAAAAATACATTAGCAGGTGTTTGAATTTCAGAAGAAAATCACAAATGTATCATTTACTTTATCTGAAAATACAAGAGAAACATATTTTCAGCAGCACTTAATCTTAAAAACACTACTTAAATCAAAACACATAAAAAATACTCCCAGAGGACTGCAAAAATGTATTGGAACATGTCGCTTAATATGATAATGTGTGTCATCCCGCGCCGTGAGTGACACCGCACTCAGATAACGAACATCTCTATTATGTGATACGGATCTGTACCATCGCGGCGCATTAATGTTCGCTGTGATGACAGATGGTGTGTGATACAACAAATTAGTTTCTGCGCGACACGGATTCTGATTCGAGTTTTTTTGACGGCTTAATGATGCAATTTTGAACGGAGCGGAGGTTCAATTCGTAGATGGGATTCTCTTGGAGACTTCTAGAAGAAAGATCTCGTTATTATGTTGTTAGTTACGCTTGATGTAGGTATGCAAGTGGATGGGCGTTAGAGGAAGGCCTAAGAAGAGATGGTTGGATTGTGTGAAAGAAGATATGTATGAACGAAGAAATGATTTCAAGAAGTAAGAAAGACAAAAGAACTTACATTTCATCTGATGGTAGGCGGTAACCGTCACTTATGAACCTCTGCAATGCCAGAGAATACACATTTTTAACTGTTTCTTTTATGTTCAACTGTTTCTTTTATGTAAAAAAGCTTGCTTTATTCGCAAATAAATGCTAATGACGTAAGACTTCGAATACTAAACTTAATTTATGTTTAAGTTACTTCTACAAATAATAATAAAATTGCCATCTTATAGGTACTCAAATTGGTTTTCTCACTCCACAGCGAAAACCATTATTCTTACACAAAATTCTTACATTCTAATCTGAAAATATCACGAAGTTTTAACATGAAAATCTGCCAAAACTAAAATCCAAGTTTCGTATGAAAAATAAACCCTTTCTTGAGTCCATGGCGTGTCGCGAGGGGTGTTATAAAAACATTCGGAACCCATAGAGCCTTCGTGTCCCTTACTACGGGCTTGAAAAAATCGAAAGAGACTAGATCTTCTTACTCGTTTGACGAAAATATCTAAAACTTGAATTTTGTAGTTATTCTTTCATTTAGGCAATCATGTTTCTTAGAGAGATTTAATCCTTATAAGTCAGTTTATCGATTAGTGCAATAAAAATACAGTGTGATTTTTTTCACATTGTAGGTAGATACCAGGACTACCAGGGTCGATTCGCGGGAGAACAAAGATTTTTTTAATTCAGTTGTGTTTCTTTTAAAAAAAAAACGAATTATCCTTTCAGCAAAATTCGCTAAAATCATTATTTTGAGTACTTTCCCTAAACAATATTAAAAATATGATTTGATACAAAAATACTTAAGTGATTATTGACATAAATTTACCACAAAGTGTCAAACAGTTAAATTTGCTATGAAAACCGACTACGACTACAAACTCAACAATCCTAAAACCCGAACAGAGACTATCTACTAATTCTCGATTAAACCTTTATCAATTCAGGTGGTTACCCGGCTAAATTAAAGTGCACCTCATCATAGCGGCACTCTATTATTGGGCATACATTTTTAAGTCGACGATAAGGCTATCACAGTCGCAGGGTTACGTGGTAGGCCGGGCTGTTATCGTCAGTTTCTGCATGAACGCCCTCGTTACGGCGCCCCCACCCCTCGCCCCAACCCCTCCACCCCCGAGACTATAGCCACACTCACGAGTCTTGATACTTGTCGTTTATTTTTAAAATATTGTTGTAAAGTGTTTTTCGTGAGAGGTAGATTTTTTTACGTTGAATATAGGCTTGCAATTCGAAATAGATATAGGCGACTAGCTGGTTCTACAAAAGTTGTTCAACCGATTCCAACCTTACTATGTCTTGAGTGTCTTCAGTAAACGTGGTAGCTTTGTCTTATGACAGTGTTTTAAAAAATCCTTGAATTTCACCTTAAATGTTTTTCCTCGCTATAATTTTTGTATATGGTATGTTAAATAATTGAACCATGATAGATAAATCATTTCCAATTAAAATACAGTGCATTTTCCATTGGTTTATAAATAGTGACGTTTGAAGGTCACTTTACTACCGTGATCTTATTTGACGAAAACCCTTTCACTGTTTTCAATATCTCGTGTGTACAAATAACATACACACATAAATTATTATTTTTTAGTTAAATCTATAAATGACTGGAAACAAATATAAACATAGTTTTTATGTAATTGGTAGAAGTAAAATGGCTTTTCACTTATAAAAACTTTAAGACACTTTTTCAAGAGAGTTCCTTGTTGTTGCTAACAATTAATAAATTATTACACAGTACCTACTTAATAACTGAAAGCTATCTTAATATTCTTTTCGAAATATTTTACCTTTTGTCGGATTACTACAACGCAAATTCTGGCTAAAGCGAGTTATATTCTTATCGGAATACCTAAAGGAAATGTCAGGTCAACCTACCTCACTCATACCTTTGTCAAAGGATAAGACTAGACCTATCTTAATTTATACTCTAAATTTAATAAAAATAGTTGTAATAGGATCTTATATCGCAAAATATTTTGCGAATTGTTAGTTTTTGGTCTCTAGTGTAGATTTAGACTCTCTAGCTGTTTGTACCTGTATGATATAATTTACAGCCTAAAGAAAGATAAAATTAATCTATCTTTAAATTTCAGAAGTACTTCTTTCGATACCTCCCACATAAGTTGTTGTATCTCCAAAACTGCAAATTCGTATTTAAATGAAAAGAATTTCAAAAAGATGTAACAATAAATGCAGATTTTGGTTCACTTTAAATCTTTGAAACGCTCTACTGTAAATTTGCAATTTTGGAGATACAACAACTTACGTGGGAGGTATCGCTTTTCCTGAGATTTAAAGTAATTCCAGTTGGCAGTGCTTTGTATTGCCTCTGCAACAGTCCATAACCAACAGTAGCTAACCACCAGATAGACTATAGTTTACTGACTAATAGTCAAAATAGGATAAGTGCGAATGATATTTATACCAGTAATCTGACGGTGCACAGCCAACAACCCATTACTACCTACTCTTAGCCTCAGATCTAGTTAATCCCTCTAGGATTATGAATAGTTAAATATATTAAATATCAAAAAGTTAAGTTAAAGTAGGAAGTAAAAGAGACGCAACGCAGAGCGACCGTCCCGTGGAGACTTACGGATTTATCAAAGCGGACACACCACAAAATATCTTACAACTAGATAACATACTTATATATTACTAGGTGACCCGCGCAACTTCGTCTGCGTTACAAAGGGGTTCAAAAATTGTAGCCTATGTGTTATTCTGATGTATAAGCTATACTGTGGTAAAGTTTCATTCAAATCCATTCAGTAGTTTTTACGTGAAAGAGTAACAAACATACATCCATACATACAAACTTTCGCCTTTATAATATTATTATGATTATACCTACAGCTTACTGCATATTTTCCGAATACTTTACTGTATATTTTCAGAAATTCCACATCCTACAATCAACTAGATTACGTGTTTTAGCTTGATATATCTATGCGAAGTGCAAACCATAACAATTTGCAGTGTATACCGATTATACATGAGGTAGGTACCTCATTTAATCGATTTTTCTTGTTATTTCAATAGTATTTGTAAGCTAGGGTAGGGTATGCAATGCATATTTCTTTCTCCTTCTGTATACCTACCTGTAGACTATATGGCTGTTTTATGTAAAATAAAGAATAAAAAACTTGAGAGGTGTCATGGGACACCCGAATAGAACAAAGTTCCTTTCGATTAAAAGATATCTTATAATTTTTTTTCCTAACGTAACGCGTGATAAGGAACGTGTTTTAAAAGATTTTGATCACAGCGCCATCTAGCGATAATCATCTAAAGCAAAAAAAATGTCGTGACAACTTTTCGTAAAAAAAAATCCGCCCCCTTTCACAACGCGCGATAAGGAACTTCGTTCCAACTGTTAATAAGATGATGATAGGAACCTTATTGATGTTGTCATATAGGTGACGCTGATATGTGAAACATATGTATGATATGTTGGGCTTTGACCTTTACTAGTTAGTTTATGACTTTTATAATTGTTTCTTTCCCAAATAATTTAAATCAAATAGGTAAAGACATCCACCAAAATTCTCACGTCTTAAACTTTTATCAAACTCATTGCAGATACATATTTTAAGTTATTAATATGACAAGACAACTTTATAATTTACTCCTTTCTCCCCGCGACTAAGCGTTTACCAAATAAATTATTACCTCAATAATTCAGGCAAGTTTTAATCGGAGGCTTCGAGGATAAGGGCGCTCACAAATACGGGATCCCTGGAATAACTGAATAATCCCTCTCTCTCACCCTTTTGGGGATCACAACGAGTTGAAAAGGGACAGCATATTCAACTACGGAGCTTTAAAAGATTAAAATCCACAAGTCGTATAAATTCGGTGGTTATCAGAATTGTTTGTAGAATTAATTATTGTCGTGCTCAGTTCGCGGTTGTAACTTTGAAGTTAGATATTTGGATGTTCTCGGAAAGTTATGCTGCTTGTTCTTCAAGATTTGGCTTCCAATTGAATTACCTTTTGTTAGTTAAACGCGTTGCTATACAATGTTTTGGGAATGTGAATCTGACACCCCGTTTATTTCGACGGTTATTTTTCGTGAAAAGTCTCTGTAAGATAATTTTAAATCAACATTAACACCCTTTGTGTCTACATTTGTCGAAATGGAGAATTTTCCTGAATAATGCAAGTTAGATTTTTTTTTAATTGTAATGTAGACTTGTTTTTCTCTTTAAAGTCGATTGGTAAGATAGATGTATCTTCTGTAAAAGGCAAATCTTTTATTAGTCTAGAGAATTTCCCAAACACGACTGGTGCCCAATCAAATGCAAATAATTTACCATTTAGGTACCTCAAAAGTATGCTTTTCAACTGTGCTATAGTCATACAGTTTTTGTTTCATAGCAAATCGATTAACTGCTTCTTGCCTATTCTCTGAGTAAGCAAACATGTCGACAGCTCTGGTGTGTATAATATATAATAGCCTTTTATTCAGAATCTACATGTAGAATTGTTTAACATTTTGTAATCTTAATAATATAGACTTAACCTAGTATTTGATTTTTTGTAACCCTTTGTAGATCCGTTTGCCAATTGGCAAAGGCCTCCTCCAACCTTTTCAGATCCTTCTTTTCCTGCGCTACCCTGTTCCACATAACTCCAGCTACCTTCCTTATGTCGTCGTCCCATCTCTTAATTTGTCTTCCTCTTTTTCTTTTTACTTCTCTAGGATACCATCGTGTTATTATTTTATTCCATTTATCAGGTCCTCTCATCATATGTCCTGTCCATTTCCATTTAAGTTTTTTTATTTTGTATATTATATCAGTGACTACGTAGTACGTGACTAGTACCTACTTAACAGAACTTTTTAAACTTCACTAGAAGTCATTTTAAGTCATAGCGTTCGAATAACACCTAGGACGGGTTTTATTCTCAAAGCTTAATTGACCAAAACCCAGTAGATATTTATACAACCTCATCTATTTACAGATGATGAACCCCTCGAAGGTCTAGAAGGCATCCATTCAGACGAGACCGGGTCGGGAGACAACTCCAACGCGGGCTCCAGTGGCGCTGATGATGACGCAGCACGACTCAGGCTGAAACGCAAGCTGCAGAGGAACCGTACCAGCTTTACTAACGAACAAATCGATAGCTTGGAAAGAGGTTTGTACTTTCATAAATAAATATAAGATCGAACGACTACTGCAAAATATGTCAATCTTCAAACGAGGTTTACAACCGCGCTAAATGGATGCAAAATGCAAACAATGCAGGAGCGATCGTTGTGGCGAAATTTAGGGTCTATGCTATGGGCTTCTACGGGTACATAAAAATGTAATTGATGATAAGAGTGCTGTACGTACAATATACTGATTGAAACCAGAACTTACAGGATCACGTTCGTTCATTCTGAACTACACTCAGTTACTGTCTTATGGTAGGCACAATACATCTCTCTTTAAAAAACTGGAGAGTTGTCAAGGGACACCTGGATGGAACGAAGTTCCTTTCGATTAATTAGTGAGAGAATTGTAATAAAATTTTATTTTTATAGTTCTTTCTCTCTGTCTGTCTCTCTCTCTCTCTCTCTCTCTCTCTCTAATTTTACTTACCCCAAAAATTTTTATAAGAGAAAGAGACAGACAGACGTTTTAAACAAACTAATTATTATAACTTAAAAAAATATTTTTTTTAAATAAAATATTTTGATCACAGCGCCATCTAGCATTAATCATATAAAACAAAATAAGGAATTGTTTTATAAAATACTAGCTGCCCCACGCAACTTCGTCTGCGTCGAAAAAATAAAAAAAAAATTAGGGGTGGACTACCCCTAACATTTAGGGGGACGAAAAATAGATGTTGGCCGATCCTCATAGATACCGGATAAGCACAAAAAATTTCAACAAAATCGGTCAAGCCGTTTCGGAGGAGTTCAAGTTCGAACACCGTGACACGAGAATTTTATATATTAGATTTTAATCACAGCGCCATCTAGCGATGATCATCTAAAACAAAAAAGTGTCGTGACAACTTTTTCATAAGAATTTCCGTCTAGCCCCTTTCGATAACGCGCAATAAAGAACTTCATTCCAAAAATACATTAACTTACAACTTTACTGTCCTATGGTAGGCGTAAGAGAACATTAGGTATATCAATGAATATGTTCTGTTTTCAGAGTTCGAGAGGACTCACTATCCAGATGTATTTGCCAGAGAAAGACTTGCTGCAAAGATCGGATTACCTGAAGCCAGAATACAGGTGAGCAACTAATTAGTTTTTTCTTGGTTTTCCGTACTGTAACTTTCCTAGTCTGTCTTGTTTTACGTTAGGTTGGCCGTCAAATAAAACCTGTTTAACATTATTGAAATAGTCGTGTTGACTCAAGAGTACTTATTCCAGTACTCGATGACCATATACAGGGTGTCCCAAAACTATGCAACATGAACGGGAAGTACCTTAAATATTAGAGATAGGATGTTTTTGTGAAAGGAAACATCATTTTATTTTTGATGTTTAATAATACTGCATTCATAGATTTTTCGTAAATGCTTTGTTTGTCTGAAAATCGAACTAACAAAATCGGCAAAAATGAACACCCTGTATTTTTATGATGCCAATCGAAAGAACAGTTGATTACCCTCTCTTTAAATAAGTAACTAGAAGTTTACTTCATGCTATACAGGTTGTAGTAAATTTAACCAGTAACATTATAAGGTTATATGTTAAATCACCAATATCAGTGGTCTTAGCTCTTGTACCTCTGAAATATTTATCACGGTGTCTCCTACTACAGTATCCCCTACCAAAGAATCAACTTTTACAGTGTCCCCTAAATTTCCCTGCTACAGTGTTACATATCCTCAAGAGTTTTCCTCTCGTAAAATGAAACGGCTATTTAAGGTATCAGTCTAGATTGCATGCTAGGCGCGTAGATGCGCTTTGTTTTAACCTAACCCGACGTTAAGGTGTGGTTCTCGAATCGGCGCGCGAAGTGGCGACGCGAGGAGAAGATCCGGTCGCAGCGCCGCAGCCCGGAGTGCGGGTACCCCCCCGCGCCGCACCCCGCGCCCCACGCCGCGCACCCCTCGCCGCCCGCGCACCCGCACCAGCCCTACCAGCCGGCGCTCAACGTTGATGCTTACAGGTAACCTTGAAGAGACACTTGAAATCCCTTAACACCTTATTTATAGGAACTATTTTTCTTTAAGTTGATAATTTCAACATCATCAGCCTACATTTGACCACTTCTGAAGATACGCCACCCCTATTTTCGCTTCTAAATCGTTGTTTGCATTCAATCAGGCTTGACCTAGTGTGGAGATCTAATGGTTAATTGTATATTACACTATAAATTTTGGCTGAATAAATATTTTTTAATCTTTAATCAAAGTCATGAGATATGACTAACCAAACCATTGTCTACCTTGTAAGCAGTTTAAACACGTTGTCAAACCTGTGTATCGTGACTTATTACCAAAATTACATTCGTTTCGGAATTAAAGACAATTTGACTCTCACTCAGGATTCTCTTCTTCAGTGACGTCCACTTACCAAATCTAGCAAATGTAGTCACCAGCCTGCGTTTTAAAAAAGATTGTTCGACCTAGACTAATGAGATCTGTTGATCAATGGTTCCTCCAACGGAAGTCATGTGTTCTATTTGCACAGTCCGCTGACTCCAATGGGCTACGGCGGGGGCATGGTGTCGGAGGGCGCGGTGTGCGAGGGCGGCGACCCCGACCTCTGCAAGGGAGGCTTCCTCGGCTACCCGCGCTACGAGCTGCCGTACCGACAACCCGCGCACCCCTACGTCAACCACGGCTACCAGCACGAGGCCGCCTCGCCCGCCCCAGGTAACTATTGATCACTCACTCCTGGTGAAAACATAGAGGAGCTACTACTCGTCCTTACATAAGCCCTTATACCTTCTACTTCTTTCCTTCCTACCCATTACTCAGCCGAGCCCCTTCTGAGCTCACAACCCACCTGGTGAAGCTGTCTAAACGTAACCAACAACGATACCTCATACCAAAAAAAACAAAACGCCTAACCACCTACTAAGTTGGCAATATCTATCAGCCGAATCAAAAAAAAACATTTCAACAGAACATTTGCCACAATTTGGCTGGTAGAATATATTACGATATCCACCTGATTGTATTTGTATTTGTAGAGCTAGGTGGTCTCCTCGGCGCGGGGGTGTCGGTCCCCCTGGCGGTCCCCGGTCAGGACTCGCAGCAGTACTGGTCGCGGCTGCAGTGACCCTGGTGGAACTAGCCTCATTTACTCTTCTATTCAACCTTGACATTTGCTGACTAAATCACCACTTAGTAATACTGCCGTGGTATCACTGTAATGCCTTTAGATGACATTTTTGAATATGCTAATAAAAACTGTTGACTAACACATTATTATTAATTACATTTCGAAAATACAGCTCTATCGATATCCAGATGATTAGAATATTTAAAAAAATTAAATCAGCGAAATGTCAGTTAACTAAATTTTAGTTTCACCACGGTAGAATAATATGTTTCGTCTTGTCGTTCAATTTCAATTCATTACACAATGTAAATATAGTGAAATGAAGACTAAATTAACATTACACTGTGTAGAAAGGTAATTAGTTTGTGTAGATACTTATTGATCTATTGAATTCAAACTACCTAACTAACTACTAACTACTGAGTTAAGGATTCATTTTCTACAATAGATTTCCTACTTCATTTGATTATGGTTTATTTTTGTCACTAACTTTATGACTATTGACTTTCATTAGGTACTGCTAATATTTTAGACCTTAATTTCAAATTTTAAAGTGTATTCATTCAGTCTGTTCTAATAAAGTTGTTAGGTACCTACAACTCGTCTCGCTAACTTTCAATTTGAACCAGCACTTTACGAAACTAGGGATTTCACGATAAATCAATTTCTTCAGCTTTTAATATTAGTATGGTTTTCTCGATATCAGTATTGACTCCTTTGCTGGAAGTCTAAATGTCGACTATGAATTTTACTGTAATTTATAACTACCCACAGCTGGGCTCTGGTTTCCTTAGTAGAGGGAAAGTTTTTCTGAATCGATGGCACAATAAAGTCTCAAAGTAGATAATACCAATGTCTAGAACAAAGCTCAAATATTCTAGCGTAACTCTTTTATACTTGAACATTTTTATAAAGAATGAACATATCTTTTAGTCGCCCGAACAAGAGCACAAAATTAGGCTCAAAACATATTTTTTATTCATCCCTTAGATGCACATTTAATGTTGTATCAATATATTTAGAACAATGATTTTATTATTTAATTATTAATATAAGTTTTGATATATAATTAAGGCACTTTTATATTTGTTGTAATGTATAATACTGCACTTATTTAAACTAAATGTTGACTTATTTTTACTAGTTTTTAGAGAATTATGATTTTGTATATCTGCGTTCAAAATACTATGTTTCAATTGAAAGTATAAAAATGTAATTATAACTTTATCTGTGAAAAATCGGAAATTTCGAAGGCTTAGTTTTGTTTTGCGCATTTTTGAAGATTAATATTGTATGAAAAGACAGGGCTTACTAGGAATAAGATGTGTAAATAAACCACGTAAATCGGTGTTGTGTACCTTTGTCAATGTATTATATTAAAAATGTATAATTTATACTTAAACTCAATTGTAGATTTAAGAACAAAAGGCTTAATTAAGGTTTAAAGTAATTCAATCATTTTAATACATCATGAATAAATACTTGTTCGTTTCGAATTTAATATTCGTTATGTAAATGTTAAATAAAATGTGTATAATTCGTGTGACGTCGGTGAGATGTTTAATTAAATATAACATTTTTGATTGATTTCTTTAGTTTCATTTATATTAAAATTTTCCTAATGCGATAAACCCAGCGGACGTTTTTGTTGGGTAAATGAATCCAGGTTTAAGACTATAGATACCAATTACTTAAAAAGTATGTGTGGCGAACATTTCCGTCTCGTGTGAAACGCATCGTGTGAGACGGAGTTTGGCGTTGTTCTGCGCGCGCAGCTTCGTCTCACGAGTTCGCGCGATGCGGGCCGAACGAAGACAGACTAGAGATGTCAACTACGTGTCCTCGGCAACTAAACTAGTTTTTCTTTATTAATTAATTTTATCTGTTTTCTTGTAAATACTTCTAAATATACTTTATACAATCTTACAAATCGTTCATCATTGATACCACTCCACATATGCTTCGTAAGTAATAAAGTATTAAAATTATTCTTATAGGTAAGGTAAGTATAGGTAAGTATTATATTGTCAAATGATTTGCAATACTTGCACTCGTTTTACCTATAAACATAATACAAGCCTTACAAGACGATGGGTAATGAAACAATTATTGTATTAAAAATATTTTAATTAATTTTAATTAAAGCTTCCAAATTGTCTAAAATAACTTATAATTAATAGATCAACTAAAGTACAGTTAAGCCCATAATATTTTCTTCAAACATACAAGTGTAGAAGGTATTTCTTAGCAAAACTTCAGAAGTATAAAATTAAAAACGAATTTTTACAACTTTTGGGCCAAACTGTACTGGATTATATCTGACGGGGTGATAACATGGGAAACCAACCTATTCACAGTGCGGGTAGTTGGAAGTGGAGAGTTACTATAAATACAGGCGTTGGCCGCTGTTATTATTCATTCGTGTTTGAATTGTCGAGGCGAACGGACCTCTTGATGTAAAAGTAATAAACTGTTAAAACTCGTTATTTTGAACGTAATGATCATCAAGTGTTCAAGTGGACATTGTGACGTCATTCCTGACAAAACCAAACGAAGATCGACTATTTACAACGTCATTACACCTCAACACACTATTTACGCCGTTATTAAATTATACTTCCAACTACCCGCACTGTGAATAGGTTGATTTCCCTTGTTATCACCCCGTCATATCTAATACACCTAGGTAAGTACGTAACTTATTAAAACCACTAACAATGCTAAGTACTTATGTAAAATTTTGTTAATAATTATTACTATCTCTTGAGGTTTTTCTATAGTATTTTATGAGTATTTTCTTATTGCATTAAATTTATCAAAATTTAAAAAATAGCATAGTTGAGAAACTTATTTAATACGAAAGTCTGAGTAAAGATCCCTATTCCTAATGATCATGTAATAATTTTATTTGAAGATTTTGAGGTATAAGTTTGTCATCGCTTTGTTTGAAACATGTGACGTATCTCCAAGGTTTTTTTGCTGAAGTCTTCAAAAAATTAGAGATATTCAAGTTATCTACTAAATAAACATTCATTCATTCATCAACTATTATTTACTTAACCCTGTAGCGACCATTACTTAGATATTTTTAATCTATAATTATCTTAATGCATTCATAGAGTACCTACTTCTTAATTCTAGAAAATGGTCCACCACTGAGCAAAAAATTATGTACACCTAGTATAAAAATATTTCAAAAGTAAATCATGAAAATATACTTAAAACTTATACATGTATTATCAGCCTCATTAGTGCATGCTCATTTGCAAGTTGCACTTATTACCTTTTAGACCGACTTCCAAAAAGAAGGAGGGACTAAATTCGTCAGTATTTTTTTATGTTTGTTTCCTCATCTTTATTTTGGGTGGACCGAGTTGATTGTAGTGTCAGATGAAAGCTGTTGGTTGTCATTAGGTCCAATTATTGGAACGAAGTTCCTTATCGCGCGTTATCGAAAGGGGGCTTTTTTTTTTTTTTTTTTTTTTTTAGTTGGAGGAAATCACCGGATCCCCGCCCGCCCCGCGGGCGGGGTATGTGGGAGTTGAACCGCACTAAAACCTCCAACCGCTCACACTCAGCGTCCGAACCCCGGCTGAGGCCAGAACCCAGCACGGGGTTATGAGGGACGGGGCGACGCGTTACGCCATGGGCACTCTTTCCCGTCGCTCCGTCCCCGGACGCCGAACCGGTAGCCGCCGGCGAATACGGCCACCGGCTCTCTCGGTCGGCGGGCTTTCCGAAGCCCGCCAAGATGGGACCGCGTGTCACCCTCCCACGGAATACCCCGCTGGGTCAGAACCAGCGTGGGTCGGGGAGTACGCGGTCTACCATCCCCCGGTTGCTCTGACGTAAGGGCGTGTTGAGCGAGACACGGCACCTTCTTGGGTCCCCGCTCGCACTCGCATGCGTTGGGGACCCGAAACTCTTAGGGGGCCAGAATCCGGGCCAGACCCCGGTCCCGACCCCCTGCTCGACGGCGGCGGGTTTCTGCGTAGAGAGAAGAGCTTTCTCTCACACGCCCCGCCGCCTGCTTCTGCGAGATGGTGGACTCGCAAAAGTCGAGCATCGCCTTCCAGGACTCGTCGCTCTCGAGCATCGACGCCACGACGCCCGGGAGCGACAAGTCCGGTCCTATTTGCATGACCAGGACACAACGCTGCCGCTCCCAAGCGGGGCACAGCGCGAGCGTATGCTCTGGTGTGTCCTGGTCACACTCTACACAGTGATGGCACCTCGTCGTCGGCTCTACCTGAATCCGGTGCAGATACCGACCGAAACACCCGTGCCCGGTCAGCATCTGCACCATCCAAAAGGTGAGGCGTCCCTTGCCACGACCCACCCAATCCTTTAGGACGGGGCGGATCGCCTCGACGGTTCGAAAGGGGGCTAGACGGAAATTCTTATGTCGTCACGACACTTTTTTTTGTTTTAGATGATTATCGCTAGATGGCGCTGTGATCAAACTCTTTTAAAACAATTCCTTATTTTGTTTTATATGATTAATGCTAGATGGCGCTGTGATAAACATTTTATTTTTTAATTTTATTACAATTCCGTCACTAATTAATCGAAAGGAACTTCGATCCTTGAGTGGTGTAAAGGGACACCCGCCTTTACACCACTCAAGTTTTTTTTTTAAAGATCGAACCAGTACTTTGGATAAACATTCACAAATCGCTGCATTGTCGTGCGAGCTAGCAAGCTGCATTTATGGTTGATATGCATTAATGAGGCTGATTGTACCTAACAATAAGTAATACATAACCAGTATGTATTCCCACTCAAACGAAACTTTTATTGGATCTCTTTCTACGTATTTTTGCGTTCACAAAGAGAACAGACTACCATTTATATTCAATATAATATAAACTATCAGAGCATCTCTAGAGGTATCGTATTTAATCAACTTCTGTAAAATATTTGTTCTACCAACCTTACTCATACCACATTCATTATAACCAAAGAAATTATCACTTCTAGTTCAAGAGTCAACTTTTGATTCATCATCATTAACTAATGCATCTATCTCACTTAAAATATCTTCTTCAGATCTATCAGGTTTGTTAAGCATATGACAACTAGCTACTACGTCAGGCACATTCTTATCTAACTCTATAGATGATACGTCCCCATCATCTTGTTCATCACTCAAATCAACTATGTCAATAGGCTCACCTATTTTAGTAGAATCTACATCTATGACATCAGAGTCTGAAGAGAGATCTATTTGTTTGTCTATCTCATCGTCAATTATTTCGACTTCTTGATCAGAATCGTCGTTAAAATCTAAATCGTCATCTTTACAAATATCACTATTTTGACTTTCGCTACATAATCTGTTTCTTATGAGTTTAGGTTTGGTTGTAGTTTCAGTGATCTTAACCCTCTTAAATTCGTAGCAGTTGTCAATAAGTTCATCGTCTATAGATTCGTAAACATCGGCTGTTTGTTCTGATAATGTACGTTTCCTAGGATTCGATACTTTTACTTGTTTAACATCTATTTTAGTTTGAACTGGTGCAGTTGAAGCGTTCTGATCCATCTTTTTGTAAACAATTGAATTACTTCGAACGACCTTTATTATTTTATTACCAGATGTTGTAAGAGTTTCTTGAGTCGATAACTTCCTTTTCCTATTTAAATTTAATGTGATTGGCGAACTATGTATAATGGCCTCCTTTTTCCTGGCCCTTATTTCATCTAACGACATAACCTTAAAATCTAAAGAGCCTCTTCTCTCGAGAGGCGGGTTCTTACCTGAGATCTCGTCCAGTGATACCTTATCGTATTTGGATGAGAGGTTGGTTCTAACGATCTTGCGTTCTTTGGGAGGTTCGACAGGCGGCAGAGTATCGTAGCTGTAGAAGGCTGCTGCTTCAGCTTGTATTTTCTCTAGGAGCTGTAGCTCCTGAGACTTGGAATGTGCGGTGTTGTGTGCGTCGTCTGACATATTCTTAGTGGGTGTCGACGAGGGAGCGCTTTCGTTATCGGACTCTGCAAGAACACACGAAACGAACCGCTTTATTGTCGATCGAACAAAGTAAATGATTTTCGTAATTAGTTTTGAAGCGACCCGTCGCGGGCTGGTCGTCGTGTGTTCTTGCGAGTACGATAGCGGGTCGCGGGGGGTACGGAGAGGCGGGGGACGGTCAAAAATAATTACAAAAATCATGTTACGAAACATGTTTATTTACTCGTTGGTATATTCAACACAATTCAATGAAACGAAGCCAAAATTATAAATCTGTGTCTCTATATAGTTATACATGTGAATAAGCTTAAATGGAAGGTCTTATACATTCTTCACGTAAAACATATGAAATTCTTATGATATTAAATCTAAGATTAACACAACTCAACCCCGTTTTAACACGAACAACCGCAGCGTCCACGAATCCTGTAACTTCGAGGATCGTTGCGACGCTGTTACATTTCACCTCCCAAACATTCCTATTATATGAAAAACCTATATTATGTATCAAAAGTGCTTTTTTAAATATTCTACTATAATTTTGCACACGAATACAAATATTATATAAAAACCTCACCGATATTAATACCCAACCGATTAATAAATGGACGACTAGTCCGTTACGAATTAAATAAAAAATCTAAATACTAACAAAAAAAAATATTATTTCAGTCGTGAGTTCAGGCGTTCTAAACTGTTAGTCGTGATAAATTCAACAATACAACATCTGTTAGTCAAATTCGATATATTTTATTGTTGAGCGATATATCGATAACAGAGGTACATTTCTATTTCAACTGTAGATTCCATTATGTAGTCGAGAAATCGATTTCAAAATATCGATAATTTAATCGAATGACGTAAACGAATCTCATGTTTCAATAAATACCAGTCAGATCTCGTTTTACAGTGAAATCTTTATTATCGACTACTATCTTAATCTAAAAAAACTCGTGGGCAACCCGTAATCTACAGAAAATTAAGTATAACAGAAAACATCAACATTCCAACAATAAACCTAGAGATAACATAAATAAGTTTATATGTAGTATTAAAAAAAAACTACACCCTAATAAAATATTATTGCTATTAGTAAGTTAATAAAGAGCGAAACCATTATTTTCAATATTAATGTTTCAAATACTTATTTGTACTTATTTTAGGAAATAAAAGATATAGAATATGTTAAGTTGCCATCAACTCAATTACTCTGCCTGCAAAGTAGCAAAAATGACAATATATTTAAAAAATACAGCATGACAAATAATTTATGGCGTTTTCTTTATTTTCATACCGCATTTTAACTTTAAATTTAATTTAAAAGAACGAAAAATTTTAGTTCTCAAAAATCATAGACAATTTTTTTTTTATTATGAATACTTCATGCCAACTCTGGCACTTTCTTTAACTAACTTATTTCAGCTAATAGAACATTATTTACTATTGAAAGTACATCGTACTATTCTCGGGAAAATCCTAACTAAAATAGGTTCTCTATGGTACCTAATAGAAGACAAAAAATATAAATAAATTTTGAGTTTCATCTCGGTCTAGCAACCCATTCCAAATAAAAACTATTTTTTTTTATTTAAAAATATTGTCGTACATAAATAATGACTAGGCATACCGTGGACCATAGACAATTTTTTTTTTCGAGCAGCGTCTTAATTCATGCGGATATTTTGTAATAAATATAGGAACTTCAATCTCAGTGCGAAACAAAATAAAATAAAACAATTTAACGCAACAAAAAAAATAAAAATCAATAGTTTACGGTAATCGGAAGCATACGAAATAAAGCCGCGAACGACCATGCAATTTTTTTTATTATTCCTAACATTGGTAATACGATCGTAAGCATTTTTTTTTTTTCGGGAAAACACAGTATTACAAGTAAACGCATTCCGTCAGAACCGTTTAAGTCGTATAACCGTGATTTCATTTTTATATACCTATTTTTTTTAATTATTATATTAGCTCTATCTACTCCTCAAGGTGCGAATATAAAGTATACTGGGTCCTAGTACAGTGGGTATCAAATAAACTGTCGGATCCCAAACACCCTACTTGTCTGACGTACAAACAATTTCAAAGGCAAAAAGCTTTTTTTATTATTTTCACCTATAATAAACATGTTGTGTATATATATTTTTATTTGTATTTTTTATTAAACTATACAAAAAATGTACTTCTAACGTAGACAAAGATTATATCGACATCTAGTTGACGCGGTACTGTAGTTGGGAGTTTTGTATGAAACAGTTGAAAAACAATATTATTAAGAATTTTAAGTGATTAAGCATTAAATTTCTAGCTAGGATATGAAATGACTCCCTAACTAATTGCAGATATAAAAATACCAATACTTTCTACTCTCCAACGAGAGCTACAACAACTATGAAACATAAACTGCCACTCCTTACGGCGAAACGAAAAAAAAAACATTTATTATATATTATTACAACCTAAGCGAATTCCATTAAATCTCATAAAACGCTATATTACTAAAGTACATTATTAGCGTTAAAAAAAACAAAACTTAGACTTTGAAAATCAAAAATTCATCTAATATGGCGTTCAAAGCCGTATATTATAACCGACACCAAAATAAATACAATATCAGTTCATGAATTAAACTAAGAGCATTACAAGCGTTAAAATAAGACTCACTCTCGATAACTTATTGCTTGTTTGCACAAGTCGCCTCCGAAACACTTCGAAGGACTTCATAACGTAACCATAGACTAAACTTGTCAGTGAATTCAGTTCGAATATATAATAAAATTCACATATTTTCGTCGTTACAGGAAATCACAACCTATTGGATAAACTTAGATACTCAAGTATACTTCAAATACTTCATGTTCCTACTATTGGGATGAAAATACGTATTCGTCGCCTCAGTGCTTGTTTGGCCAATCTGACATTTTTTACGAAAATGACTTTTTAATGCAGTATTATAAAGAATAAAATTTCCAACCGACTGATAAAATATTTTTTTTTAATATTAAATTCTAAAACAATAAAAATCTCATTTCAATTTTTTTCTCAACACGGCACTTAACGAGAATTCCGTGCTTGTTTGCTGCCTCCTGTAAAATTTGCTCGAGTGCAGATAGGCCAAACAAGCACTGAGGCGACGTATTGTAATTTTCATCTCTAATAAGATTCTAGAAAAATCCTTCCGTTTCCAGAATAATTGTCTTTTGCAGGAACTAATTAAGACAAAGGTTAGTCAATCCAGAATATTATTTCATGGTACTAAATATTGTAAATTTGTATTATTAGGTTGTGAGTTTCTTGTTTATTAGCTGACGAATCACAAACATTACAAACTCAACTAAAACTATACTTAGTTTCTTTTAATACATTTTTTGGGTATGCTCCTACTTTCTACACGTCAGCTCCGATATTAGATAATACAATAATATATTAAATGCAACAGTTTTATACTTTTTTGTATGGTCCGGAGACAATAACATTCTTTTTTATAAAAACTCCAGCCATTATGTACCCTATTTTAAATAGAGTACGGTTCAAAACTGCTAGCATTTAATATTTTATTTACATATTTTTTTTTCTAAATATTATGCCGATACAAAGCTCTACTCTTCGACGACGATAATAAAGAGCGAGCAAATTATTAAACATTACTAAAACTAATGATTATTTTTGACCGTTTCATTCAACAATTCGTGGGCTCCGAAAATTGAAAATACTAATACGACGAACATGGTTGTATTAATTTACAATTCAAACAAAAAAACAAAGAATCTCATATCTTATTGAAAATCAAACTTATTCTTAACAATGTTTGAATAGACTTAAAATGTAAAAAAAGAGATAAAATATCTTGGATTATTTTAAAATAAACTATGTAATGACATCTCCATTGTTTGAATGTATTTCATTCAATGGAAATCTTTAAGTACTGTATTTTCAATATTCAGATTACATTGAAACACAGCCTAAGCCCAAAACCTGCCTGGTGGGAATTATTAGATAATATTTCAAAAGAAAATACAAAAATATTCTGAAAATTTTGTACCTTTTTAAATAAATATGAGAATCCATTTGTTTTCTATATAAGGCAGTGTATTAGCTCAGTAGCATGTTTCACAACTTTTTTATTGCAAATTGTCATAAACACAGAATTTTCAGAAAGTCTTCGATATCTTCTATTGAAAAATTATAAGATTATATACCCGACGACTTATATAACCTCAATCTACTTGAGATTACATTAAAAGCAAAGTGAAATAGAATGTATTACGCATTAATAAATAGTTGATACATTTCTAGATCACAAAAGCAGTATTATTTGCATAACTATTTCGAATAGACACAGAAGGTAAAACTGCAAAATTGTTTTAAAAATTGAAATGTGTGACAAAAACATACATTTTATAGTCCTAACAGTTTGCTGTGATAGTAAATAAAGTTTATTTGTTTCTGTATTTATCTCTCAAAAAGATAATCTTTAATTGTAGTGGTAAATAAACCCATCTAAGTAATTCATTATGTAGTAACTTTATAACATCAATAAGTTTTATGTTCATTTTCTGGACCTCATTCATTAAGACCCGGAACTATTCGCCAATGTCAAGTGAGACAGATACACGGTCTTTAAGACACTAAGCCAAAGTATTGTTCGGTTTCCAGTTTCAGCAGTAAGATATGACAATATGATAAGTTATATGTTGAAAATTAACTTTCTTATTTCAGTATCATACAAACTATTGAGGTACACACAACTACTAAACATTTCGTCGCCTCAGTGCTTGTTTGGCCAATCTGAAATTTTTTACGAAAATGACTTTTTAATGCAGTATTATAAAGAATAAAATTTCCATCCGACTGATAAAATATTGTTTTTAAATATTCAATTCTAAAACAATAAAAATCTCATTTCAATTTTTTTCTGAACACGGCACTTAACGAATATTCCGTGCTTGTTTGCTGTCTCCTGTAAAATTTGCTCGAGTGCAGATTGGCCAAACAAGCACTGAGGCGACGATTTATTATAGGCTCGACCTAATGCACCATTATTATAGATGAAGAAAATTGGTAAATAAAACCGTTTAAATAAACTTGTCATACATCCTTCTGTATCAATTCAAGTACAAATCACTATTTATAGAGTGTCGTCGGGCTAGTCCCACAGCGAGGGTCGGCAGGGGGCTTAGTACATGTAATTTCAGTAGAGTCTCATACCTTCGTCGAAGTTGACGACGAGGGGGTCCACCGGCAGCGGCGCGAACGGAGCGCCCGACTCGTGGCGCGGCACGCCCAGCAGCGCGCTGTCCAGGACAACTGCGGGGACGGTACTTATATCATATTTGAGCAAAACATATTTAATAGAACCTATGAGGAAATGGAAACGTACCATACCAGGAAAATTTAAGAACTGTTATCAGCGATAGTTATATTATGATAAGGTTCAAGAACCATAAACTTAGAATGGCCAATGAAAAAAGTAGTTTCATACAACTTCATAGGAATTACAATTTTGGAAGGTACTGAATTTTAAAGAGTCATCCCAGAACAAGAAAGTGTCTTATTGGAACGAAGTTCCTTATCGCGCGTTATCGAAAGGGGGCTAGACGGAAATTCTTATGAAAAAGTTGTCACGACACTTTTTTGTTTTAGATAATTATCGCTAGATGGCGCTGTGATTAAAATCTTTTAAAACAATTCCTTATTTTATTTTATAGGATTAATGCTATTTATTAATATTTTATTTATAATAATTCCCTCACTAATTAATCGCAAGGAACTTCGTTCCATCCGAGTGTCCCTTGACATCTCTCAAGTTTTTTATTTTTTTATTAAAATAATTTTAAACCAGTGCAAAATCAAAAACTAATCACACAGAAATGCTTGAACTTAACTTCTCTAATTTAAATAAAACTATTTGTAAATCGCTAGTTCTTCAGAGCATAAACCTCTATATTAAACTGTAGTGCAAACACATACCTTGTCTCTGTTGTTGCCAAAGCAGTGGTACAGGCGCGGGCACTGCGGGCGGCGGCACTCCCGGCATCGGGGGCTGCTCCACCACACTCTCATTCAGACATGGCTGGATACAAACATTTACATTGTTAACAATGAGGCTTCATCCTTATAAGGGTGATTGTAGGTAGTGACAATGTAGTGTCCCCTGACATTAAAAAGGCTCATGCATGATGGTAACTATTTACGATTAGGTAGCCTTTAACAGACAGACCTCTACCTAATTTTTCTCAATTCTGGCGTAATGCATCTTTCAATGTTATTTTACTGTCTCCCGCTTTTGCAAGAAGGGAAGTCGAAACTCATGTTTTTCCTACTCCTTCTATAATCTTCTGATTAAATTCGTTGCGGGGTCCAAGACAAGTTAGCTTTCCCTCGGGTTTTCCTGGTCTTCACTGCTCAGAGTCATTACAATGGTCGCCGCTGTGGATCCTGGCTACACAGTTACAGTGGTGGGAGTGAGAGGTGGGCCAATAATCTACCTAATCTGCTATAAACTGGTTACTATCTAATTTTCCAGAAAAGTCAAGCAAAGTTTTTCAACAATCTAAAACTAAAGTCAACAAAGTTTTAAGAGATCCTAAGCCTTAGATCCATGACTTGTGATAACTAGTACTCCTCTACATGGTATCCCAGGATATCTATCCCATGGTATCTACAGGATCCCAAAAGCTTTACTTTTTTGAACAGGAGATTATATTTAAAAAGTTTTCTGTATGTCCTGAATCGATCCTGATTATACACAAATAAAATCTTGTTGATGTTGAATGTGTGTAACGTGTGTTTTTGCCTGTTAAGTTTAGTGTTAACGTTGTTTAGTTTTAAGTAGTATGGATGGAATCAGGTAGTGTTTTGTTTCTTTCTTTTTATATTCTTTATTTTTATTTAGTGTTATTAATTTTATTTTCTTGTTAAATAGTTTAAATTCTTGTATTGTCTTTGGCTGTACAATCTCTTATTACGGTTTCCCGCGATACAGGTCTGACCTAGTGCGGGGACAATTGTCCCCGTCAGTTGTTTGTAAAATTCTGTTAATAAACTATTTTGTATTTGTATTTAAGTTAAGAATCTTCAATGACTCACATGGACAGGCGGAGCTGGTTGACTAGGCGCGATCCCATCGGTGCGTGCTTCAGGGTTCTTGTGCATGAACGGGCAGTGGATCTTACGACAGCCGCCGGGCTGGTTCTCCCAATAGCAGGGAATTTGTTTACGGTTTTTCTATAAAGTGATAATATAAAATTTATTGTTGTTGATTTTGTGGTTTTTTAAATCTTTACCATGTATGACTATGTTTTCAAAATGTTAATCCTTACCCTAAGTTCCATGTGACGTAGTTTGCATCGTTTGTCGAGACATTTCCCCTGTTGCCAGGCCGTGCACATAGTCTCACAGCCCAAGGCTGATGGCTCATGGCGAAACACACAGTTATCTCCCTAGAAACAAACAATTTTGATACATTTTCATACAATTTTCAATAATTTGGTATCTTCTGTATTTTTTAAGCTTAAAAGTATGTGATTTCCTGCTCTCACCTTCTAATAAAGTGGATTTTTTGTACTGAAATATTAAATTAGAGTTACACTAAGATTTCATTACTTTTTAAACAATTTAGTCTTCTCCTTTTGTATTTTTAAGCTTAAAAGTATGTGATTTACTGCTCTAACCTTCTATTATAGTGGAATTTTAGAACTGAAATATTAAATTGAGACTACACTTAAAAAAAATATTACAAATGAGTAAAACACTCCCGTAGTTACTGGTTTGGTAAAAATTAACACATGGACTCTAAAGATATTTGCGATTCTGCCATATTTCACTCAGATTAGACCACAGGCAGTAAAGAATGAAACGGCAACAAGATTATAAAGCTTACCTTAGTACATGTGGAGTAGTAATAAAAGTAACAATCGTTGAATTTACGTGGAGACTCCATGGTGTTTTATCGCTGTCTCGATTCTGCAAATTATCACAATGCTGTACTACAAAAATAACACAACTAATTCACGTTAAATCTTCGCACAAAAACCGCCTCTATATTATTTTAAGGTTATTTACGTAAACATATGAAACACTAAAAATTTATCCGAAAATCGAAATTTTTTCCGATCTGACAGCACGTCGGCGCGGTTAAACTTTTTCCAAATTAACACTGTTTCCGACTCCGTAGGGAAAGTAAAATACTTACCGTGAATTTATTTAGTTAAAATTAACCTATAATTCGCGAAATTAATTAATTAAAAACAACAATTTATAAAACACAAAATTATTTAAACGTCACTACGAGATGGAAGATGTGGTATTATGGCGGATGGCGGACTAGTGTTGTGACACTTCATAGATTGTAACAGGTACGCTATTGATTGTAGTGCCAAAAAAAATGCAAATGGCAAATTTTGCTTAACTTTTCTGTTAATTAACACGTTTTTGCAATCAATGCAATGTTGTTTTATCTAGAAAAACACTATCTAGAAAAACTTTTATATTGACAGTATCAAAACTGCGAAGAAGTTGAAACATAGATTATAATTATCAGACACAATCTGTTTAAGATTATGAGAAATTGCACGGTTTCTAAACTATCCTGAGCCTAGCGGTGAATTTTTCAACATAAAATGATGAAAGGCGTTCAAGATCTACGTCGGAACGACGATGGACGAATGGAATGAATAATTTAAAAAACTTTACATTTTCGAAACTTTTTGTAATTATTTTTTTTATAGTGCCAACCGCAATCGTTCGTTAATGCTATTATTTGTAATTGTAAGAATAATTAAAAAAAAAATAGTTGTTGTGTAAATTAACTCTTACTCTACCCTAAAGGAGTATTTAAATTATCAAGTTCATCTGAAATGGGTGATCTGTATCATGTCTTGTGACAAACATACGTGAAATTATTACAAACCAAGTTTTTAAAAACTGTGACTAGTAATGTTTCCCAACACTACGACAATGATGACGGATGCAAAGACAGTGCTGCCAGTAATAAAATCTTTTTATCACCAGATTATAACTATAGCATCCAACATTATACAGCCAAGTTCAAAGTATAGAATAAATAATATTTTTATTACAAAAATGAAAATGACCGACTTCCATTTCTTAAGCATTGCACAAAAACTATCAATCAGATCTTTATCAAATTTTAAAGAATAATGCTAAGAATGTCTCCTTGCATACAAAAAAAGAATTATCAAAATCGGTTCATATGATAAGGAAATAAATACACGCAAAAACGCATAACAAATCGTGAAATTATGTCCGTTAAAAATTTATTAACACACATTTTTTAACACCGATCCAAAAGTTCTTGTCTGATCTTTAAAAAAAAACAAATCGGTCCACCTAAACTAAAGTTATCGAGGAACAAACATAAAAAACAGACGAATTGACCTCCTCCTTTCTGGAAATCGGTCAAAAAATGTTAGTTGTATGATGTGAGAATAGAGATGCAAAATCAAGAAAGAACTGTAATATGGCTGTTTTTTCTATTGCAGGCTAGCATAAACGAGCTTCTAGCCCAAGTGATGGTAAGTTTACTGTCGCTCATGAACCTCTGCAATGAGGGCCAATGAGTATATAGTAATATAGTTCTTTGTAATATAGATAGTGTTTTTAAACCGCACCAAAACCTCCCGCCGCTCGCGCTCGACATCCGATGTAGTAGGGGTGACAGGACGCGTTCGCGATTGTCGCTCACGTATCGCCCCGTAAGATAGTGTTTAACAATAATACTAGAATTTTGAAATCAAGATCATGAATTACTATAATGTTTAAAACCAATGAGGATCTTTAACCGAAGGAAATACAAATTCACATGATGAATAAAGAATAATAAAAACATTTCTTCGACATCAAAGTACAATAATAAAACTCAAAAAATATGTTTTATGAACTTTATTCATTATTATTACATCATGATTTTTAAACAATAAATAAATGCTGACAATAATCAATACGAAGGTCATGTCTAAAAAAGAAGCAAAATTAAACTAAACTATAGAGAGTAGCATGGGTTAACACTAAAAAATGACAATAAAAACTTAAATTAACAAAATGAACTCAGAATAATGGAAAACAAGTCGATAATTATACATGGACATTTCATATTGTTCGAACTCAAACGTTAAGTAAATATGTAAATAATTAAAATGAAATTGTTGAAAACTAAAGAAATAGCCTCTGAAAGACTAATAAACTTTTATTATTAATAATGGCTTGGGTCGTAGACTCCGCCTGCAGTGGCCCTCTGTTTTTTATATTGTATTTTTAAATTTATTTTTTTGTAATGTTTTTTTTAAAAATATAATGTAAAAAATAAGCTAATAAATGGATAGAGATGTCAAAGTTAATGGTAAGTATTACGAAGACGAAACAATGATCGATGAATATGATAAATTATTTGTACGCTAAAACCAATACTTTTCGGGAATGTTTCGGTTATACTTGTATTAAACAGTTTATGTTAATGTATCGCCTCATCTCAGCCACGAAGTTTTTTAACAAACCTACTGGATGGAGCCAAACGATCAATTTCTAGAACATTCCAAACACAACACTAAACATATTCAGACACTCGCGGTTTTCTATAATACTTTCATGCATTTTAACGGATTCTTACCAACGGGTTAGTGTGGTGTGACGTGATGTGAGTTCGAGTTCCAGTGGTACTACCCAAAAGCGAACGAGAAAGAGGGTAGACAGATTTGTTTGCTCTTAAATCGACCCGCAGTATCCAGTCTTCTCGTGATCATGACGTTTGCAACAACGTTGAAATATCGAGACAACTCAATTAATTAAATATCGTGGTAAGAACCCGTTGAAAATGCATAAAAGTACAACACTAAACAAATGTGACATCCTTCCAAGTTATTGATTAGCAAAAAATACCCTGAAAAAATTTTACACAATCTAAATTAACTGTCATCCAATCTCAATTTAGTCATTTGATGGTGCGGTTCCACTTTGGCTGACCAACTTCCGACTTTCATATTTGGCGTTACCGTCATTTGTTTTGTACATGTATTGGACGTTGGCGAACCAATGTGAAAACGTGGCATTAGAAGAGACAGAATACGTTCATAATATGACAGAATATGTTCATACTTTCATTTAATGCCGTAAGTCGTGACCACTAGTCCTGGATATTCTTTGCTTACCAATAAGTCTCTTCGAACTTGAATTTAAACTACAATTGAGACGACAGCCTCGTAGAAATTAGAAGGGCAAGATTTTTAAAAGTTAACATATTAATGATAAATATCAAAACGATGTCACATACTAGATATTCAACAAACAAAACACGACACATAATTATTCGAGAATCGCTTTCGCAATTCGAAAACAGTCTTAAAAACTCATACAAACATAAATACATACATAAAACATGAATTACTGTATTTTTGTATGTTACAGTACTTCAACAAACAAACAATTATTATGTTATTATTATTAGTCAATACACTTCAATCATAGTTTTCACTGAACATGAAATCTACGTTGAGCTTTATACATACAAAAGTTATTTTTTATTTCTCGCTATATTTAGTTATATACAGGGTGGATCTGTAACTTTAGACAATCTAATGTAGGGTGAATGACCTGTGGAAATAAAACTTCGAACCACTTTTATTTTAGGAATTGGATAAAAAAATATATTTCATTATAGTATAGAAGTCCGCAACGATAGTCGTACGTTTTCCATACAATGTCAAAAATAAAAGTTTAACCGATCCAAAAAATAAAAATGGTGCTAAGTTGTATTTCGACAGATCATTCACTCCACGTCAGATTGTCCAAAGTTACAGATCCACCCTGTATAGTGCTTGTAAACGCTCATACCTACTTCAAGGAACAGCTGTTTTTGACAAGATTATTACCGCGTCGTAGTTTTTTTTTGTTTTTATTATGTTAATGTTCCTATGCTTAATATGGGGCAGGATTATTATAGTTAAATTTAAAATTGTTATGTTATTGAGTATTTTTTTTATACAAGATGATTGAATGATTAAGTTGGAAATTTAAAATAAATATACATAGGCCGCATTTAGAAGCAAGTGCATCGTCTATTAAACTCCAAAATGAGAATTTTTAATTATCTTTATCGAGATGAACATTAAAAATATTGACTTTTCTAATACAATTTTAGTTGCCCCTTAAATTCTATTCTACGACAAACAATGCACTTTAAATTCGCATAATTAAACTAACCAATCTGAAAATTTATCAGTGTTTTGAACTTTTACGATTCGATGACAATATTGTGATTTTAACAATAAACCGTGTATTCTTTAAAATCTTTTCAAGGTAAGAATGGTATTTTTAATGTCACATATTTGAAAAAAAAAACAATGGTATTTTAGTTGTTGTATATATTATGCGCCGAATGTTGCAAATGTCTATAGCGCGATTCAGGATCTCGCACGCAATTAGTCGCCACAGTATTAACAGTAAATCAACTCAGATTGGTTAGTTCATCACGATCAAACAAAAATCACACATTTCAATAACATTTATAAATGCCAATTCACGACTATGTGTTGTCTAATTTCCCTTACTAAGTTCTCAATCACGCATCCATTCCTACTACCCTGTTTAGGTTATACTGTTCAGCGGTATTGTCGACAAACCTTAGTAAGGGACATACAGTGCGTTATGTGCGCTTTGTTCTACCTGACTGTAATGTTGGTCAACCTGAGATGAATACCAGCATTAAACTGTCAAAAATAATGACAAAATAATTGTTTCGGTAAAATGTTTACGATTTACTGTAATAATTATTTTTAACAAAATGAAACGATTTCCCAAGTTAGTCAACATTACGGCAAAGGCAAAACAAAACTGAATAACCTGTAGTATTTTGTAATATAAAAATAAATAATACACAATCATCTACACAGATTTGCGTTAATAAGCACTGGTAATCGATTACATATTTGTATTTATAAATCGATCTCTTGTCTGAGAAAAATCGTTTTTTAAGAGAGTCAAGTTTTGACGTGACAACGTGTTATAAATTGGTGTTGCCGGGTGGCGGGTTCACTTCACTGCGTTACGCTCCGCTCACGTTATGCGCTCACAATGAGAGCGAGTGAGAGGCACGCGTGCCGCGTCACTTTTTATGTCTGTCTCTCTCGCTCTTAGGCGGGCTAACCATGCCCGAGTCGTTGTCACGTAAAACTTTCGCCCGTATACCGACTTTACAGGCAACCAATTTTTATTTGATTATCAGTATCGATACTGTAACATCAATGTGTTTCTCGAGATAGAAATCGATTTTATAATACAATTATACGTCAACTCGATTGCGAAATCGATATGCGTGTACAACAACCACTAAAACTCGAGTGCAGCATAAAATTGTCTAACAAAATTCCGTTCACAATTTCTTCTTCAACATTTTAGAATGGCACTGAGTATTTTGAATTTTCAAGTCATTTCAAGGAATCAATGTTGTTAGAAGAAATTGTGGGCGTGGTTTTGTGTGTGAGAGAGAGAGAGCTACATAATCCGTGTGGGTGTGAAAGGGACGGCCTATCTTTTGGACGAGCTCTTGATCTGTTGTAGTTTTAGACGGAGCGCGTCGACGGCCGCTTCGTTTTTGTGTGACATCGGTTGCGTGGTGTGAAGCTTGAAAAATAACATACATTATCAATCAGATTAATAAAAATATATAGAGTGGAATTTCTACCGATCCTCGGGGGATGCCAAGAGAATTTAAAAAGTCTGTGAATGCAGTTGTGTTTCTGTATCATAAAGGAATAGTATTTTTTCAGCAAAATTGTCTTAAATTTATTTATAGCACTTTCTCTGAATAAAAATCCACTTTAAAATTAGGTTTAATTTTTAGTAATGTTTCCAGATATTTATGAAGAGTTGGAAAATTATTCTAAAATCCTTTTAAGATATGTGAAGTCCTCAATTCACATTAGGGCAAGTGTGGCTATGCCTACTCCATCTTCTGAGATCTGTTACAGTGAAGATTTAAAGCATTCCAATTTGATTTTATCAAGATTACTTTGTTTCACATAAGGTTATAATTTTTGTCCAAAATATTAATTCCAAATATCTAATTCCTTCTCAATGATAAAGAAGTTTCCATGCAAGCTAACCTAAATAAGTTGCTTATTTTTCATTCAGTTTTGTCAGTAAATTACCTGGAACCTTAATAAGATCCCAAAGTAATATACATTTATCCATACCTCCAGCTGTGGGTCAATACTGTGTGGTTTGGGCAACGAGCTGTCATTCATAGAGTCGACCAGCGCTCTGTTGTCAGATATAGGAGTGCGCGGTTGTGTGGGAGATGATTCTGTCTTCATACCGGCTTTGGCCTAAAATTATTTACAATTGTGAGGAACTGCATACATAAAACAAATTGAATAAATCATGAGAGATTGATTATCCTCTTTTTAGGACAAATATCGAAATTTTGCTGTATGTTAGACAATGGCCTTTAAATGGAATTTATTGAGAAAGAAACTCAAACAATTACCACTCGAATAGTTTGAGAAAAAAATTATAGTGCAAAGATTACCTGCAAAGCTCGTAGTCTTTCCAAAAATATTACATGTGACTTTTCATCGTGTTCGTTACTAATATCTGTAACAAAAACGTATAGGTAAAAAATGATTGTGTGGTCTTATGAAACTAAGGTAAGTTTTATCGCTTTATAGTCAGTCTGGCTAGGCGCCGCCATATTAACCTTAGTGACATGCGTCACGCGACATGCTATAGAGAAACGAAAAGTTTATAGCGATTTAACACCAAAACTTTAATTCTACAAACACTGGTGTTATTTTAGCTA